>VDFB02255834.1:0-58449 GCA_007258455.2 Sequoia sempervirens
AATCCCTACTAGTCTTTTGTCTTTTTGTCTTCTCACACAAGTGTGAGGATGACTCATTTTATTTTTAATTCCTTTATTAAGGAATATTTGTAGCCACCTCCTTAAGAGGTTCTTAACACATTGCACGCATATAGATGAATGGCGGCATTCACTGAGTTGGGAGTTACTTTCTAATTCTAACCCCTCTTCTCACCTCTATATATTGAAGTGCCTCTCCTCTCATTCTTCATTCAAGCAAGCAAGCTTAAGGCTTAAGTGCTTTCTCTCTCTTTGTATCATTCTTAGGCATTTTGCCTCCATTCATAATATCGGGGCTTTTTCTTGTTGTTTCCCCTTATCAAATTCTTGTGTCTCCTTTGCATTTGGTGGTGCTTGGTTTGGCTTCTCTATTTCATGATATTCTTTTTCCTTCAAACAACGCTCATTAGTTAGTACTTTCCATTGCTCATTTATTTTTCCTTGCATGGTATCAAAGTTTTGGTATTACTAATCTTGTGAGCTACATTGTTGAAGGTTCCCCAATTTTTAAAGGCACACCATTGGTGGCACTCTAGAGAGGAGAAGAGCCAAAAGCTTAATCTTGCTTCTTGTCTAATAATATTTTTCTAATCCTTGTGTAGGTTTTTTTTATCTAAAGATTTTTAAGTATTTTTTGTTTTCAAATTTCAAAGCAATATAATTTGCATGCATGTTTAAATTTATGCAATTTTTTAGAAACCCTCAAAATAAAGGGTTATAGTTCAGGTTTTTTTTTTTAAATCCATTATTTATGCATGTTATAATTTGCATGTTCAAATTTCTTTAAAAAATCATTTTTTTAGGGCTCTAACCCTATTTAGCTCAGATTTATTCTTTAATAAATCAAAAATCATTTTAAAAAACCAAAAAAATCCTATAAAGAACATATATTTGTTCTTAAAATACACTATTTTTTTTAACAAATAAAAATTAAACCCTATTTTTTTGGGGTTTCGACCTTTGCAGGTCGTCACCCTTGTTGCTGCTAGCAGCTCTGCAGCCATCTTCCTGCCTACATTCGCTTTTTTTAAAACCCTTAATCTCCTTTCAGCTCCTGTCCCCGCACAACCCTATATGTTCACCCCTTCAAGCCATAACCCATCATCTCTTCTCCCTTCTACGTGCTTGAAAGTTTGCCCCTTCAAAAAGTAAGAGTTTGTTTTTTTGGCAGCAGTACGAACCTCTGCCCTCCTATATTAAGCCACCCCTCACCAAAAAGCTTTAAAAAGCTGATTTCAAAATTCCAAGTACCGCCCATTTCTTTTCATGGGCATGCAAAAACTTTAAAAACAAAATAATAAAATCTCTAACCTTTTTCCCACCCGTACTTTTTACAGAAAGAGCTTTTTCTTTTTGTTCTTTAAGATTGGATTCCCTTAACTAAATAAAGTTTTCAAAATTTCCTAGTTTAGTATAAGTTATAATATTTTTAATATGAAAGTTTAAATAATTATTATTTTACTTTCCAAATTAACATTATTAATTTTAATTTCACATTATAAATTTATTATTATTTTTTCAAGTTTAATATTATTAATTCTATTTTCATAATAAATAAATAATATTATTTTTTCTTTTTTCAAATGTAATATTATTCATTATTCAATTAAAAAAAAATTCAATTTTTTTAATCAAATACTTAAAAAAATATATATCTTTTTGGATACTTCTATAGTATTTTTTTTCATGCAAAATACTTTTAATTCAATTTAAACGGATGTATTTTTTTTCAAAATCTTAAATTTACTCAAACATGGCTAATTTTTTCTTTCAAGCTCAATTAATGTTATTTCCTTTCTCAAATTGTAAAGTATTTATTTTACTAAAGTTTTTTTGTGCACTTAAATTAATTTTCTTGTACCCAAAACAAAAATTTTCCTTCATTAAGGCATTTTGATTAAAATAGTCTAAATCCTGTAAAATTGTCGTCAAAAGTTAGTTTTTGGTCAAATCAAGCATGGGCTTTTTGTGGGTTTAATGCCTAGAAGATACTGGGAAAATTTGAAAATTTTGAAAATTAGTGCTTTTGGGCCCCTATTTTTGGGAAAAGCCCTAAAAAACCCTAAAAATAGGATCTTGCCAAAATTCGCTGAAATTTATTTTGATTGGCTTATTTCATGTCACAATCACATTGGCGAAGTCAGAATCAAGAAAAAGTCAGTTTAAGTCTAGTGGGTTGTTTTCACATTTTTAGGACAAAAGTTAGGACCTCTAAGGTCATCAATGGCAGTTGGCCAGTACCAGGTGTCAAAATCTATGCCTGAAACTCATCACAAAAGTTTCTACAACAAAAGATGTTGAAAAAGATGCTTCGCAACAGAGGGGACTTTTAAATAGCGAAAGAATGAAAAAAATATTCTTAGTCTGGAAACACTACGCCATGCTACGTGGGAGATGCTTGTGCGGTTAACACCTTTGTCAACTTTATAGTGTTCGTACACATAAAAAAGGTGAAACACAATTACGCACTCGCATCAACGACAATAATGCTTCAACGTAGTCAAGTCAGCAAGCATCACGATGTTTACGAAAGCGCGAAATGGTGAAAATCATCAGTTTTGGAGCAAATTTGTGCCCCTGCAGGCCAGGGGCACCCTTGAATTTGAAGGCCCAAATGCAATTGATAATGGTTGCAAAGACATTCATCGTCTTCAGAATTTTGTCAACTTTCCAGTGAGTCGTCAAGCGAATCCATCAAATTTGTGAAACTCCAGCAATTGACGACGGAAGCAGAAGAAACAGGAAATTTACGCATCGGAGACAGCAGTCAAAACACAGAATCTGCACCCCTATAACCCAAGGGCGCCCTTGAATAAAGCCTATCAGATGTCAAAATTTGCAGAAACCGTTTTCGGGGGATCTCTTCAGATTCAGCCCAGCTCCGCGATGAATCTGTTCCCCAGTCCGTGAGACATATCAGTTGACCGTGGTAGATGATCCAGCGAGCACGTAAAACGGAGGGAAAATACAAGTGAAAATATCAAAATGTACCTCTACAGGCCAAGGGCGCCTAGCCTTTTGGCCAACTAATTGAGGTTTTTGACAGTTGTCGTCTTCGCGAGATCTATTTAGAATCCTGATAGTTACGCAGTGAATCCAACCGTCAACCCTCGGGATTCGTCAAACGCCGGTAGATGAAGAATCAGCAAAAAATGCTTAAGGATAAAGGCAAGCAGAAAAATGGCTTAGTCTAGTGTCATATACACCCTTTTGAAAATAGGCACCCTAGTTTTTGAGGCATCAGACGAAGTTTTTAGTTCTCATAGCTCCCAGCAACATTTCGTTAGACTTGTTCCCACTACGTGATGAACGTATCATCTCAACTCCAGGATCAACCGAGTATCCGAAATTTAGGGTCTAACAAAGGTTGTGGTGACATTTTCAAAAGCTAAAAATTAGGGAAGTAGCAAAAATGTTCCAATGTTAAGTAATGGCACCCAAAAAGTGAAAATTTGACTTTCAAAATTGAAGTACATGCTCTGGCCGCCTTGGAAAGGTGGAGTCAATTAACTGAATTTTAAAATATTAAAACTTCAGTTTTAAATGTCAGTTTTACTTGCATATGACGCATTTATGCCTTGCATGTTGGGTGGCGCCCATTTCAAGGCTCAGTCTCCGTTTCTATTAACTAAGTGCGACCCAATGAGATAATTCCTTCCAAAATTTAAGGTTTTCTCCTGCATGTGACGCCTTAAACTCTTAAAATTCTTTAAATATGCATTTGGGCATCCATTATTTTCACAGCAAGTTGAAGGCAAACACGTATTTTCTCATGCAAGCAAGATCTGAAGGCGCTACAGGTGATATTTTTCAGTGTTCTTCGCAAATATAGGTCCAAATTGCTCAACCGACTTCATACAAGGATAGGCGTCATTTTTACAAAGGCAGAATATAACTTCTATTTTCTCTTTATTTCTTCTATCTTGTCTTAGGTTTTCTCTCACATGTCCAAGTAAATGACAGTTTTTCACAGTTCTGATCATCTGGGTATGTTGTGCACAGCTTTCTCTACAAAACCCATGTGCTAGAATTTTTTAGGAAAATTTGCCTTGCAACTTCACTTTTTGAAGCTTTGCTTTTTCTGGAGATTCCTTTGCATGGTAAAGGAAAAGTCAATATTTTGAAAAACAAAGAATCTAGGTTCGATCAGCACATTGGTGGCTACAAAACCCATATTCCAAAAAAATTCGGAAAAATTTGCCCCCACGGCCCCTGCTGGATATTGCTTCTTTTCCAAAAAAATCTTTGCATGTGAAGCAAAAAGGTGGTTTTTCGAATTTCTGATGTTGTGGGTTTGCTTAGAATCATTTTCTCTACAAAACCCACATCTCGAGATTTTTCGTGAAAATTCCCCTCGACATGCTATTTTTAGCTTTTTTTCGTGAAAATTCCCCTCGACAGGGTATTTTTAGCTTCATTAGGAGCTATTTTTAGCTTTCCAGAAAATTTGTCAAAACATAGCCATGTTTACAGTCAATTGGCTAGTTTTTCATAATGCAATTCACTGAGACTGAATTCAAGACCAAATTGGTCTTAATTCATGATTTCACCAAAACGGTTGATACAGATTTGCATCAGGTGGATCCAGAGGTTGATTTGAACGCTTCAGAAATGAGCCAGATCACACTTCAAAACATTGAGGAATCCGGGTTGCTAGAGGCGGCTTCACTTCCCATCACAGCACAGTGTATAGAATTTGTAATGGCTTGTGTAAAGCATTACAACTCTACTACACGAGAAATTCAATCAATGGATGGACGAGTGATATGCAGTATCAGGGCTAAGGACATCGAGAAGTGCTTCGGTATTCCTTCGAATTTGAATAATTTGGTCATTATCATGGAACAGTGCGAGAAGGCATTCAATGCTGATAAGGACAAATGTCAGAGGAGAATGGCAGAGAGATGGCTCAAACAAAAGAAAGTTAACTTGCCAAAGAATGTGGGTTGTGGAGAGTTCAAAGATGAATATGCGGTTATGATTACCCTTCTTAACCATGTTTCCGATCAAGCAAATGCCAACAAATTCTAACCTTGGATGTATTACATCATGGCTCAGATCATCAACCGAAAAGAGCATTATGACTGGGCTTCTTTGATCAGCAATGTTCTTCACAAACAGATGACCGGCTTCTTGGTTGCTCACGAATTCCACATGTTCATACCTCGTGTATCTGATAGCCTTCCAAGGCTAGTTTAGAGGGTTGAACACTATGGGGATTCTAAGTGTACAAAATGTTCATCAATATTACGCACAACTTGAGTTCACACAGTCCGAGTGACACTTCAAGTGTGTGCAGGAATCATTTTTGATGTACACGATGAGGAATCTGGATCAGGAGTTGCATTTACGTATCTCAGCGGAAGCCAAATCAGCGATGGTAGAATGGGCAAATTAGTTCATCTAGTTCCCTACATTTACCTGCATACGCATATATGGATATTCAGGTCATCCAACCATGCTACCCCATTATCCTTCGAATAAGGTGGTGTTCATGGAATTTCTACGGCAATTGCATGATGTTCACTCCTATTTGCGCAACAAATGCAAGCCAGTTGCCACTTTTCCATTACAAATGGGGATTTACAAGTGCAAGTCAGCGTCTAACGCCAAGGCCATGAGCCATGAGTTAGCGAGACTTAATCTTAAGTATCTCGTTGAGAGACGCTCATATGACCCTTGGGGTCACTTCTTAGCACGCCTTGGAGGCTGTTCTTCTCACAAGCCTTCTATGGAAAACTACTAGTTCAACTGTGAGGACAAGTTCGAGGTGCACCAATGCAGTACCAGTAAGTTCACCCTTTCACAAATTTTTGTTTTCATGTGAAAGGATGTGGAAGGGTTGTCAGATGATGATGGGGAGGTCACACTTCCTCAATTCTTCAAAGAACAGGTTGACACACAGCCACTTCTAGCCGTTGATTGGTTCGCCAAGGAATGCACATCTATTAAGGAAAGATCAAGTAGGGTTGTCAGAAACAACATACTCTACTTGAATAGCAAGAGGACGAGGAGGGCAGCCATGCCAAACACAGAGCCGCCACTAGTGGTTTCTTCACTGCCTTCCATGTCGAAGTCAAAACCCAGACAAAAGAAAGAGCAATCCTCCTAAAGGAAGCAAAATGTCAGGGCATTCAAAGGGAAAAGCACCAGTTGTTGATTTGGACCAGCAAGAACATGTGGAGATTGCCACAAATACAGTTGAGATCATTCCAGAAACAGAGGTAGAGCCTCCCACTTCGTCACCAACACCACAGCAGTTTCCAGTTCGCATCAATTTGGAGCTAGACTCGCCACCGCGTAGTAGTGCTTCTACACATTCCCACTCATCAGGAATTCCTAGGTCTAGCGCCAACCCTTCCAGCAAGATTAGTCAAGACTCGTCTTGGCTTGAGAATCAGCTGGGTAGGAAGAGGAGGCAGCCATCCTACAAACTAGACTTCTCAGATTTTGATCATGTCTATCAAGACACACGAGATAGAAAGATAAAGAAGCAAGTCCATGTGGAAAGGAACGCTGACAAGGAAATCATAATTGAGACCGTTGCACCGCCAGAGGATAAAAACTTGGACGAGGTAGAAGTTGATGACTTCATCTTGATAAAGGTCAGCCTTGGTAGAAGCACACGCCAAGCAAATGTTGATTTCCTCAAGGTTGCAACGAAAAGCATAAGGGAGAGGGTCATAAGGGATGGAGAAGACAAAGCAGCCCTCAAGGCTGAAAACCAATAGTTTAGCTAGTATATTTCCAACCTTATGCACAGCACTGAGAATGTCACTGCCTTGCCCCCGTAGATGTTAGAGTTGCCAGCAAAACAAAATTAGTTAAGTTAGTTGGTTGTATACAAGAAGCGCCTGAAGGATTGGGAGGAGGAGTTTGTAACAAGGGGTCGCTTCATACTTTTAAAGTTGTACCAATTGAGGTACAATGCCCACAAACTTCGCACACAGATTCAAGATTCAAAGAGAGACTTAGCGGTTGACAAACCACGGAATGAGATCATGATCTCTCACCTGAGGACGACATATGATTCAGTCACTACAGAAGAGGATAAGGAAGCTATTTTTATTTGGAGAGAACAATTAATCTTCAAGGTAAAAATACATGGAACAATTTCAACAGAGTTGGCCGAGAGCAGAGAAAAGGTGACAAATGCTATCAAGTTCGTGAGAACTTTCATTTCACGAGTCCCTTGCCAGTATCAGCGTGAGGGTGGTGAGTTCATCGAGCTTGCTGACATACAGTCAGAGTTGTAGATACTCACGGGATTTTCAGTGGTGATTCAGTTGGTTGTAAGTTGGATCAACTTACAGTCATGTCAACATTATTTGATGAGGCGAACAAGAGTGGAGGAGAACTGCAGAGTCATATCACAAACGATGAAGAGATGTTGAGGAGACACCGAATACTTGAGAGGAGTATCAGTGCTCCAGATGGTGATGCAGTCAACAACCTCGTGGAGGGGTTAATTGCTCAACATCGCAGCCAGTGAACTACCAGATCAAGGCGTCCCACCTTTCAGAAAGACATTAAACACAACAGTTAACTTGATGCTTTTTTCCAAGTTAACTCGCTGATCCACATCTCATTGCATGTCTATTTTGGAATTACCTATTGCATGTCTATTTTGGAATTACCTATGTATATATGGAGTTCTGATGTAGCTTTTAGTTTCAGTTAACAGATGATAGTTATCAGTTGACTTTCATATCAATAAGGACTTGCGTGTTGGAACGTCCATTTAGTTTAGCTTTGGTTTACTTAACTGAGGTAGTTTTTCAAGTTAACTGTTTAGTTGCATACATTTAGGTTTAGCAATAATTTTTGCATGCTTGCAAGATTGATGTTAACTTAAGGAGATTTTAGGGTTCCCTACTCCTTTGAGTTCTATAAATAAGAGCATCCTTGCTCATTGTATCTTTAACTTTTGCTGTGATAACAAATTGTTGTGCCACCTTGTCGTTCAATATTGCTATTTTGTATTGGTTCACTTTGTTTAATATAAAGTTGGTTGATTGTTCATTGTATGTTAGGTCCTTCATGCAATTTGTCGTCTCAGATTTATTTGTTTTAAATAATCTTGTTTCATATCTACACCTCGGATAGGAGTCCCTCCTCCTTGGGAATTTAGAAATAAAGTTTATCGTTTGATGTTGTTATTAATAATCTTTCTTTCATATCTACACCTTAGATAGGAGTCCCTCCTCCTTGGGCATTTAGAAATAAAGATTGTCGTTTAAGTGTTGTTTCCAATAATCTACTTTTAGCCTACACCTCGGATAGGTGTCCCACCTCCTTGGGAATCCTGAGAACTAGTTTACAGTTTGATGTCGTTTCCAATAACCTTCATTTCAGCCTACACCTTGGGTAGGTGTCCTACCTCCTTGGGAATCCTGTTATAAAGTTTATCGTCAATCATTCCCACTTGCTCCTATGTCCTCATGCTCTATTTTTCTTGAGGAAATAGGATAGTTTTAGTATTAGCCTAGTTGTAGTTAAGAATCTGCAAAACCAAAGAAAACCTTAGCTGCAAATGTATGTGGTTTCTTAACCTTGTGCCTTTACCAGCTGAGTCAAAAAGATAGGAATTTAGAATACTTTACTTTTTCATGCATATCAGCAAAAGAGGGAGCTTCCCCTCCTAATTTGAAGAGCAATTAATATTGTGCATAGCTGTCTGTTGCCAATACGCACTCCAGAGGTGCGAATTGTAACGCCAACATATTTACAATGTCAATTTTAATACCTGAAATAAAGTTAACTTCTTCTAACTATCATTCTTGGAAAACTCACATTTCTTTTATTTTTTGTTTTAAACATCTTTTGGATGTTGCTACGGATCCCAAATCAAAACCCGATCTGTCTGTATCCAAAGATGATAAAAAAAAATGGAGGCTCAAAAATGAGGAAGCCCTTGGCCTCATAGGTATTTTCATGTCACCCAAACTATATGTTCACATTGAGACACGTACAAAAGCCTATGAAGCATGGGACAAACTCAAGGTTATTTATGATAGTTCAAATGAATCTAGAAAAATTCAACTTCAAAATCAACTTGAAGATTTAAAGTATTCTGATTTCAAATCTATGCATGAGTTTTTATTAACGTTTAATGCTTTGAATAGTCAATTGCATGGTTTAGGAGTAAAATTAGAAGTTCTTAGATTAATTCATCTTATTCTTAAAAAATGTCTTCTTAGGCAATTTCAGCAATTTATTACTAATATTCATGGTCAATTAGCTATTCCTTCTTTAGCTACTCAATTAACTTATGATATTTTTCGCAATTTAATAAGACAGGAAGAAGCTAAGTTAATTCAAATTGGTAATCTTAAATCTAATGCACATGCCTTTTTGTCTAATCATAAGCAAAACTTTAAGCCTCATTCTAAACAATATTATAATAATAAACTTCATTATAATAATGACAATGATTTTAGGAAGAATTCTTCTTCTAAAAGGCCTCATTGCATTTATTGTAATATGGGCATTGGCAAAATACTTGTTTTAAGAAGCAAAATAATCAACAACAACATAAACCTAATAATCATAAGGTTCATAACATTGTCAATCAATCTAGACGTGCTTTTACTTGTAGTTTTAATGTTTCTCAACCTCTTGAATGGGTTATTGATTCAAGTGCATCTCAACATGTTACTTCGCATAAAGAAGTTTTTGAGTCTATGCAACCTGATATGTCTAATGTTCCTCTTCAACTTGCTAATAATCATACTTGTAAACTAGAAGCAATTGGAGATGTGAATGTTCCTAATGGTAAATTGCATGATGTTTTATATGTTCCTGAATTAAAGACTAATTTGCTTTCAGTTGGTAAACTTTGTCAAGATTATAAAATAGAAATTTACAAAGATATGTGCTATTTTATTGATCCAAAACAAAACAAGGTCATTGCTAATGCCAATTTAGACAAAGATAATTTGTTCAAATTTTATGAGTTTGCTCAATCTAGATTCTCCTTAATATCTACCATTGATTTCAATGTTTGGCATGAAAAACTTTCATATAAATGCTAACAATATTGTTTGGATGCAAAAACTTAATATGGTAGATGGATTGCCTAGTATTGTTCCATCTAAAATTGTATACACAAGATACATGAGTGGTAAGATGCATAGGGAGCCCTCTCCACAAGGTCAATCATGGAGGGCAACTCATAATTGCACCTAGTTCATAGTGACCTTTTGGGACCCATGGAGAATAACACCATCCAAGGATCAAGGTATGCACGCACTTTTGTTGATAATTATTCTAGAATAACTTAGATCTATTCTCTTCATAGTAAGGATCAAGTTCTTGATATATTTTCTGAATTTCATAAATTTGTTGAAAGGCAATCTGGTTTTAAACTTAAAATTCTTAGAACTGATAATGGTAAAGGATATGTGAACAATGTTTTTAATAGTTATTTGAAATCATTTGGTATTAAGCATGAGCTAACTATTCCCTATACTCCTCAACAAAATGGTGTAGTAGAAAGGAAGCATAGAACTATTGTTGAAATGGTAATTATTCTAGAATAACTTAGATCTATTTTCTTCATAGTAAGGATCAAGTTCTTGATATATTTTCTGAATTTCATAAATTTGTTGAAAGGCAATCTGGTTTTAAACTTAAAATTCTTAGAACTGATAATGGTAAAGGATAAGTGAACAATGTTTTTAATAGTTATTTGAAATCATTTGGTATTAAGCATGAGCTAACTATTCCCTATACACCTCAACAAAATGGTGTAGTAGAAAGGAAGCATAGAACTATTGTTGAAATGGCTAGATGTATGTTACATGCTAAAAATATGTCTTATAAATATTGGGAAAAAACTATGTTTTGTGCTACTTACATTATTAATAGGACTTCTACTAAAGCTTTAAAGGATATAACTCCTGAAGAAGCTTGGTCTGCTAGGAAGCCCAATCTTAAGCATTTAAGAATTTTTGGTTAAATTAATTATGTTCACAAACCTAAACAAAAGAGGCAAAAATTAGATCATAAATCTTCTTATCATATTTTTGTTGGTTATGATGAACATTCTAAAGCTTATAGAGTTTATAATCCTCTTACTAACAAAGTTAAAGTTGCTAGAGATGTATGCATTGCTGAAAATGGTGTTCATGATTGTTCTAAAGTGCATGATATTGAATATTCTCAAAATAAAGTTATTGTTGTGGAGGATAATCCTCAAGTTGAATCTTCTCTTAACCCTCCTAATGCATCTCTTACTCGTAGTGATAGTGATGATGAAAATGTTGAAATTTCTCCTCATGATTCTTCTTCTAGTGATGATACTCCTACATCTAAAAGAAAGCCTAAATGGTTTTAAAAATTGATGCAAGAAAATGAGGATATTTTAGCTAGAATGAATCAATATAAAACTAGAAAGGAAAATTATTGTAGTTATGCTTTGATGTCTAACATTATGCATTCAAATGATCCTCAAACTTATGAACAAGCTAAAGATCAACCTCATTGGCAAAAGGCTATACAAGAAGAATATGATACTTTAATTGCTAATAAAACTTGGGATTTAGTAAGAATATTGTTTCATGCAAATGGTTGTATAAAACTAAGGTTAATGCAAATAATAAAGTTAGCAAGTTTAAAGCTAGATTAGTTGCTAGGGGCTTCTCTCAAGTTGAAGGTTTAGATTATAATGAAACATTTGCTCCAATAGCTAAGATGCCAACTATTAAATTAGTTCTTGCTTAAGCTTCTCATATGCATTGGCCTATTCATCAAATGGATGTTAAAAGTGCATTTTTAAATGGTGATTTACAAGAAGAAATTTATATGTCTCAACCTTTGGGTTTCATTAAGGAAGGTAATGAACATCTTGTTTGCAAATTGAAGAAATCAATTTATGGTTTAAGACAATCTCCTAGAGAATGGTATTCTAAGATTAATGCTTTTTTTCTATCTCAAGGTTTCATTAGGAGTAAAAATGATCCAAATTTATATATTAAGCATAGTGAAAATGATATTGTGATTATTATTTTATATGTTGATGATTTAATTATAACTTCTAGTTCTAACAATTTGATTAGTGATGTTAAGTCTCAACTCAATCACCAATTTCAAATGACTGATTTAGGCCTATTACATTATTTTTTGGGTATGCAAATTTGGCAAACACCTAAAGGTATTTTTCTTTCTCAACAAAAATATGCTCAAGATCTCTTAGATAGATTTAAAATGAATGATGCAAAGTGTGTTTCTACTCCTTGTGAATTAGGAACTAAATTAATGGTTGATATGGAAACTCCTTTTGTTGATCCTACATTGTATAGGCAATTAGTTGGTAGTTTGAATTATTTAATTCTTACTAGACCTGATATTTCTTATAGTGTTGATTTAGTTTCTAGATTTATGTCTACCTCAAAAGGATCCTATTCCTTTGTATTGTGATAGTCAAAGTGATATTGCTTTGGCAAAGAATCCAATTTTTCATGCAAGGACCAAGCACATTGCTCTTCAACATCACTTCATTAGAGAGCAAATTGAAGACAAGAAAATTTCTCTTTTGTATTGTAAAGGTGAAGATCAAGTGGCAGATATTCTCACCAAAGCTCTTTGTAAAGATAAATTTCTCTTTCATTGTAAAAATCTAGGATTACAACCAATTGAAGAGTTTGATGTAAAATCCCCAAGTAAAGCTTAAGGGGGGATGTTAGAAGATTAATCTTTACTTGGAAAAGGTTATTCTTTAATTGTAATTATTTATTAACTTGTAAAATTATTCCAAAGGAATCCCTACAAGTCTTTTGTCTTTTTGTCTTCTCACACAAGTGTGAGGATGACTCATTTTATTTTTAATTCCTTTATTAAGGAATATTTGTAACCACCTCCTTAAGAGGTTCTTCACACATTGCACACACATAGATGAATGGTGGCATTCATTGAGTTGGGAGTTACTTTCTAATTCTAACTCCTCTTCTCACCTCTATATATTGAGGCGCCTCTCCTCTCATTCTTCATTCAAGCAAGCAAGCAAGCTTAAGGCTTAAGTGCTCTCTCTCTCTTTGTATCATTCTTAGGCATTTTGCCTCCATTCATAATATTGGGGTTTTTTCTTGTTTTTTCCCCTTATCAAATTCTTGTGTCTCCTTTGCATTTGGTGGTGCTTGGTTTGGCTTCTCTATTTCTTGGTAATCTCTTTCCTTCAAACAATGCTCATTAGTTAGTACTTTCCATTGCTCATTTATTTTATCTTTCAATAAGCATGCCACCATCAACACATTTGATGTGTACATTACGATCAAACTTTCACTTGGTAAAGCCACAAAATAGAAAGAATTTGTCTACCTTATCATACATTTCCCATGGCACCAACTTCAACCCATAAACTGATTTCCTAAGCCTACACAAAAGCTTTGAATCATCATAGTTCTCAAATCCAAGTGGTTGTTCCCTATATATCTCCTTCTAAAGAACAACACTTACCAAAAGGATACTTAACATTCATCTAATGCATCTCCCATCCAAATCTAGTTAGAAGAGTAAGAACAATGCAAATTGATCTTGTCTTCACAATAGAGGCATGTCTCCTAATACTTGATGCCTCCTTTTAAGAGAATCAATTAGCAACCATACGAACCTTGCATCTCCTTGCAGAGCCATCCAAATGAATTTGCTCTTGCAAAACTACTTGCATTTAACAATATTAGCTCCTTGCAAATAGGGCACCGACTCTCAAGTATCACACTTTATCAAAGCACTATATTCTTCTTCCATGGACTTCCACTCATCTCTATTGTTGGCATCCTTATAGCATTGTGGATCACAAGTCTCAATAACCCTAATCATGAGTCCATAATTGGTCCTCTATTTTGCACTTTGGTCTCTCCATGCAATATTTTCATCCTACACCTCCTTGAGAATAATAGCAACTACTTAGGACAACTAACCTACCCCTAGAATTGGAGTCATTATGGCAAGACCATTGTTTTCAAACTTGCAACTTGGCAAAACTCAAGAAATCCAATTTTGTCTTGAACTCAACAACTCATTAAAATCTCAACAATAGTGGGCAAATTTTTAAAAATACTTATTCATTAAATGAAAATTCATGCAAAATACAATTACAAACATATGAAATGAGACTATAGAATGCTAGGAAAGTGTTTTCTATTATCTTTTGAAGAGCACACAAAAAATACTGAGGGGGGGGCGGGGACGGGGCCGCGGGGGGAGTGAATTGGTATTTTAAACTTTTAACACTCTAAACATTATGAATCAAAAATCAAAACAGCAAGAGCAAACATCAACAAGGAGAACGCCAATTTCACGTGGAAAACCCTTTCAGGTAAAAAACCACGGTAGATCAATAGCTTTCATTAACAACAAATGGGCACCAACCCAGATTACAAAAGTGAGCACTAACTCCCCTGAAGCACCAACTTCAGTGTGAGCACCAACTCACTGAAGAATATCACAACACATCAAAATTGCATTCTTGATTCCAAACACACTCTGCATATCAACTGGAAAGCTCTTGCTTTGCATGTATAAACTGTTCAAACCTAGATATTACAGAATCAGACTACCCAAACTCACTTCAATCCACTACACAATGCAAGAACAAGTAATCATCCTTATGTAACACATCTCCATTCAAGTCGGCCAATCAAGAGTATTGATTTTCGCAACTTAACATATAAAAATGTACACACTCCATTTAGAAAAGATATTACTGAAGCCTATGCGTTCAGATTTTCATATGGCAAACGCATAAACTGTACAGCCTGTGCCTTTTAAATTCATTTGACTCGAAAAGGAATTCGTTGTTGCCAATATAAAAACTACTATGATTCAAACAATACCTCTGAATGGCTTCACCTCTATCAACACTTTCAAAACAAGACCATACGTCTGCAAATTTCAAAGCATAGCAAAAAAAGAATGGTCTGCCACACCAGCCTTCAATGTTCACTACATAAAAATGTCAACAGCTTCACACAACCAAGAAGGAATTTTGATCATTAACCATCCTACTAACAATCCATTTCACATAGGTAACGACAGCATAGAGACCAGCTAAAGAAATGCCTTTGAATTCCCTTATACAATAAAAAATGCAAACACCACCATAGAGAACACGTCCTATAAATTTGAAAACGCATTAGCTCACTCTACTCACGTAATATGCAGTCCAACTCAGAAATAAGGGTGTGCGATGGCATTTATCAAAATCGCATCCACCACAATGCAATATCTCATCGAAGCGTCCCCATAATATAATTCGCACTTTTGCACAGAACGCTCATATTCGAACTTTGACTTGAAAATACATTAATGCTCACGACTTTCATGTCTTTCAACCACAATAGCTCATATAGCACACCTTCGATACTATTTGTGTCTTAAAAACAATGTCATGAATATACACAACTTCTATACATACATCTTCACCTTTACGCATCCACAAAAACAGCCAATTGCATGGAAGCAAGAGACGTTAATAATATTCGCATCATACATAAAACGAAGGAGAATATGCATTAACACAAAAACATACGATGTCTGAAGCCGTTTCAAGCAGCCACTAAATATAGAGAGACCTCGGAATGCATAAGCCACCCTATACATATTTGTTAGGAGTAATTAAGTAGTCAAGCCACCACACAAAAAATGAAGCCGCCTCACAGAATTAGCAAGGCATTACACAAAAGGGTCATGCCACTTCCATTGACCCGAGTTTGACATTTCAATGCAGATTTGGCACTAGACGTTTGAAAGTTGACTTGTCTTAACTACCATATGGCATATCTGCCACGGTGGGAAGGAACAAGAAAAATAGCAGCAACACCTCCAGCATATAGTATTCGATGATGTGTTAAATGAGCTTGCCTGGATACTTTTGGCAACAAACTCTTCATATTCATAATGCAAAACAACATTTGCTACAGAACTATGCAACTCCTTCATAGACTTAACTCAAACTCTGGCTTATACATTTCATTAGCATTTGCAAAGCTTGTATCATATGCAATACAAAACTGAGACACTACACTATGCACCTTTGACATCAATGACAAAAATATTTCAACATATTTGAATAAAAAGGATTGCAATATAGCATCAACATACAAATACAACAATAGAAAATATTGCTAATTTTTCTAATGTACAATCATGATAAGTTATTTATGACTACAAATTATTAAGACAATAAAATTTATCAAACATGGAACTAATAGAGCTCAAAACATCATACAAGTTATTTTCGATCAGACAGCAACTTGATATATTACAATACATCAATGAAAGAATCAGTCATCATTTTTTGCATTTTATTTCATAGAACATCAAATGTCCATAACCTAGCCAACAATGGATTTGGAAATAAAAGAAAGTTTCATCTCGAACCACATGCATTGAGAGAAAAAACTAAGATATTGAACCAAAAAAAAAATTCAGGCAGACATAATTACAAACCTGATTTGTGCTTATGAGGTACAGATGAAAAAGAGTAAGTCCGCCAACAAACCAAACAGCAACAAATGTGTAAGCCATGAGAACAACAGATGCTGGAGAGTGTTTCAAAGCATGCCAAACGCTGCGGTGATCATCCTTAAGGAACTTAATATATAATGCCGACATTGCGAAGACATAAATGCACAAGACAGTGGAAGAAGAAACAAACATGAAGAAGAAACGATAATTTCGCTGCAAAACATAAGAGCTTATCAATATCAAAACATGAATTTAAACAAAGAACCAACAGTCCAAAAATTAATATATGTGAAATTGTATTAAACATGAAGATTCTTTCTTCTTGATTTCTGCATCCCAAGCATGTTACAGACTATATTAAGTTCTTCCTGCTGCAAGCACCACATGATAGACAATAAAAGGAATATTCTTGTTGCTGGAATGAACTAAACATATAAAAAGGAAGATTGAGGATTGTATAATTATTTCAGAATAACATCACAAATAAGAGGAATCAGTATGACAGGATAAGATCATAAAAGTTAAAACACAACCAAAAAAGTATTCCAGTTCATATGAACTCTCATAATTCTTGTATGACAATTAGAAAGGTGGAAGCAAAAAATTATGAAGGAAACAACATCAATCCTAAGACTTCCCTACCCCCAAACCTAGGTTAAACATACCTAAATTCCTTATTAAACAATCCCCAAATTTGTCAGCCTTTTGCTCCTAAGACATTATTTACTTCTGCAAGAATTTTATGTACCAAATCTGAAACATCCATCCATTTTTCTCTATAATTCAAACCAACTCCTATCTCCTCTATATTCATTCTACTGTTTTTCTTCTTCATGATAAAAAGTAAATAAAAAGCTTTAAATATTATGGAATGGAATTGGAAAAGACATTTTTTCTTTTATGGTACTTCTGTATCTGCAACTTCTTTTAACAGCCTGAAGTTTCTGATCATGGAGAGATTCATATTCAGTACTATCAGCGCCATTAAATATATCACATAGCCAGTGCACTAGTTTAATGTTGATGAGGAGCAGGGTTTATCCTACTTTTATGCAATTTAAATTCTTCATTTAAGTGGTAAAATGTAGAAACTTGACAGAAAAGTGTGCTACTAATCTTCTACCTCTCCAGCGTTTTAAATTCAAGCATTTAGAATTATTTATCTATAAAATGATATATATAAATAAAATTTGCTAATATTGACCACAACTTTGACTAAAATTTCACAAATAGATTGCAATCTAATTAACAATATATTGCCGGTAATTTTTTTTTTCTAGATAAGCCTTAGATCTACAATTTCTTTATCGTTCTTCTCTGGAACTTTATAAACAGGTTATACACCTTGAACAATCTAAGTAATTGTCCAGATTTCCACCTGCCATTATTGAATAACAGTTAGGTCTGTCACCAAGGGACAATGGCAATTATTGTTGTCATTATTTCAAAAATAATCATAGTTATCTATAGTTGTGAAGACACTTGGTATAATCGGGTTTGAAAACCTTGTGAATAGGGAATATGACTGTTGTTATTATGATTAATGCTTATGACTGTTGCCTTTGATAACAGAGAGCACTGCTGTCATTAATTGTGATTCATGTACATAGTCATTACTAGACAAAAATGTCAAATGACTATGACATCCTTTCACTTGTCACTACTATTGTACCACAGATTTTAGTCCTGTCATTGACTTGCTGTCATTTCTACTTATCAATGGATATTCTTGCCATTAGTTCATTTGTAAACATAGTTGTATTATTGAGGTCATTATCTGGGGTCTTTCATTGTTGCATATCAGCTGTTAATAATGTCATATCAGTTGAGATTGCTGTCATCATTATTATCTTTTGACATAACTATCCTCCTGTGATTAGTAATCTTCTTGTGATCATTGATCAGCAGCATTCTGTCATTATTGTGATCTGTATCATTATTGATCGGTAGGGTGTTCAGTAGGATCATTATTAGTATTATGATCAATTAATATAAATGTCATTACTGCTGTCATAACATTATAGGAAATATTGCTGAAGATAATGATTAATATAAAAGTTAGGACAGGGCATTGCTGTTGTGAAATGCCAGGCACGATTGTTTCCACTGCTGCAAACTTAAAAGGTATTTGAAGAGCTTAGGGAGACTCTTGTTGTCAATTTTAACACTGCAGTTACCATTTAGTGTGTAAATTTGTCTCTTGAACTTGATAATTAAGGAGAATGGTAGGGTTAACAGGTTTTATTTACCTTAGTTATGTTTTACTGCATAAAGGGTTCATTATCAGTCTGGCAGAGTTAATTATGAACATTGTCAAAAAGATTTATAATACAATTATCTGTAATCGGCGATCTCAAAATTCATGCTCAAAATCCATATTTCAAAATTTATGCTGTACACTCTTGTTTACTTTCACTCTCTCACTGTCTAAGCAACTAGGATGACTTTAAATGTAAAAACATCAGTTATCTCTCTTTTATATTAGATTATTTCTGCAATTTTGGGTTCCTAATATATTCCCAGTTTTTCCCTAACAATATCCTGAGAAATTGAAAATATTTTTATCTTTTGGTATGCCAGGATATTTCCAAGAACATATTTACTTCTATGCATGATTAAACACATGTCAGTAATAGCTATTCAATGATAGATAGAAATCACGGAAAGCACAATTTGCCAAGTGCGCAAGTTATTTTCTACTTCAGTTCTAATTCTATCTCAAACACTATCGTGCCTTACTATTTGACATTTGTGTTAGAGGCAATCATCTTTAGAAAAGTGACCTTTAGTTATGTTTGAGTTTGGTGATCAACTATACTGTTCGTATAAATATTATTTCCCATTCTAATTGCAATGTAAAACAAAAAAAAAGAAATCTAGATTCATGGCTAATTTGCCAAGTGCGCAAGTTATTTTCTACTTCAGTTCAAATTCTATCTCAAATGCTATTGTGCCTTACTATTTGACATTTGTGTTAGAGGCAATCATCTTTAGAAAAGTGACCTTTAGTTATGTTTCAGTTTGGTGATCAACTATACCGTTCATATAAATATTATTTCCCATTCTAATTGCAATGTAAAACAAACAAAAAAAGAAATTTAGTTTCATGGCTAAAGACCTGAAGGTAGTCCTTTCAGAATAAATGGCAACATACTAATTTCATATTAAAATAGGAATCCTAAGTGTATTTGGGTTGCAGGCAATGTCCACTATTAATAAGTTCATCTGTGGACAGAGATAGGCTTCACATTTGATAGATAATGAAAATTACAACTAATTCATGATTATCCCTGTATTTTACTTTAAATTTTTGGAGAAAAGTAGTTAGAAATCTTAACAAAATGCAATAAATGCCAGCTAATAAGCAACTTGAACTGCACTAAGCCCTCTAAACACTCACGACTTGCTCAAAACAATCTAAAATCAAAGATGCTTCTTTTAAAGTACACGGAAAAACAGAGGTCAGTCCCAATTAGTCAATTTGACATTTAAAAATAGTCACATTGAAGACACATGCATTAAACTACAAGAAAGAAAATGAAAAGTAGGCTCCACAAAGCATTTAATAACAAAGATAACATGCCTTGGGCCAATTTAGTAAAGCATTATATCTCTCACTATCTTTTTCGGCAAGTATTGCTCATTTAAGATTATACAGCTGCAATGCAGCTTCCTTATTTAAAGGCTATCTTTATATATAATCTCTTATATTTGTACCATATAAAAGATATTGGACTATTTTCTCATAGCTTTGATTTCTTGTATGCCTTGTACCTTTTTGCTATGGTGTCTGCAGAGGTTGAAACAAAGACATGAATTTGAATCACTATCCTGCCTAATTCCTACATCCCATTTAAGGACACTACTATGTAATTAATCCCTATGAATATTAATCAGTATATTAAAAGAAATTGATAAAAACAATATCCTAGCTATCAGGATCTGGAAGAAGGGTCAAAGAAAATTCAGTTCAAAACATCTTTCACATACCACTTCTTTTAAGTAACGCGTAGAGGCCATAACTAGATGGATTACTGTCAACAGTTTACATGTTTTAGCGTAACAAGTTAAATCAATTGGAAGTCGGTTATTATCTTTCTTGATGTCCTACAACTACATATTTAGTTCGAGCAGTTCCTCTTCTACAAGCAATGGTCAGTCCCCTTTCACATTCTAATCTACAATTATTTCACAAACTTTCCCTTCAAGCCTTCAGCTGAAGTGACTCTCAACAAAAGAAAGATCCCATGATCATGGTTTCTACATGATACACAAGACACAAGGAATCTGTTCTTACATTTGTCAATAAAATGGTTACCCTGTGTAAAGCACACTAAGTTTATCTGAAATAGGCATTATCTTGACCTATAACCAGCAATGACTAGCTCAACTGTATTTCAATCTATAAAAGAAATCAATAGTGTACTGAACAAACAGAGGAGAGTTTCATCTGCTTTTCACACAAGTAAATAGGCATCAGAAAAGGTAAGCTTGTCATAAGGCATACTAGAGGTTCAAGAAGACAACAACATAAAATTCTACCAAATTTTAAAATATGAACAAATAAAACTTAAAAACAGAAAGCAATTTTTTTAATATGAGAACAAGAAGCAATCATCAGACGAAAAGTGTCTAGAAAAAGATGACAGTGTCCCTTAAATGCCAATTGACTGGCTAACAATGTTAATTGTGGTTAAATACCTGTCCAATGCATTGCCCAACCCAAGGACAATGGTGGTCGAATCTTTCTACGCAGTTATTACAAATTGAACAATGAGAGCAACGTGGGGGACGATAAAGCATACAAGTATCACAGTACTTGACTTTGACAGTCACCCCATTGACATTTGTGTCCTTTGTGCGAGGTAATCTTAATCGTGGGGTCTGTCCACCACCCCATTCAACAGGTGAGTTTGCAGAATCCATAACATCTTCAGGTTCTGGTGGATGTGGAGCACGAGGAACAATACCAGGATCTCTAGCAGAGGTAAGCATCAGCACCACCAGCACCTGTTGGAAAAACCATTTGAAGTTAAAAACAGTTTATACAAGTGACTGCTTATTGCCAAAGGGAAGGATTAATAAGTTTAGATATAAGAAACTTGGGATCACCTATAAATTAAAATTTAAAAAAACTGACAAAACATTTTCTAGTCCTTATAAAACTTTACTGAAAAATCACAAAAAAAGTATTCAAGGCCATGACTACAAATAGTCAAAATTCTACATAGAAAAGATTCAACCTAAAACAGCTTGAATCTAAAAAGAAACAGATTGTATTCTAATTGGTTATAAACAATATAATATACAAAAGTAAATTCTTGAGGCTAACACAATCATACATAGAACTTTCCAGAAGGGGCTTGTAAACTCAGAATGAAGAGCTTGACAATGGATGTTACAGACATATAATCTCATGCAGACAGACTGTACAGGCCCTTTTTTGAAAATTATTTTCTTTCAAAGATTGGGGATACAAATGAGTTTAATGAAAATTAAAATCACAGTCAAGATATTGTGAGCTAACATTTTTTTGGGAAATCATCTGCTTCTAACTATCAATTCAATCTTCATGACCCATCTTCCATGAGTATTAGTTCACAAGAACTCATTTTTCCTGAGCTGGAATGGTCCACTTGCTGCTTATAGCAACTAGGTGATGCTCACGACCCTGAAGCAGTGAAACTGAAACTAGTGAATTAATCCATCACACTGCACTAATTGACACAGCCAGTAAATGAGACTTCCAAGAAGGTATCCAGTCAGACTACCCACAATTAGCCCCACTTAGCTTCCTACCACATTTGGAAAATCTTCAAAGCACATTGTGCTGTTAAATGTGGAGCTCCCTAGCTCTTTCATTTTTATGTATTGAATGCTTCTGCGGTGGATCATTATGTAATATCATTTTCCATGAAGTGGCTGCAGATTGATATCAAGTCAATCTAGAAGAACCATGTTTCTAGAAATAGTAGTTCACTTGAATTGTCCACTTGGCACTCATAGCCATAGTTCAAGATCCCAGCAAACCGAAATTTGATTTGGACTCAAAATCTGAGCAAAAACTCAGTAAAACTCAAAAACCTAAAAATATACTTAAAATTCTTTGAAAAAAAATAATGCAAAATACAGTTACAAAACATAAAACATTGGGAAGTGTTTTCTATTAGATTTGAATACAAAAAGAATACACTATCACATCATCATTCAAATACAAACTGCCAGCCAATAAATCTGATATGTATTATGAATTTATCTAAGTTAACAATCCTGGTATGGGTTTGGTTTCAGATTTGGGCTCACAAATTTGGTCCCAAGAAAAATTAGGGCTGGATTCATTTTGGGTTTGTCCATAAAAACATAATATATATAAAGTGTTTACTTTTTCCTTAATAAATAAATATAATATTTGTATATATTTATTAATTTACACATATATTAGTGAAATAAGAACTATATCTTATATCCATTTATATAAATATAAATAAGAAATATAAAATAATAAGATAAGGTCTTCATAAATTTAAAGTCTAAAGATCATCATTAAAAAAATTAAATGAAATTTTCAAGTGAAGATTACCCGACAGTGACTCTGCCAATGACGAAGGACGAAGGCACCACAAGCAAGTGGTTGAAAAAGCTATATGGTTTCATATTCCCGAGCATAGAAGTTCCCAATGGAGCTTTGTTTTCTATCTAGCTTCATCCCTTCAGCTGTTCATGTATCATGACGAAACTCAGCGATCTGCTCAAGAATAAGTGAGTAAAATCCATAGCTCGACTTGGGAACCACTCTCAACATCTATTAGCCAATCCTCTAGTAGAAGCTGAGGAATCATATTTCACAAGTTTTTTTGCAATCGCAAGGGGCAATTAAATGATGAAGATCCCACAAATTTATTCTTACTTCTACCAAATTCTATTAGATTTGGACTGGATTCACCAGGATTCATCCAAGACAAACCCATAGACCAACAAGGGAACCCTAGCCCACTCCCCTACCAAACTGACCCAAAATTCAAACTAAGCGAACCAATAACATAGTTTATGATGATTATCACTAAAAGCCATCATCAAAAATTACATATCCATGCAAGTTACCACAATTTACAAATTCCTCTTAATCAATCAAAAACAATTTACAATTTCCTCTTCCCTATTCTACTGAAAAATTGGGGCCTACTCCTTGCAATCAGCTGTAGCTCCGCTCTTGTTCTAAAAGACTATGGCTCCACCCTAGAGCTAGATGGCAATGGGTCCTCTTCTACCTCGAGTTCAACAACATTTGAAATGATGTCATCCAATCCAATGTCATCTTGTTTTGCTGCAGCTGCACCCTCCTTTGCTTGCCTCTCAAAATATGGAAAGTCTGTGTGGCAGACTTGCCAAGTACTCACAGCAAGACTTCACCATGGACATGCCAAATTAAATAATAAGTAACAGGGTGAATAGTTTGTCCTAGTAAACCACTCATGAGTCACACAAATATTCAGCAGGATTTTAATCCTTCCTCATAGCATCTAGGTATAGGTATGATCTCCTCATCTATTATCAGTAAATGTCCCTAATAACCAAGCACCCACATATGTTGCTAAGTACACTACTAGCATTGTGTTGTCCATTGCTAATATTGAATTGAGATGTCATGAATTAAATGCATCCTAATTTGGGTTTCCTATTATTAGACTGAGTTGCCAAAATGTAATGTATGGCTCTTAAATTCTTAATACATCTGGTATATAGAAAGCATGTAGAAGATGCCATATTTTCTATGGTATTACTCGTGAGGATATTTCATAAACCAATTCGGCTCTATGGTTATCTCAAAATAATATTCTTCATCAGTAGAGAAGGTTTCCTCATTTTGAGAACCAAGATACCCAAATTTGGATCATCAACATCATGCACATGAAATCCTTGGATTCTTATTGCATAAGTGATGCCAATCAATAAGAATGTGATTATGTTCTACATTTGCATACAAAGATTATTAACATCTCTAATATTGGGGACACAATAACAGGGGACCAATTTTTGGAGATCTCGTTAGGAACACAGGCCTAAAAATATACAAAAGTTATTAGCATAGTTTGCAGACTCGACTGGACTCGGCGGACTCGCCGCAGACTCGGGAGTCCGTTGGCCAGCCGAGTCGACTCGCCACGGACTTAGGAGTCGAATCCAGGAGTGTCCTGGGTCAGGACTCCCCAGTCCGACCTCAGGACTCGGACGAATCCTGAGGTCGGACTCGGGAGTCCCGACCCAGGACTCTCCTGCGTGGCTGGGAGTGAAAAATCAATAAAAACCCATATTTTTTATAAGTTTTTGTTTCATTTTAACACTCAAGGTTGCCAAATACAGGTCTGCAAATTGATTTGGAGTTGATTGAAGCTAGGAGAACGGGCTAAAAAGATCAAAATAGAGCCAAGTAAGTGATCTAACAATTCTTTTTTTTTGTTTTCTTGCATTCAAAATATAAAAAAATCAAGAGAAATAAGGGGAAATGCTGCCAATTTTTTTCTATTTTCCTTAATAGCCTAATTCCTACTATTTCTAGCTTGGTTTTGCATTCTTTTTTTTCGCAATTGTTTGAAACTTTGAATCACATTTATTTGCTGATTTTTTAGCAAACCCTAGCTGATTTTTTTTTTCCATGTTGAACTTACAGCAATGTCGTCTTCAAATCCAAAGGGAATGAGAAAAGACCCTGCATGGAAGTATGGAATTCCAGGAAATAAAAAAGGTGAAGTGACATGTAATGAATGCCAGAAATGGATGACAGGAAGAATAAACAAATTAAAATACCACCTTGCTAGAATACCTGGGCAAAATGTGGAGGGATGCAAGAATACTCCTCCTGAGATTATTAGAGAGATGAAAGCCCTTCTTGCTAAATATGAGCTAAAAAAAGATGAAAGACAAAAAAAAAGGATGCTCTAGCAACAGCGATGAGTGGATCCCAATCCCATTCTACACCATTTATGCCCCATGGTGCTGCAAGTCCAAGCTTCCGTGCTCCACATTCATCTTTTGGTGAGAGTCTTGATGGTTCCTTTTCTACTGCTAGTGCTAGCCAGGGTCCTTCATCAAGACCAAATTATTTTATTCCACGTAATGTTCCAGGAGCACAGCCTTCACTTGAAGGTACCAGTTGGAATAAGGAAAAGCATCATGAAGTTAGGATGGCTGTTACAAACTTTTGGTACTACAATAATCTACCTTTCAATGTTGCAAACAGCCCATATTGGGAAGGTTTGGTGAACGCTCTTACAATTGCAGGAAAGGAGTTTAAGACCCCATCATCTAGAGATTTGAGTGGGCCATTGCTAGAGGAAGCCGTAAAAAATACACGGCTTGTGGTTGATGAGCAAAAAAAATTTTGGCGAAGAAAAAGTTGCAGCATTTTATCTGATGGGTGCACAGATGG
Source organism: Sequoia sempervirens (assembly GCA_007258455.2). Classification (NCBI taxonomy): domain Eukaryota; kingdom Viridiplantae; phylum Streptophyta; class Pinopsida; order Cupressales; family Cupressaceae; genus Sequoia; species Sequoia sempervirens. The sequence continues at coordinate 25,913 of VDFB02255834.1, forward strand.
ATGAAATAGAACTCTCATTAACTTTTTCGTGGCCTCTAATGGTGGATTGGTGTTCCTAAAATCAATGGATGCCTCCCATGAAGTCAAAAATGCTGAGACTTTATGCAATCTATTAGATGGGGTGGTCCAAGAGGTTGGAGTTGATAATGTTGTCCAAATCATCACGAACAACGCAGCTGCATATGTAGCTGCAGGTAGACTACTTATGGAGAGGTGTCCCACAATTGCATGGTCTTCGTGTGTTGCACATTGCTTGGACCTATTCCTAGAGGACATTGGGAAGATTTCATGGGTCAAAAGAGTGGTTGAAGATGCAAAAAGTGTTACAAAATTTATCTACAACCATACTTGGGTGCTTTCTTTGATGAGGAAATTCACAAATGGCAAGGACCTTGTGCGACCTGGAGTGACATGATTTGCTAGCCACTTCTTCACATTGCAAAGCATTCTTGCTGCCATTGGTCATCTCAAGCAAATGTTTGTGTCCGATGCTTGGAAGGAGTCCTCATTTTCCAATAGACCTGAAGGGGAGAGGATTGTTGCCATAGTTTTTGATGAGACATTCATCAAAAATGGAGAGGAGTTGATGGGGGTAAGTAGCAATCACACAAAAAAAAATTATACATGATAATCTATTTGCTGTTTTTATTTTTTGAGGGGTTAATTTTGTTATAATTTAACATTTGTTTTCATTTTTTTAGGTGACAGAACCTTTGGTGAGGGTTCTTCGTATGGTGGATGGAGATGGCATGCCAATGGGTTTCATCTATGAGGCCATGGATAGGGTCAAAGAGGCCATATCACGTTACTATGGCGGCAATAAAAGGAAATATGAAATCATATGGCGCATCATTGATCGGAGATGGACACACCAACTCCACTAGCCGATTCATGCCTTTGCCTACTTCTTGAATCCGAAGTTCTACTTCTCGGACACATTTAAGGCGAATGAGGAGGTCATGGAAGGTCTTGTCACATGCATTGATAGGATGGTGCTTGATCATGAGCTAAGAGATAAGGTGCTTGATGAGTTGGAGGTGAGATTTGTTACATCTTATTTATGAATTTGCAAAGTTGAGCCTTGACTATCTATGAATTTTCTATATTTGATTTACTTTTTCTTTTATCTATTCAAGGTCTACAAGGGTGCAGAGGGGAGACTCTTTTCCTCCCAACAAGCAATTGAAAGGAGAGGAAAACAACAACCAGGTAAAAAATGAAATTAGAAACTTGATTCTTACATATAGATTTTTTACTTTATTCTTATTTCTTAATACTTATATTTTTTAAACATGTTTTTGTAGATCTATGGTGGGAGAAATATGGTGCTAGCACAACAAATCTTCAAAAGCTAGCCATAAGTGTCTTGTCGCAACCATGCAGTGCTTCTGGGTGTGAATGCAATTAGAGTTTATTTGAGAACATTCACACAGAGAAGAGAAACAAGTTGACTCAAAAGCGCCTACATGATTTAGTTTTTGTTCGGTACAACTTTCGCCTTCGAACTAGAAAGGTGGAGGGTGTTTCACACAAGTCCATCAACTTGGATGACATTGATCCATATGGTGAATGGACTATTGATGAACAAAATGATGAGGCTGATGTCTTCCTTACTGATGAGGATCTTGCTGAATTAGAGAGAGCAGCAGAAGAAGAAGAAGAAGCAGCAAGATTGGATGCCATGGAGGATGACGAAGACACATTTGAATATCATGTTTCCACTGCTCAATCTCCTAGTCCTCGTTCGGATACTATAGCACAGGCACCTTCTAGTTCTAGGCCTCCAAAATTGAGTACCATTGGGAGGGAAAAGAGGAAGATGTAGATTACATATGGTTGTTAATGTTTTCATCATTTTGACATGATTATATATAAACATTTATAAACTTATGATGCTGTTATACATTGAAACTATGAGTATTTGATGACTATGAATGATGAAATTTCAATTATTGAGTGTTTGATGATCATATGACATGTGTAATCTTTGAATTATCATTATGAGTGTTTGATAATCAAGTTAGGCTCTTATGTTCTCTAAATGCATTAATTTGTTCTTATTTTTTTGTAAAACTACGGTTTTTTTTTGGCCGAGTCCTTGCCAAGTCTTTTCCCAAGTCCGTGCCGAGTCCCGAGTTTGAGTCATATTTTTGGGCTGCTGAGTCAGCGGCGAGTCCGAGTTTGCAAAGTATGGTTATTAGTTTTATACAGAAAATAATATTTCCAGGACAAAATAAATATGGAGTCGTATAAAGAAATTAAGCAGTTAAAACGAACTGAATTCAGTTTGCAGCCTTATCTTTGGCAATGCATCCTCATTTCTGATGGTTATTTTCAATGTTTGTAAAATGTGATAAGATTATTATCACCCCCCCCTGTTAACTATAATCTGATTGTTCTGCCTTTAGCTTCATTCTAAATTGTAGCCAGTTTAAAGGCTCTTTAGACTCCTTCATCTTATTTATGCAGGTTGTACTTTAGAATTTGTGGAGTATTTGAATTTGTTTGAAGAAAGTTTGACTCTCGCCTTTGACAAATTCAATTCATATTTGTTGCAAAAACAACAAAAACAAATGCAAATGGCTTAAGTCTCTCGCCTTTGACAAATTCAATTCATATTTGTTGCAAAAACAACAAAAACAAATGCAAATGGCTTAAGTCCAATTCTGAACAATCTGAAATTGCACTTGCTGCACAGTATAAAGGCAAAGCAAAAAAAAACTTCAACTTCTGATTCATAATATAAACACAAAATCAAACGGTTTTATTGTCATAAGTTTGGGCATACTGAAAAAGAATACCAGAAACAAAAATACGATTTATCCCACAAGAAGTAGCAAACTCATGCTAATGTGCAAGTTGAGGCAAAGCAAAACTTTAGGGAGGAAGAGTATGCTTTTATGGTGTCTTCTAAAGATAGTGAGGATGCAACAAATTGTTGATTATTTGATTCTAGCACCTCTCAACATTTCACCTACCATAAAAACTGTTATGTCAAGTTTACTATTGATACTAGTTCTTCAAATTATATTTCTTTGGTTGATGGTAAAATCAGATTGTTCTCAATGATGCAATAACATTTATAGTCAAATACGTTAGGTTTGTTCGAGATATGAACAAAAATCTATTGTTTATCAATCAACTTACTGAAAATCTTAACATTGCTATGAATTATTTAAGAAAGGAACGTATTGCGACTAACATCAATCAAGCAAGACAAACTGGTTGCACTAGGCATCGGACATGGTGATTTGTGCAGGGTAGTCAATTCTATCACAACTAATTTGAATGCATTAGCTATGGAGGGCAATGGTAGCATTTGGTGGCACGAGAGATGAAGACATCTCAATCTTTAGTATTTAGCCAAATTGAGTAGAACTGATATAGTTCAAGAATTGCCATCTATTAAGAAGAAACAGGACATATGTATGGGATGTTTGGCTAGTGAGCAAAAATAGAAGTCATTTCCAACTTAAGGGGAATGGCATGGGAAGGGGGATTTAGATCTCATTTGTATAGATTTTTGTGAGCCATCCTAAAAATCATCAACAATCCATGGTGCAAACAACATTTTGTTTCTAATAGATGATTTCTCCAACAAAATATGGAAATAATTTCTAGAGATGAAATTTTATTGCTTTGGAACCTTTGTCAAGTTGAAAGCATTGGCTGAAAATCAAAAGGATTAGCAGATCAAGACATTGTAATCAAATAATGGGGGCAAATTCACTTCCAAACAGTTCCAAAGCTACTACAAAGAGGAGGGTATTAAAAGATATAACAGCCTACTAGAACCCTCAGCAAAATGGGGTAAGTTGAGAGGAGAAACAAACTATCATGGAGATGGCCTGGTGCATGATGTGTAACTGAGGTGTGTTGTACAAATATAGGGATGAAGCAATTAACGCAATAGTGTACCCTCTAATTCATATAAAACCTTACAAGATGTCACGCCTATAAAATTCTAGTCTGGGCTAAAACAAAAAGGTAATACATTTTCATGCATTTAATAAGAAAAGAAGCAAACTAGATCCTTAGAGCTTCAGATATTTCATTGTTGAGTATAGTGAACAATCAAAGGCATATAGACCCATTCATATTTCAACTAACAAAGTCTTAGTGAATCGAGATTTTGATGTAAAAGAACTAGAATCTTTCTTTAATTGTAACCTTAACCAGCAAGTTGTTAATGATCAATATGGAACTAGTGTTGTGGTTCCTTTTAAAGATTTAAATATGAAAGCTTTGTGTCTACATGTGCCTCATCAATACGTCAACCTCAAATTGATATTTATCCTACACCACTAGTATAGTAAAGTCGAAGCCCTAACTTCAACTCAATATGTGGTTGTCTCACCATAAGAGTCTTGAGTCACATGGCAATGAGACCAAAGTGATATTATTCCACTATTCAAGATGTTTGAAAAGTTGACCTTCTACACAACCATGGTGAGCAAGTAAATGATTTGTTGGTCCAAATGAACATGTTCATTTTGCTCTCTTCTAACATTTTCTAGGGGTCTGAACCACAATGCCATGTAGAAGTGAAAGGTCAACATAAATGGAAGGCTACCATGGAAGTTGAATATGATGCTTTAATGAAAATCATACCTAGGAATCGGCCTAAATTGCTGGGCAAACAGCCCATTAGATACAAATGGGTATACAAGATCAAATGAAAAGTTGACGATACTTTGGACAAATACAAGGCTCATCTTGTTGCAAAAGGCTATTCACAATAGATGGTTACATTTTAGTTGCTTATCTCCATAGTAACTAAGTTTAGTTGCAAGGTGTACCAAAATATTTGAAAAGTGCCTTCTTGAACAAGAATTTGGATGAAAAGGTCTACATGGTGCAGCCTTGAGGATTTCAAGTACCTATCAATGATCATCTAATTTGTTAGCTTCTAAGTCTTTGTATGGGCTTAAAGAGGCTCCAGGAATAAAACCAAAATGAAGCAATGCAACACCAACACAAGTGGTTGAGAAACAAATACAAATAGCCATGTGGGGGGAACAAAATCTACAAAGCAAGGGCTGATGAAGACAAAAAGGATAGGATACAAATTTCTTCAAATATCTCTATTAGGGCCTAGAAGGGAGGAGTCATTGTTGCCATCATCAATCACTGTAAAAGGATTGATGCACAATTTGGTAATACTCATCGAGGAGTGTCAAAGGCTGAGAGGGCCAAGCATGGTAATGCAATGAGGAAGTGAAGTAGTCCCACTAGAATCCCTCCTAACATCCAAGGCCAATGTAACTCGTAGTGGTGAAGAAACTCATAACGTGGGCGCCTTTGTGGCTCGAGGGGTAGTTGGGAAGAAGCAAAGCCATGTTGCCAAGGAGCAAAACCACATTGTCGAGGGACAACATGCAAGGGCATCTAAGTAGAAGTGGTATGCTAGGAGAAACAATGTCTCACAAGTCTATCCACCTCCATGTGTCAAGTAGTAATATTCAACATGTATTTAGTGTTGCCAATCTCTTCAATGGGCTAGAAGAAGGAGGTGATCAACATGGGGATTCTTGGGCCTATGGAGAATCCCTATAGGGATTTGTGCAAAAGGGTGACAGCCTCCCAAAAATAAAGGGCCAAGCACCACTAGTCAAGATATCTCAAAAATGTAGATAGATTATTGCCCAAATCTCTATAGAGGCAGTGATATCTCCCTCAAATCTCATAGTCAATGGGGCATCTGAAAATGAAGTGTTCCTCAGTCTCTACCTCCTAAAGGGAGCAAAGATGATAGATCCAATCCTAGCAAACAATATATTGATCAATCTCAACTTGCAACTAGTGAGAGCATACCCTTAGTTGGCCAAGGGGAAACATCAACTTGTGGGACCATTCCATCCACCAATTGTAGGAAATCATCTATGTAAAAAACCTAGACGTATTGTCTATAGATTTCCACTTTCAGAGCTTTAGTGATGAGCTCCTTCGAGGAAAGGAGTCTACAAGGAGTGTCCAAGGAGTACATGAAAGGAGTTGGTCTATAAATAGAGAATTTGCTACATAGAAGGAGCAAGCTAGCCTCAGAATATTGACAATGTTGGTGTCTAGTAAGGTCAAAACATGCAATCCTCTCTGAAGAAAAAGAGCTAGGTATGAGAATCTCGCATGACCAAAAGTAGAATCTCCCATGGATCTAAGCTTATGGGTGTCAAAAGTAAGACTAAAGGTAGTCTCAAGGCATAGAGGTTGGGTGGCAACCCAGCTTGGACGGTGCAATAAAGAACAATTCATTTGCAATACATCATGAAGTGCAACATGAGAGTTTGGACTCTCTCAATATGAACCTAATCAACGAACCCCAAAGTAGGTCCCCAAAATTCATACCCACTTAAAACTATAGATTTGATGATTGTATCAAAAAGGCACATCTTTGAAGGGATATCTTGGAAGCCAATCTGGAAACAATGATGCTCCTAAACGAAAAGAGAAGCACATCCCTTACAAAGGCACGATCGAGAGGCAAGCTTCATGCCGAAGGATGGGCCAAAAAATGGGACCCCCAAGTAGGTGTATGTTGATGTGATCTCCAAAGCTTCCCCTTTGTAGGAAAACCAAAATTTGTAAAGAGAGGATTTGGAGATGTTGAAAATCAAGACCTTAGTTTTACTAAGGTTTACCACAAGTTGGCAAAGCTCGCAAAAACAAGCAAGAGTATTGAGTTGTCATTGTAATCCATTAGCAAAATGAGGGAGGAGAACAACATCATCAGCAAAAAATAATATGGCTATAACCATGCCATGTAAAAGACAATCATCATCAATGTCAATATGTTGTCGACAAAACTCCTCAAACTCATTTATGTAAATGCTAAAGAGGGTTGTTGAGATAGGACATCTCAAGTTGACCCCAATGGTAATCTTTACAAAGTCAAAAAAATCAAGACCTTAGTTTTACTAAGGCTTACCACAAGTTGGCGAAGTTCGCAAAAACAAGCAAGAGTATTGAGTTGTCATTGTAATCCATTAGCAAAATGAGGGAGGAGAACAACATCATCAGCAAAAAATAATATGGCTATAACCATGCCATGTAAAAGACAATCATCATCAATGTCAATATGTTGTCGAAGAAACTCCTCAAACTCATCAATGTAAATGCTAAAAGGGTTGTTGAGATAGGACATCTCGGGTTGACCCCAATGGTACTCTTTAGAAAGTCAAAAAAATTGTGATTAGTACAGAACTACCCAATACCAATCTCATAATGCCTCCAAGTTGTGGTGATGAGAAAATTTAGAATGTCATCACTACACAGTTTCTAGAAAAGTAGGTAATCTTGGAACTAAATCGAAGACCTTTTTGAGGCATATAAAATAGGAAAAGGCTTTAGAAGATTGGTTACAAGCCTCCTCAATAATAGCACGTAGTGTAAAGATGTGTTCAAGATTATCGTAGTCTCTCCTAAAGCTGGCCTACTCCCTAGCTTTGACATGACCTCTCTCCAATTGCTCTAAAATTTGCATGTCTAACACTATGGCATAAAGTTTGGAAAACCTATGCCCAATCATTGTTGCCAAGGTTGGAGATATCTCGGGATTAATTAAAAGAATGAACTATGTGCTAGGACTAGGGTTAAGGAAAACCTAAACAAACCACCTTGTTGAAATTTTTTGCGAAAAGGGAAGGCAAGGGATTCCACACCATATTTGAGGAACTCAACTTGGAGACCTTCACAATCAACTACTTTGTTGGCACACAACTTCAAAATAGCCCTCTCAATGGTACAAGTGGAGAAAACAATAGAGGATGGAAAAAGAGAGAGGGAAATGATAGTAAGTTGGTCAACAACATCATTGAGAGAACTAGCATAGTGCATCCTATGGTTCACAAGGCTATCTAGATTGACTAGACTAAGTGAACCATAAATTTGCAATGGGCTAGAGGAGAACATGTGATTGAAGTAAGACATTTAATCTTGAGTTCACTACTAGCTCCAAGATTGGAGTAATTGTTTCACTAGTAAAAATGGTTGAAAATAAAGTTTGTTGTAAGATCTAAACCAACTAAAGACCAACATTTATATCAAGTAGAGGCCCATGCCACACTTGTGAATAGTTAAACATTCAATCTTGAGTTCACTACTAGCTCGAAGATTGGAGTAATTGTTTCACTAGTAAAAATGGTTAAGAAGAAAGTGTGTTGTAAGATCTAAACCAGTCAAAGACCAACATTTATATCAAGTGGAGAGGCCCATGCCACACTTGTGAATAGTTAAACATTCAATCTTGAGTTCACTACTAGCTCCAAAGGACAACACATGATTGAAGTAAAACATTCAATCTTGAGTTCACTACTAGCTCCAAGATTGGAGTGATTGATTCACTAGTAAAAATGGTTCAAAAGAAAGTTTGTTGTAAGATCTAAACCAACTAAAGACCAACATTTATATCAAGCAAAGGCCCATGCCACACTTGTGAATAGTTAATTTTGTCCCTATTCACAAAATATGTTAGAGATAAATAAGGCCCAACCTAATTGATCATCTTGGCAAGTTGTGTGTGTTCCTAGTCATAAGGTGTTGTGGACACAATTGTGTGTATCCCTCTTTGCAACTTTGAAGGAGGATAGGTAGTTGAGTGTGTGTTAGAATAATATATTATTCTCATATTTTTTAATGGTCAATGTTAGTTTAGGTTAAATTCGTTACTGTTGCTACAGTAACAGTAGTTAGGTAGATACATTTAATATCTACAGCTTCTTGTAAGCTCTATATAATGCAATCTTTTTTTCATGTTAATGTAAGAAGTTTTTTACCATTTCATGGTATCAGAGTAGAAAAAAAGAACCCTAAAAATTCGTGGGCCTATCTGCAGCCATAATTCGAATTTTTTCTGTGCTAGGGTTTCTGAGCTTCAAATCACGTTTTTTTTTACCAAAAATTTTGAGGGCTTTGATCTGCAATTTCGTGAGTATTTTCTCACAGAAAATTCGACCCTCTTGCTGCAAGTCGTGGTATTTCTCCTGCGTGCTAAAAACGCGTTTCTAGGCGAAAAAAATCTGCATTTTTATGGGATTTCAGATCTGAAAAATCGCGTTTTTCTGTGAAATCGCGTTTTTTCGCATTTTTGCCTGATTTTGGGTTTTTTTTAGCAAAATCGTGGTCGCCCCTTCTTGCAACTTAGTCACCTAGGGTTTGGCCTCTCTTTTGCCAAATTTTCGTGCAGATTTGAGCTGTTTTCTGCAATTTTTTCTGGTTTTCATGGCCGCCTAGGGTTTCCAGAAATTTCGACTAGGGTTTTGAACCCTCAAATCAAGTCGAAAAATTATTTTTATTTCAGATTCCTTCTAAGTTTTCCAAGATCTCAACTGGGTCGTCGTCCATTTTTTTTGGGTATCTTCCGTCCTTCTGGGTTTTTATTTATCTTTTATGGGTTTTTAGTAAAACCTCAAAATCCGTGTTCGAGTTTCTGTATTTCTGTTTTCTTTGCATTATCTTGCCTTCACCAGTTTGACCGCGAGGTATGTGATGGCATCTCTGACAAACATAATGCTCGAAAGCAGCCAGAAGTTCAACGGGAAGAATTACAACACCTGGAAGTAGCACATGCTGACGATCTTTGAATATCGTTGTCTCGATCAGGTCGTCTTGGGGCACTCACCTCGACCCACTGTAGTTGGAAAGGATCAGGACAAATGGGATGAACGCAACCGGGAAGCCGTCATGCTCATCAAGCTTTCCGTCACTGATGATCAACTGCCGCAAGTGCCGTTAGGCAAAACAGCTGCTGAGGTATGGACAACCCTGAAGGATCTCCATGAAACGTCAGATAAGAGTCGTGCATTTTTTCTTAAGAACATGCTTTTTTCAATAATGATGGACAAGAAGCACACCACTCTTCAAGAGCATCTGACAAAGATCAAGGAGATTTGCAATCAGCTGGAAGCCATTGGACGAAAGATGGAGGAAGAGGACACGGTCGTCATTACTCTTAAGAGTTTGCCAAAGTCTTACGAGCATTTCATTGAGACGCTCAATATTACTTCAACAAATGTTGACTTGAAGTTTCCAGACTTGTGTAACAAGCTTCTACAACAGGATCGTTGGAGACAGCAGTTTGGAAGCAGTGCCAGTTCGTCCTCTACAGAACAAGCGTTCTCAGTCAAATCTTCTGCTAAGAATAGAGGGAAGGCTCAATCTTCTCAGCCGAAAGGCTCTGGTTCTTCACAGGACAGCAAGAAGAAGAAGAATGTTCAGTGCAATTATAGCCACAAATACGGTCACATCAAGGCTGATTGTTGCACTCGGATGGCTTTTGAACAAAAGAAGCAGGGAGGATCTCAACAGAAGGCACATGTCGCCGAGCACACTGAGCAGAAAGAGTCTGCATTCTATGCTTTTATGGCCAAGCGAACTGCAGATCCAGTACATTCTTCTGCCTGGTATATCGATTCAGGGGCATCGCGACATTTTACTCATCGTCGGGATTGGTTCACAAAGTTCGAACCCTTCTCAAATTCTATCATTTTTGGAGGAGGCGAAGAGTACACAGTTGCTGGTAAGGGCACTGTCCAGATTCACTCAGGAGGAAGAAATCTACTCTTTCTCGATGTCTACTATGTTCCCGGCATGGAACATAATCTCCTCTCAGTCAGTCAAATCATGTGGCATTCTCCCCAATTGGATGTTGTTTTCAGCTCGTCCACTTGCAGCATCGTTGATCGGGAGACTCGTACTACAATTGCTATGGGACTTGAGGATCATGGTCTGTATCGACTTGCTGATTCTGGTGATTCTCAAGAGCACTCTCTCGCAGCCCAAAGTACAACCATCAGCAAACTTTGGCATCAGCGTTATGGGCACTTGAATGTCCACTACCTCTCTCAGTTATCTCGGGAGGGTCTTGTTGCTGGTCTACCTGAGATCCAAACTAAAAATCATGGAGTTTGTGGAGCCTGTCAAGCTGGCAAGCAGCATCGGACACCGTTCTCGGATGGTGATTCTTGGCGAGCCTCCAAGGTACTTCAACTGGTTCACGCTGATGTATGTGGACCGATGAACACTCCTTCTGTTACTGGGTCCAGGTACTTTTTATTGTTTGTTGATGATTTCAGTCGGAAAATGTGGGTGTATTTTCTGAAACAAAAGTCAGATGTGTTCAGCACATTTCAGCAGTTCAAAGCCTTAGTTGAGAAAGAATCGGGTTCTCACATTGTTACTCTAAGGTCAGATAATGGGGGGGAGTTTTGTTCAACTGACTTCTCTACTTTTTGTGCTACACACGGCATTAAGCGCCAACTTACCACACCCTACACCCCTCAGCAGAATGGTGTTGTTGAATAGGAATCACCATTACTGAAATGGCTCGTTCTATGCTCGAGTACAGAAATGTACCTAAGAAATACTGGGCTGAAGCAGTATACACTGCCGTCTACCTCCTGAATCGGTCACCTACACAAGCCGTTAAGAAGATGACTCCAAAAGAAGCCTGGTCAGGACGCAAGCCTAAGGTGGGCCATTTGAAAGTCTTCGGTTCTACCGCTCATGTATGGATTCCAGATGCCAAATGCCAAGTTGGACTCCAAGAGCCAGACACTTATGTTTACTGGCTACAGCGACAATCACAAAGCTTACAGGTTGGTTGATGTGGAGACAGATCGTCTCATATTCAGCCGTGATGTTGTGATTGATGAGACTACTGGTCCCTTTGTTCCTACAACAAGTCCTGCGGATCAACCAATGAAGTTTCCTGATGAGGGTGTTCGTCTTCCTCTTGGTTCCCATGATGGGAGGGCTTCAGAGCATTCTGACTCTGAAGATGAAGAGTCTACTGATCATGATCTCACACCACCTGACTTTCCTCAGGATTCACATTCAGATGACTTTGTTCCAGAAATCCCAGGCGATGCTGTTACTCCTATTCAGATGTTGGTACTTCTACTCGTCGGCCTAAGTGGTGGGCCAAGACTATCAGCGATCTTCATGATGATGAACTCATTGAGGGTAGATCAACTCGTAGCAAGAGCAAGCAACAACACACAGTCAACTTCGCTCTTATGGCCAACATCCACAGCATCTACGAGCCTCATACATATTCGAGGCTAAAGGAATTCCAGAGTGGGAACAGGCTATGCAGACAGAATATCATAGTCTTCTGAAGAATCACACCTGGGTTCTTTCTGATCTTCCTCCTGGGAAGAAACCTATCAGTTGCAAATGGGTTTACAAGGTCAAGTATCATGCAGATGGTACTTTGGATAAGTACAAGGCGGATTAGTTGCTCGGGAATTCCACAGCGGGAGGGCATTGACTGAGGAGACTTTTGCTCCTACTGCCAAGATGAGCACAATTCGTCTTCTTCTCGCTATTGCAGCCCAATTTGGATGGAAAGTTCATCAGATGGACGTCAAGAGTGCCTTCCTCAACGGTGATTTGCAAGAAGAAGTCTACATGACACATCCTCCTGGTTTCAAGGTTGCCGGCAAAGAACATCAGGTGTGTAGACTCGTGAAAGCGCTCTATGGACTGAAACAGGCTCCCCATGCATGGTATTTCAAGATTGATCAGTACTTGGTTGGTCATGGTTTTCAGCGCAGCCCTTCTGACAGTAATCTGTATGTCAAACACTCTGGTGATGATATTCTCTTTCTTGTTGTCTATGTTGACGATTTGATCATTACTGGCAGTTCAACACATTTGATTGCAGCAATCAAACAGGTTTGTGTCAAACTTTTGACATGACAGATTTGGGGCTTCTCCATTATTGTTTGGGTATTGAAGTTTGGCAGACCGATGGTAGCATCTTCATCTCTCAGTCAAAATATGCCAGAATTTTGCTTGACAAATTCCGGATGCAGGATTGCAAACCTGCTTCCACACCCATGGAGAAGGGGCTGAAGTTGTCGGCCAACTCTGATTCACCTCCGGTCGATGAAACGACCTTTAGGCAACTAGTGGGCAGTCTCATCTATCTCACTGCCACTAGACCTGACATCAGTTTTGCAGTGAGCTACATCTCTCGCTTCATGACAACTCCTAAAGCTAATCATTGGATTGCAGCGAAGCGGGTGCTGAGATATGTTAAGGGCACTTTCGACTATGGCATTTTGTATGGCAGATGCAAGGGTCCAAAGCTGATTGGTTATACAAACTCAGATTGGGCAGGTTCAGTAGATGATAGAAAATCTACTTCTGGGTATGTATTCAGTTTGGGTACAGGTGTTATAACATGGACTAGCAAGAAGCAACAGGCAGTGGCTCTTTCCTCGACAGAAGCTGAATATCGAGGAACTGTTAAAGCAGCATGTGAGGCAGTTTGGCTTCGTAGGATGCTTTATGACATGCACATGTCACAAGCAGGACCTTCTCCCTTGTACACTGATAATCAAGGGGTGCTCAAACTAGCCAAAAATCCAGTCTTCCATGAACGTACCAAGCATGTCGAGCTTCATTGTCACTACATCCGCAAGCTGGTAGAAGACGGATCAATTCAGCTGTAGTATGTTCCAACAGTGGATCAGACTGTCGATATTCTCACCAAGTCTCTGAGCTTGGACAAGTTTGTAAAATTTAGGGGGCAACTTGGTGTTGTTGATGGATTGACCATTAAGGGAGGGTGTTAGAATAATATATTATTCTCATATTTTTTAATGGTCAATGTTAGTTTAGGTTAAATTCGTTACTGTTGCTATAGTAACAGTAGTTAGGTAGATACATTTAATATCTACAGCTTCTTGTAAGCTCTATATAATGTAATATTTTTTTCATGTTAATGTAAGAAGTTTTATACCATTTCAGTGTGTTCCTATTATTGATCAAGAGTTCAACGAGGTTCTATCCCACTAAGAAGGTGTCATGTGGCCATTCCCACAATTGATTGTACATATGCGAAACTATGTGTATATCCCAATCCACATCTGAAAAACTATTATTTCCAAGTCTCGAGACTATGATGTAATAAGGGGGAAATGTTATAGATTTGTGTTACTACATTATGGTGTATAGGTTATAATATACTTGGACCATTGAAAGTTAGAAAATAAATAGGAATAAAGAATAATTTAAACCTATAGTTAGTGATTCGAAGAAGATGTTAGTTGGTTGCAAAGAATACTCACATAAGGACAAGAAGAGGTTTAATAGAGTTAGGATGACAAGCTACATTGAGGAATTAATTCTTGAAAATAGGATCATAAATAAACCTATTCTACCTATATAAATCCCATAGTTTCACCAAGTTTCAAAATAGAGGGACAAGGGGATAGGGGAACGGGTTTCGAGGACTAGGGGACCAAGGGCCTAAATTTAGGGATAGCAAGGGAACAAGGTGACAATAGTGCACATACTACATAATAATAATAATCATAAAAATTTTAATATAGTTAAAAATAAATTATAATGTATAATATATTTCTATATATATCAGTGTACCATGGGGATGTACCCCCCCCTCTTTTTCCCCCGTTTCTGAGATGGGGACATCCCCGGGACGTGGGGATGGGTCGAGGACGTTCCCCCACCGTACCCCCACTGCCATTGGTTCGTTGGAAACGCCACAGAGACGCTAGGGACGCCTAGGCATCCCTTAAAACGTCCTAGGGACGTCCAGGCGTTTCCCTTCATGGGCATCCGAAAAAGCACTTTAAAAAAAAATAAAAATTATTCTTGTGCCTAGGGGCGAGCCCTAATGGCAAGTGGGCCCCTTCCAAGCCCTCTAAGCTTTACAAAACACTCCCAAATCCTCATTTTTAAATTTTTTGACTTTTTTTAACTTTAAAAAGTCCAATTCGCCCCTAACCCTTAAATGATGTTTGCCATGAAGGTTTGTGTGGCTTTGAAGGTCTTAATTTGGGTCTAATTGTGAATGCAAAATGATGGCGCTGCTCCTCCACCCCATTTGGGGCATTGCCCCCAAATTCCCATTGAATTCATTTGATTTGCTATGTACTCTCCAAGTCCAAGTTTCCAAGTTTGCCTACAAGTCTTCATCTATAATATCCTCATGATCATCCAATTGGACAATCTTCCTTGATGCTTACATTCGAGTTTGACTAATTGACATTCTAATGTTTTTTATTTTTAAATTTTATGGCGGTTTTGTTAAGTAGTATTAATAGTATTATAGTATTTTAAAATTTAATTAGCAATTTTCCCAAGTTTCATTTGTAAATTCAACATTGCAATTCTTATAAACTTATACTGTTATACATCTTTTTATAACTATTTATTCAAGTACTATATGTATTGTTAGCGCTGCGCCCCTGCCCCCACCCCCGCCTCCCCTCCCCCCACCGCTTCCCACCGCCATCCCCAAACTTAGGCCCTTGGTCCCCCCGTCCCTGAAACCTATCCCCACGTCTCCACGTTCCCCTGTCAGGAAACTCCATGGAACATTGATATATATTAATATTTATAATATATGAAAATTTTGGTTTGTAACATAATAATATATTCAATTTTAATATATTTAATAATATTGTTATATAAATATTTTAATTAATTAAAACAATATAATTTATTTATTAAATAATAAATTAATAACTATTATATATAAATTAATAAATATAACTCCTAAGGGGCCTTCACTTTACATTTCACATTGCTATTGACAATTTGGCAGGTAAATGGCAGGATGGAGAGTGTGAGGCATCTGTTCTAGTAGAGGTTGTTGCATCTATGATGCTGCACTCAAAGATATTCTAGTGGAGGTGAAAACCACAGGGGCACAAGAAGCTAAGTCTTGTAGAATTATCCAACCAAAATACAAAACAAGACAACACAAAGATCGCCAAAGGAAATAAAAAGCAAGTTGTCACAATCAGGTGTTTAATGGTACCTCTGTCTCCCAAAAGATGCACTCGACTTCATTGAACGCCTGGTCGAGATTTCTGAGACATACCCTTTCCTGCTTCACCAATTGATTGCAATAAGATCTCCCATGGCTTGTTTCCATCTGCTGCCCCTCCATGTGCCAGATCTTCTTTGCCATCACTGCCTGCCCACTGCCCAGGTTCTCCAGGAACCCCTCTCCAACTCTCTAGACATGAATATATGGACTTCATTTATCCCCTGCTCGCTTCCAGCAGTCATTTTGACTTATCCAGATCCATACACCCATTGAACCAGTGCACATACATCAAACAGCTAATTTAGAAAATAAATTTAAGGTTTTTGGTACTTTGCAAGTTTGTTTGTTTTTTTTTTGCAATTTCAGAGTTTTTTTCTATTTCAGTGGGCATCCTGCATCTCCCAGCCATCCCCAACAAGAGAGGACATCTCGAAGGCATCCCCGGCTTCTGCAGAGTATCCTGGGCTCATTTCCCTCTGCTGATGGCAGTGGGGGTGACCAAAGGATGCCTCCCAAGCATTTCCATATTGCAGGGGCATCTTTGTCCCAGAAACATCATGATTTTGGGGTGGCAAGCATCCCCATGGAACACTGAAATTTTCATGATGTTTCAATAAAATATACCCTAATACTTGTGTGAAATTGTTTTATCAGTGCTTCATGTCACAAAATACTCTCATGTAGAGTGCCTCCAGGAAAAAATAGCTTTCCAAGGGTAGTCCTTGCATATAACTCATCAGAAAATCACATTTTTAGTTCTTGGATTCAGTCTTAAGCTCCAGGCTAAGTAAATGATATGCTGGTATAATTTAACACAGTAGTTGGTTGGGACCTAGTACCTACTAAGGATGCATACCGTACACGTGTTTCTTCTCTCACAACAGTCGCAACACTGTATCCATGCAAGTTGAGTGGAAAATTTGAAGAGTGGTGACCTTGCATCAAGTTTTGAAAAGATCAGTATGCTACAGATTTGAATTTTTTTGGTCTATTACTACTTTGGAACTTCCTCTGTTTCTTTGTCTTACGATTAGATTATATTGCTGGTGTGCATTTGCAACAAATACCTGATAATTATTGAGCATGTTCTCTTTTGACTAGGAGCATAAGATTGGCTGATAAAGAAGTTCACCTAAAGAGCAACACCTTATGTATAGAACCCAGTCATAATAATACCAAAAGCATTTTGAACCAAAGGAACAGATAAATCACACAGGATCAAACACCTGTAAACCAGAAAAAATCATATAATGAATTTGCAACCGTAAAGGTCCATATAAATATCATAGCACTGTCCATCAATCTGGGAAATGAGAGAATGGATGAGTATTAGCAATATCATAATAAGCATGTTTATAATTGTGTATAGTTAGCTAAATGAGCTGCATTAATTGTTCTGAATTGTAGGTGTGCATGTGGCACCAGGCAGTAAATAGCCACCCCATCCAGTTCAAAGTTTTAACCGTAATTGTACTCAAAATACACTTAGCATTTGTAAGGAAGTTAATTGCTCGATTTTTGTTAATTTACAGCTTAAACAAATGGGCATTTGACAGGGATCTCTCTCTCTCATTTGCAAACAAGCTGTAATTAGCATTGGAATCAATGCGCTAGTGATCTGGCAATTTGACAGCACCTCCTTTATCCAATGAGTAGCTTTATTTTGAAATAGATTTTATAGCAATAACCCTTGCTACATTTGGATTCCTTCTAATTCCCAGCAGACCCATTTCTATCTCCACCAATTCAAATGGACGTGCGGTGCTAAGTTAAAATATGACAATATCCATGTGAAGTGACAAGTAAAGAACTACCACAAAGTCTCAAAGAAAGTCAGCTGCAGGGAAAATTCCATCTCAATGCCAAAGATAGACAAAATAAGAACAATTAAAACAATATTGCAAATGACCTGAAGATTCCAGTACTACATAACTGCCAAATTGAAATCACAGGAATAGCAATCTTAAACACCAAAAGCTCACAAGAATGCTAACACATGAAAAAAGAGTTTGTATCTTAACAGTTCACCATCAATTAGTGCAAGATAGAGGATGCCAGAAACTAACATAAACTGTGTATACAATTGTCACCACTAGAATTGCATATCCACTGTCATATCCTGAAAATCGATGCAAAAGATTCTTGGCAACGAATTCGCAAAAAATGACTACAGGAACAACAATAAGGAACACCGTGACAACCAAAGACCGAACATCAGGTCCAAATATTAGTCTTCCACAAAGAAAAAATTTCTGCAAAACAGAAGACAAAAGATGATAACCATATGTTAGTTTCTTGTCACATAGATCAATTTCTTGCTAGAATAGCAATAACACAGAAAGATTCCCACAAAGCTTACAGCCTAAAAATGCTCAATGCACTTTATAAATAACCAGGATCAAACATCAATGCAATGGTCAACAATTCACGACCTGGATTTTAGGTTACATAACACAGAAAATAAAAGTTAGTGGCCATTATGAAAATTCGTAAGTTCAGATTTGCCCAAAAGTTTTCTTGAACAGACATTTGAATTGACCAACATTAGGGCAGAACAAACCTATTCCCTAGATGTCCTTAAGACAACAAACAATTCAAAGCCACAATATAACCAAGTTTTCATTTGAAGACTCAAAGTGTACTACAGCCCAATATGCATACATTGCTTATCTGGACATGAATTTGACGTCTCGAAAAATTGATCTTGATAAATAATGCTTTTGAAAAGACGGTATTCAGTAGGATAGAATCATAACAAATCATTTATAGTTGAAATAAGAAGCAGAATGAAATGTAAACAGTAGACTATTAAAAATTCTTCACCAAAAAATATTGTGAGACCTTTGCCCATGATTTTTCCTGGTACATTACAAGGTTTTCCACGTAAATCTGTGTGTTTCTCATTTATTGTTTTTCATTGTTAATTTCTGTACTGTGAAAATGGCAGTTCAAAGCTGGCAATGTTAATCCCCAACTGTTATGATTCAAGTGCTAAAAAAATTGACCAGTAATGTTTATTATTTCCCAAAAGAAGCGCATGTAATTACCAACCAGGAAGAAGGCATTTTACAACTCAAAGTCTATAGAATTTCTGCAAGATTTTGCCTACCAGTCTGTGTAACCAAGAATATGAAGATCACGTAGGATACCCACCTGGAACCATTTCTGCAGCAAAACCTTAGCTATACACATAATTATTTAGATAAGAGAGAATGTACTAGATATGATAGCTGGTTAGCCATTTACAGAAAGACTATGGCAGCATGAACACTGAATTTCCACACGAACCGAATTTTATGAAGTTTGAGACCCAAAGGACAAATATCTCTGTTCAGAAGTTGCTTGGTATTTCACCTCCATATTTACTACATTTTGGCTACTCATATATAATCAGTACAGGGAACACAGTCAAGTCACTATTTTATAACGGGGACTACAAAATGCATGAAAGTGATATAAACAGATATAAGAGACAACCATACACAGAAAAAATTATAAATTAATGGTAAGATATATGATGAAATCTGATCTTGTCTAATCCTATAAAGATGTTGCCGCATGTGAAGACAATCAGGTTGAAACTTAACACTGGGAAGATTCTGAAAGGATGCCATAAATCAATTTATTTATTTTTTGAAGAAATATATCTAATATTACTCCAAAGTACAAAAGATTTACATGAACTGAAAATTATGTTTCATGGGAAAATTTGGCCTACATAGAAAAGAAAAGACAGCACCAAGGCTTGTGCCCCAATGGGCAGTGAACTCACATCCTTCTGAAATAAATCAAGTAACTTCATTACTTCCCTGAATCAAATTTAAATTTTGCCTAATCACATGTAACTTCCCTAACTGGGTAGAGAAACATCTCCTTGAAAAGTAACTTTGCATCCTGTCCTCCAGAGGAAACTGCTAACTGCTAAGTGAATTCTAAACCAGACTTCCCATATCATCCAAGAATCCCATAGAAGAGATTCCTGCAACAAGAGAGAAACAGTAATAAAAAAAAAAGTTAACTTCCAGAAAGACTCTAGCTCTTCAGCACTTCTGGAAGATATGATCAACTTTCTCTTTCCACACTGCAGAAAGCATCCACAATACTCACCCTGTAAACATCTCTTTTACAGCTAAACCTTGATGTATTTCTAACCATCCCAACACCTTGTTTTTAAATGACATTCTCATTTGGGTCTAGGCTGGGTCCATCCCACCAAGAGTGCCAATGATTGTCACCATTGTTCCAAAGATATCTCCAACAAAACAAGCTCTTCCTTACCTAGCTTTTGTTTGAGAAGAACAGCAGAAGCCCATCTTGCTCACACAGCAAATTCAAAGTGCATATTGACCGTGCAACTAGATCAAATCTCACAGACCCTAAAACTGCCAAGTGAGTAAATCCAAGATAACCTGCCAAACAGCCTAAATTGTCTTAACTTGTGCTGGACCCAACAATCACAAATGTTGTCATATTACCAATTATACCATACAACTAAAAGGCCCCTATGATTTATAGAGATAATGTGAAATAAAAAACTTGTAGGACAAAAGGACCCACCAACGTGCCTCACCCTTCACCACTCCTACAATCCACTTCTCTGTGTGGGCTATTCCTTGAAATCTTATATCCAGAATCCCCATTCCATCCTGATCTCTCAGAGGAGCACAAACATCCAAGAAAACAAGAGGAGCCCCTTTCCACCTCCACGTTTGCATCATAAGAACTTCTAATGGTGTTCTCAAGCACTTTCTATGAAATTTGAGAAGGGAAAAGATAAGAGTGTAACATATGTCATGCTGCCACAATTTTATCAACAACCATAACCTTCCCAGCAAGGGGAATAGCTTCTTTTTAAATATTTTTAATATCTGGCATCATTGCTCAGTTGTACTAACTTACTACGTAAGGTGCCAAACAGAGTACCTAGTTAATGTATAACACTGCCTAGTTTTATTTCAAGAGATATGTTAGCAATTATTTTTCTCAAGAACATGGTTCAAGTACCAAAAAAAATGTTGAGAATATGTTCTTAAACAAATGGTTAAGAATAAAATCACATGTTGTTCTTGGGGGCTTCTTCAATAATTGGAATGCAAGTACAAATATGACAAATGTTGAAAACGAGATGTTAAAATTCAGCAAAGGTGAAATACTTGGGCAAAAACTGAACAAAACCAAAGAGGATTCCTAGAAATTGCAAAAAGAAAGAATGAATTATGTTTATGTAAACAGCCAAAAATAAGTCAACAAGAACTGAACATACAACACACATTAATAAAAATCAGGAGTTTGTATCACAGTAGCATTCCATTTACATGGTATTGACACAACATTGTAAAAAAATTAAATGCAATTATATTGTTCAGGTTTAAAATGGGAAAAACTACACAAAAACTTGGGAACTAAAAATTAATATACTATTTCTAAGAACAGAGGAAAAAAAAATTATTTTATGTCAAATATAGTGCATATATATAAAAATAGACATTATACATTAGTATTATAAACATGCTAATTGTAAAAAGATGCATAGGGCTTTCAAAAAATGTGTTTTACTTTCACTTGAGAAGGTTTATATAAAAAACAACCAGCTGGCCTTAAAATAGTAGGTCATTCCATCATGAAGCATGACCTAATATTTTAGGGGCAGCATTGCATTTTTTACACAAACCCTTATTAGGGTATAAATTATATGAAAAACCCTCATTGTGGTTTAAAATTTAGCTTCTGAAAGAAATCTATTCAAACTAAAGAGAATTTAAATCCCTAATCCTAATCTTAAATCAAAAATGTTATGAAATAATGGGTCACTCCATCATGAAGCACAACCCAATATTTTAAGGCCTAGTAGGAATAGTCATATTTTGTGAGGGACAAGTCCCCAATTGTATGTATATGTATAAGATACTACGATAGTGTAAGAAGTAAGAAGAAGGAAGATAAGATTGATCAGGAAGAAAGATATTAGAGCAGAATACCTTGTATCAGATATTATATATAGTAAGAGATATTTATATATAAAGGAAGTTAATGGTTATGATGTGTGTGAGTGTTTAATTTATGATGCGTTCTTTATTGTTATTGAGATACCGCACTTTAGTATTTCATACCGCATATCCTCTGATCATTCTCCTACTATATTCACCAAGGTAAAAACACAACACTCAAGATTCCAAGGCTCAGAACTTAGGTCTGTGATCCCACGTTTCTTGCTAACAAGGAATATATTGGAATGTTCTCAAAATTGAAGAACATAACAAAGGCAACCCTCATACTAAGTTTGAAAGCACACACTAATGTAGAAACCAGATGTCTAACACAACATCAAAGAGCCTTGGAAAGCATTTTTTTAATGAATAAAGCAGCAAAATGTTGGTGAGTGATAAGGAGCCCACAAGTCAAAAGTTAATCAAACAAATAATGTAATATCAAGAAACCCTTGTTAATCAAGCAAATAATGTAATATCAAGAAACATCAGCACCAACATCCCAAGCACAAGATCAAGGTACACAAATCATGGACACATAATAAGGGCCAAATTACAACTACCTAAACAACACCTTCAAAACATGAGTAGGCAAGATAATATCCTTTCCGTTCATAAATTAGTGTACAAGAGTAGCTATTACATTTAACTGTTGATAGCAAAAGTTAAAAGAACTTGATATCCCCAGATGTAATCAAATGACTCAAACTACCACAAAAGCATCACTTCAACCATACGTAATTGGATGGTTGGGTCAGAGGAGGGAGATATGCATTTTAGCAATGTTCTTTCCTTGTGTAGTCATCCATTCCAGAGGCAAAATCATCTGTGACATGGCATTGTTGGATTTTAGTGATGCTTTACTACCAAGAATCCTTACATGTGTATATTTCATTTATGAACCAAGAACAATACGTACCATCAAAACTGTTGGAGATCAATGCTACAAGATACCAAAGGTAAAATCTGCTACCCAAGTTTCCTTGGTTAGTGCCAAACAATGTCATAACCTGATTAACCATGTTAGAAAATTCATTTTCCTGATGAACAGAAAAAATTCTATAATTTGTTCCAAAAAAAATCTGATACGACGTTTACTTAGGTTTCTTCCTCTGCTCTACTACTTCAGCAACTATTTATAAAGCAACTATGGTTGATCAAATGAATCTTCTGAATTCTATTATAACCATCCAACCAAGAAACAACCTTAGCAGTTGACATGTTCGTTAGTGAATTAACTGTGATATTCTTCTTATTGGCACATTCACTGCAATTCCCAGTAAAATTAGCTGATCTCAGTTTGCTTCTTAATTGATTTGAACAATAAATTGTTCTAATCGTTAAAAAATTGCTTCTGAAATCCAAATCAAGCATCTAATTCCAATTTTCTAAATCAGTCAGATAATGTTGCTCAAACTGAACTGACATCTACTGTCTATCAAGCGATCTTCCCTTATAATTTGCACAAATATTGCAGTACTTGAGTATGCAGAACAGCAAGATAGAATAAAAAGTTGGCTGCCAAAAACTGGTGTCATACACTTTAATTAGACCACTTAAACAATGTTACAAGGATGAGGATGAGTGTTTTCTGAATAAGGCCAAACAGATGCAGCAAATTGCCTCAATGTGGGTATGCAAAATTACCTTAGTCTAACCCGTATGAAGTCAGTAGGGCTACAGTGAACTGGACCAAATGTACCTCTAGGATATGTACAATGATCTAGTTAATGACAAGCAAGGAGCTAACTACAAGAACAATCATCACCGTGTAGTCATTTTCTTCTTGGTCTGGGACCCACTGACTGACTTCCACATAACTATTATCTTCTATATCAACAATGCTTATCAGTAGCCTACCACACTGTACTGACATTCCCTAAGCAAAAGAATAATGTACTTTCCAAGCCTCCCATCACAACCTCAGCGTAGTCACTGCCCTTGAAAGCAACTTATTTTTTCTTTTTCTTTTCTTTTCTATTTTGTCTTTGGTTGTCACCTATGTCACAAGCTTCATGTTCCTGTTTGACTTGGGCAAAAACAAAATTCGGAACAAATTCTGTCATGTCCCCAGACCAATAACATTGAGATAAGTGATATTGGAAAACAAGTAAATAAAATAAATATTTCAAATACAGATACAAATCATTACAACTCAATATTATTTATCATATTACAATTATAATTATCAAAAGATAATATTATAATTGTAGTTATAATATATGAATAAGCCAGCCATTTAAATATCCTAAATAAATATTAAAAATATGAAATTAACAATATTACAAACATAAAATGATAATTATTATCATAAAGAGGACATTACAATATGCTCAGACCTGACTGATACCATAGCCTTCATTATATATAATCTGCATTATATTGACATCATCGTGCTACCTCTCAGAACTGAGGGATGGCTATTACATCGATCATATTAGAGATTTAACATATCAGGGTCATCCAACAAATCTTTGACCGTCATTCCTTGCAGCCACTTTATCACTTTATAATTTCCGAATGATTGAGGGGCGCATATATTTGAATGAATAAGTATTGGAGCCTATGTACAGTAAATGCCACCTTCAGTATCTTCATTAGTATTTGGGACTGACGTGGTCAAACTGGCCGCTTACAAAGCAATAAATAAATATAATCAGCCACATCTCAATACCGTCACCTCCATTGTTATTGGTGGCCACCGCTGGAAAAAGATGCAATGGGATCCAATATGATGGTGTAAAACATCATTTCCAATATACACCGCCAAGTATATATAAGAATTGCGATCTTATTGTATAGCATCTGAACTCCTCCAGGAGTCTAGTTAAAATGCAAATAAGAGAATATATTAATATTTATCGCCAAGTGTATGAAAAGAGCATAGCGATCTCATAACAAATAAAGAAGCATCGAAGAAAATAATATTAGTCTTAAGATGACAGATATATGAGAAAGTCAACCAAGACAAAGACTTCATACCAAAGAATTGTTAATAGAGCTAACTCGGAACTAAAGGATACATGGAATGCACTAATAGAAGGAATCAATGGAATAGAAGTGGCGATTAAGGTAATCAACGGCAGCAATGAAAGTTGTTAGCAAATGACATGTCCTTTCAAAATGATATTTTCTTTCAAAGAGACGTCTCCCCTCACATTGAGGCATATGAATATAAAAGAGTAAAAGAAATGAGAGTGGAGGATATCGAATAGTCTTTATACAGAAATATACCTCTTATATACAGCAGATCCACATTCCCCAAGGAGCCTCGTACAGTCATATAAGATACATGAATAACTTACCAAATCAGAAATAGAAACAAAGTAATCACTTGAGAGTAAGGAATCAAGAAACGAGGGAAGACACAGCGAATCAAGGTGAGAGTATCTCCACTTAGCTATTAATCATTCTAGCGCTTCAAATATCAGATCAGATAATCATCCAGCAATAATTAATATACATATTCAAATTATATTCTGCCAATCGTTTCTGCATGTATGATGAATGTTCTTTAGGAGCCGATCGTGATAATTACCATAGCTATGTCTAATCTGTCATTCCTTCTTGCCAAATGCAAGCCCGATCAACCTGATTGGCCCAAACTGAAGAACCCGACATTGAAACTAGTCACAATCCCCATTCACTTTGAATACCTTATATGCCTACATTCTGTTGCTTATCTCCATGAACAGCTGCGTACTTCACCTTACCAAGAACCTTGCCTCGCCTTGAAACTACTGTTTATTCTCCATATGTTATTCCTTATACTGCAGATATATTTATGTGTTTCATTAACTTTGATGTGGATATATGATAAGTGTGCTTACTTTGACTACTAATATTCAATGTTCTTTAATATCATTGCTAAACTTAATCTAGTAATTAGATTATAGATTCCTTCATTATGATTATTGCATTTATAATGATCTATGGGATTAATTGTCATAAATCAATAAATGTATACATTGTGTATGATCAAAGATTGTCTTCTAAGTGCTTGTAAGCCTACTAGGGAGGAAGGGCTTGAGAAAAGTGGTGCCTAAAAACCCCACTCAAGTCTGCCCCTAGGACCCAAGGCAAGATAGGCCATGGAGGGGTGGCAAGTCCACTTAAGGTTCCACCCTATCCCAAAGCACGGGTTGGGCCATGGAGGGGTGGGGGTCCCACCTAAGATTCTGCTGCGGCCATGGAGGGGTGGTAGGCCTAGGCCACTTATAAGTTCAGTTGGCTTCCCCCAGTAGGTTCCAAGGTAACGTCATGGGTGGAGAAAGCAGTTACAAGCCACCTAGAGTGGAAGGTTGTAGGTTACAACCCCTTGAACTTAGCCAAGGACTTCAGGCGGATCTACCTATATGGGTAGAGAATGCAGTTACAAGTCGCTAAGGAGGGAGGGTTGTAGGTTACAACCTTTGTACTAGGAAGAATGGCTTCGAGCGGATCCATCCATGCCACCCCCTCATGTGTTTTCATGAATGCATTTATGAATATTTTTATATATGGATGCCTAGATATTAATGCTAATGAACATGTGTATATGTGGGAATATTGCTCATTTTGTGGATACAGGTGATCAGCCAAGAGAACCCCATCTTAGAGTGACCAACCCTAACCCTAAAACAAGCAAGTCCCAAGACAGGGCCAAGTAAGGGACATTACAAATTCATCAACTAATAAAATTCAAAAATAAAAATTGTTATTAAATTCAAATAATGTAAATCTACAACTTTATTTTTAATATAAAAAATAAATCCACAAAATTGTCAAAATAAATAAACATAACTTTATTCTTAATATTAAAAATAAATCCACAAAATTGTCAAAATAAATAAACATATTATTATATAACTGAAACTATGTAATCTACATAAATAATAATAAAACTACAAATCTATAGTTTTATAAAATTATATATGAATTCTATCATTATTAAAATTTAATATTATTAAAAATTTGTAATTAAAAAATATAACCAAACCCAAAAACAAGATAAACACAAGATAAAAAGTGGGTGCCAATTAGCCAACAAAGCTTTGCTAGAATAAATAGAAATTTCCAAAAGCGGATGCTTTTTCTTAGACAAAAATGCACAGACGAATTCTCAGTGGAGACCATTTAAACACAATTAGAATCATTGGTCCCTCATGCCGTGTGATGTGCAAAGTTGTTGAGGAAACTGCCAATCACCTCCTTATCAATTGTCCCTTTGTTAGTAATTGTTGGGATTGGCTGCATAATAGCCTCAATTGGAGTGGTGCCCTACCAAGCAACAGCTCTTTATGAGTTGGCCAAGGATTCACTCCTCTATCTAGGAAGGCATCTAGGTCTCCTACCCATCTATGCTGATTTGGGAAATCTAGAAGGAAAGGAATAATAGGATCTTCGATGGAAAAGAAAATTTTGTTGATGTGGTCACCAAGAAAATCAAAAAAGGCATCTGTGAAGTCATAATGGCAAAACTCAACTATTCCTCTCTGAGACCCCTCACTTGCTGAGATGGGGCAATTATGGAAAAATGGGACTCCCTTTGCATTCCTCAGAATTATGGCGCCTATGCTTCAAAAATAATAAATAGGTCCAAAATCATTTGGTTTCCCCCACCATCTGGGAGATTAAAAATGAACTTTGATGGCACAACTGGGGGCAACCCGAGCATCTCAAGTGCTGGAGTTGCAATAAGGAATGACAAAGGTGATCTCCTTTTGGCGGTTGCCAAGAAACTTTCAATTGGCATTAATAACGAAGTTGAATTCATGGCTCTACTGGTTGGACTTCAATTATGCAAGAGAGAATATAATAGATATAGACATTGAAGGGGACTCCCAGTTATGCATTATTGCCATTCGAAGTCGAAAGGTAATAAATTAGAGGCTAAAGAACATTGCAAAATCAATATGGTTACTTCTTGAAAAAATGGGCAACACATCAATATATTATTGCTAACAAGATGGTAAATGGTCAACTACTTTTTTGGCAAATAAAGCATGTGAACTAGAGATTGAGGTCATTTTGAATTATATTCATTGCTGGGGCAACATACCTATATGAATCTCTCCTTTTTGGTGGTGTAGGCTCACAAGCCAACTAGTGCAAAGCTCCAAAACATGTACCCCTCTAGAAAATCTTATCTAATCAGATCCAAACAAGATTCTCATTGCTTCTCAACTCTCACCAAATACACATTAAATAGTCTCCTGCCTTCATCTTTTCCACAACAAGCATAATGCAGGTCCCCGGTGTTCTTTGTGTTAAATTTTAATGGTCAGATTAATGCACAGAAAATTAATTCAAATCAGATGCAAAGACACAGCAGATACCATGGGAAAACCCTCCTCTTGAGGGAGAAAAACCCAGCAACAATATATCACTTATATATTGAATTGTCACAAAATGATCTCCTTACAAGAGGCCAATATGCAGGCCCAAAATATGCACCAAAGAGTGATGCAACACAGAACTAAAATGCTGATAGAACTCAGCCTCAAACAATATACTCTCCTACAGAATTCGCTTTCCCTTCTTGTTCATTCGCACTTAGACTTCAATGTATATAGTAGAACTGAACTTAAAACTTGATATTGAAACAATGAGATGTGGTGCGAATATATACACAAGTGATAGGTCGTCACCCTTCAAGAAAGTCGGCCTCCTCATAAATCAACGTGCCTCTTGAATTCGTGCCTCTTTATGAAGAGAATGTCGGCCTTGAAGAAATGATGACTTTTCAATAACAAATTTTGAATCTTATTTAATGAAAGACGTGCCTTTTCAAAATGTCTTATGTCGGCCAAAGGAAAGAATATAAATTAATTTAAATAGTCGTTAGGCTATATTTCAATTATCTTCATATTCGAATGTGGAAGAAGCAGCCCGTCACTGCTAGAACATCAACACTCCCTCTCAGCAAGGGATGATACTTCCAGCTACACAAGACATATCACCTCATCATGATGTCTACCACCATGGCTACAACCACAAGTGGAAATGAAGAATATCACCTCATCGTGATATCAGATATCACCTCAACACGATATCAACCATAATGGCTACAACCATGCTATGGTGTGTACCAGTGTTCATTACTTGCGTGATGTTGTCACCTCAACATGACTTTCACCATGGCTCTCCCAGAGGGTGAAACACAAGCACAAAATGTTGTCATCGAGTCACACACATGACATCCACCATGACTCTCTCAGAGGGTGGAAACAAGGGCTTTCACCTCAAATCTCAAAGAGAAATGCAGTAACAAGGGCTTGCACCTCAAATTCCTCCGTCTCAGAGGAAAATGCGTTAACAAGGGATTTCACCTCGAACTTCTCTCACAGAGAAGAACTCATTAACAAGGCTCACTGATACTAAGACTCTTTCTCAGTCAAGGCTAGATTCTCCACCATACCAAGCTTATCTCGAAAGTACACAAACTTTATCCTAGAAAGAGGCTTGGTGAGAATGTCTGTCATCTTCTCATCAGTGTTGATATACCTCAACTGTATAGCCTTCCACAGTACCATATCTCTAATATAGTGATACTTGATCTCAACATGCTTGGTTTTGTCATGGAACACAGGATTGACAGAAAGCTTCACGCGACTCTGATTATCACAATGAATGATAGTAGGCTCCATTGATTGTCCAAACAATCCTGCAAGGAGCTTACGAAGCCACACTGCTTCCCGAGTTGCCATACAAGCTACAATATACTCTGCCTCTACTGTACTCAATGCTACAGATGACTGCTTCCTGCTGCACCAGGATATCATAGCATAACCCAAACTGAAGCAACAACCAAAGGTGCTCTTCCAATTTGTGACACACCCTGCCCAATCAGAATCAGTATAACCATGTAACTCCAATTTTGCATCTGAAGAATACCTCAACTCATATCCAACTGTGCCACCCAAGTATCTCAGGATATGTTTAGCTGCAACAAGATGTATATGTCTTGGCTCACACATGAACTGACTAAGTGCACTCACAGCATAACAGATATCTGGTCTAGTGTTAACTAGATACATCAAGGACCCAATCAGCTGTCTATACAATGTAGGATCCACCAAGTCTGAACTAGCTACAGCCTCCTTCAATTTATGTAGGTTGGTCTCCATGGGTGTAGTCATGGATTTGCAATTCACCATACCAAATCTCTTAAGTATATCAATGGTGTACTTTCCTTGACTTAGAATCATTTCATATGGTTTCTACCAGACTTCTAATCCAAGAAAGTAATGCATGAGCCCAAGGTCCTTCATCTCAAATTCAGAAGTCAACTCCTTCTTACACTCGAGAATCAAGTGATCTTCTCTAGTAAGAATCAAATCATCAACATATAAGACCAAAATTAATGCTTCACCATTGATTACCTTGAAATAGAGATTTGAGTCAGCATCATTCTTCAAGAATCCCAAACTTGACAGGTATCGATCAATCCTTTTGTACCATGCACGAGGAGCTTGCTTAAGACCATACAAGGCCTTCTTCAGCTTGCAAACATGTGACTCCTTCCCATGAACCTCAAATCCATCAGGTTGCTCGATATAAACTTCTTCCTCAATCACTCCATTGAGAAAAGTTGTCTTCACGTCCATTTGATGAATCTTCCATCCTCTGGATGCAGCAATGGCAATGATGGTTCTAACAGAAGTATAGTGAGCAACAGGAGCAAATTTTTCTTCATAATCAACTCCCTCTTTCTGTGAAAAACCATGGGCCACAAATCTTGCCTTGTACTTCTCAATGCTCCCATCTACAGCATGCTTGATTTTGAAGAGCCATTTTGAAGATACCACTGATTTTCCCTCGAGTCTAGGAACAATGTCCCAAACATCGTTCTTGAGAATTGACTGGTACTCCTCTGCCATAGCATCCCTCCAAATCTGATGACTAGATGCTTCCTCAACACAGGTAGGCTTAGATTCAATAATCTGACTCATTAAGGCAACATAACTAGAGAACTTATGTGGCCTTTTACTTTCTCTGAATGTGCCTCTAGGAGCTACAAAACTTTCAGCCTCTTGCATAGTGCGCCTAGCCTATAGAGGTCTCTTTCTCCCAATAACAATGTCAATAGGCCCATCAATAGGTTCCAAGGGTTCAACTGGATCAAGATCTTCCTTCGGTTCCGAAGTCTCCCTCTGAATCTCAGGAGTATGGTCAACTTCCATATCTTGAGGAGACTCTTCATTATCGATCTCCATATGAATACCCCTGGATCTCCTGAATGCAACATCTTCCTCAAATGTGTCATCCCTACTGATCTCAATCAACTTCTGTCCTGGAATGTATATCCTGTAGGCTTTTGATGTCTCATTGTAGCCCACAAATATTCCCTTCTTGCCAGAAGGCTCCAACTTTGTTCTCTTTTCCTTTGGAATATGAGCAAGCATCATTAGATCTTTATCATCAACCACATGACCAATTGTAGAGAGTTGATCTCTCAACTCCGAGATTCTCATGAAGTAGGCAATCACTGTTTCTCCTTTTGCCATCTTCACATGGTGTAGTTGTTGCTTCAGTGCAAGAGCCCGGCTGGTGTTGTTGATTTTGTACATCTCTTCTAATGTCTTGAACATCTCCCTTGCAGTCTTCAACTTGGAGACAATTGGAACAATATGGTCTTTGACGGAATCAACCAACAGCTTCTTTGCCTTGATATCTTTCTTCCTCCATTGCAACTTCTCTTCTTCTTCTTCAGGTTCGGGAACTTTGGTCTCCACAAACTCAGCCAAATCATTCTCTTCCAATGTGAGCATAATTCTAAACCTCCATGAAGTATAGTTGGATGCTCCATCGAGTTTATCCTCGATTTTCAATCCGTTCACCATCTTGATTGATGTAGAGATAGACAAAGATTTAAGATAAAGAGAATAGAGTGTTGCTGTAGTATCAAATCTTATCACGATCTCCTCAAACCTGCTCTGATACCATGTTAAATTTTAATGATCAGATTAATGCACAGAAAATTAATTCAAATCAGATGCAAAGACACAGCAGATACCCTGGGAAAACCCTCTTCTTGAGGGAGAAAAACCCAGCAACAATATATCACTTATATATTGAATTGTCACAAAATGATCTCCTTACAAGAGGCCGATATGCAGGCCCAAAATATGCACCAAAGAGTGATGCAACACAGAACTAAAATGCTGATAGAACTCAGCCTCAAACGAATTCGCTTTCCCTTCTTGTTCATTCGCACTTAGACTTCAATGTATATAGTAGAACTGAACTTAAAACTTGATATTGAAACAATGAGATGTGGTGCGAATATATACACAAGTGATAGGTCGTCACCCTTCAAGATAGTCAGCCTCCTCATAAATCAATGTGCCTCTTGAATTCGTGCCCCTTTACGAAGAGAATGTCGGCCTTGAAGAAATGACGACTTTTCAATAACAAATTTTGAATCTTATTTAATGAAAGACGTGCATTTTCAAAATGTCTTATGTCAGCCAAAGGAAAGAATATAAATTAATTTAAATAGCCGTTAGGCTATATTTCAATTATCTTCATATTCAAATGTGGAAGAAGCAGCCTGTCACTGCTAGAACATCAACACTTTGTCCCTACAACAATGTTGACTCTTGCTCAACTTTGAAGACTCTTCAACATTTAAAGCATGGAGATGGAAAGCACAACAAAGGTCATTGGCAGTAGTCTTCTCGCTGATGAACATATCCACGACGATCACATTCTAGGGAAATTCTTGGTAAATTTCATACTTGTTTTTAGGAAGAAATTGTTGGGAA
>VDFB02255835.1:0-56350 GCA_007258455.2 Sequoia sempervirens
TGAAAAGTGAGGGGATCATCATAGAATTCTTGAGAGATTCGGTCTTGGTCAAAGATTGGAACAACTTGTGGAATTTTGGTATTGTTGGATGAAGTGGAAAGAATTATTTGATCTTGAGGCGCAGAGGGGTCTATGATAGCATGATTTGGACCGAGAGACTGACATGAATCATTGGATATAGATTGGAACAACTTGTGGAATTTTGGTATTGTTGGATGAAGTGGAAAGAATTATTTGATCTTGAGGCACAGAGGGGTCTATGATAGCATGATTTGGACCGAGAGACTGACATGAATCATTCGATATAGAAGATATGATAGAAGAAGGTGGTTGGATGGAATCGTTGACTTGGGCGAAAGAATCCTGAGATTTATTTTGGCTTATGGGAGATGATGATAGATGCATGACATGGTAAGATTGCTCAATATCATTTGTGTTTGAAGACTTTGATTTGGGCTTATTGAATTTTTGCAAAAATTCAAAGAAATTGAACTTGGATGATGTAGTTGTTGGTGGAGAAGGTGTCATGTCCAAATTTCTATTATAGGAATAAGAACAAATGTCTAGCAACAAATATCCTTTTGTGGTTGTTTCCCTTTGCATATCCCAGATTTTTTGTTGAAGGATTTTTATTTGATGAGCTAAAGCATTCAATTGATCCTCATCTATTTCAGCCATGGTGGTTTGGATTTCACTATTTTGAGTTTCAACGTTGGGATCTTGTTAAAATTGGCATACAAGTGGTATGATTTAGACTAAGCTTTGATCTAAGTTTGAAATAGTGCCAAGGATTACAACTAAGTCAAACAGAATGACAAATTCTATTGATAAGACTAAGTTTGATTTGATTGCATGATGTCATTTCGTGATTAAAGGATGACAAATCCCGATGATGAAACTAGGTTTAACAATCAAAGATATGATAGATTTTGATGATTTAGGAACTTTGAGATGTTTAAATCTAGGTTTAGTTTGGAGAATTCCACTTGTAGAGGTTGGATTTAACAAGTTTAGACTTCTAAGGTATCTAAGGAATGATCTTGTACTTGGATTTGTGGTTCAAGATGTGTAATTAAGGTACTCAAAACATTGGAAAAGTCTTAGATTTTGACAATAGTACATCATGTATAATTTGGGATTGTTCTTACAAGCTTTCTTGTAAAAATTGAAGGTTAACCTTTCTCTAAAGTCATAGAGCATAGACAAACGTTTTTGATGTTGTTTTGGACTAAGAAGTTTGATCCTTGGTTTTCTAATCTTGATCTTTCATGAAATCATCATGTAAATCCCATATCTTGACTTTGTTTTGCCTAAGGAAAGGTTGAACACTGCTGATGGACCTAAGTTACTAAATTGTCTACCTCAATGAATGTAGTTCTGAATCAAGGCTTTCACTTTCAAAGAGTAATGTTTTTAATGGTGTTTTATTTGAGTTTCATTTTGAAGACACATCAAGCAAAATATACACTCCTAAGGTTGTGTAAGACTGTACTCTTTTAGATTCCACGTGGGTTTTACCCCAATCGCACTATCTTTAGTAGATGAATTCAAAAGCTTGGTTACACGGGCTCCCCCTTATAGTGCACTCTCTTCTCGGGCCAACCAAGCTTCCAGTCCCCATGAAACTCCCATGGAAAATTGATCACCTGTACTAAAAACTACGAGAATGTGGATGCCTTGGCAACAACCATTGCTACACCAAAGAATAGATAAAGGATTTTAGAAAATATACAACAAGGGTTTTAATGTGGGCATTCTAGTCATGGGGGATAATCCATGTGGCGAGAGTCCCTTTCAATCTATCTCATCAGAATTATCCTCGTGATAATTGAACTTTCCTCAAGTATCCACATTTATATCCCAATTGGAAGTCGCTTGGCTTTAGCATGTTACCAGTTGGGTCATTCCCTTGGGTGATTACTTTTTCCCACAAGGTAGTCCCTCTAGGATAAACAAAATCAAGCAAGCATACTCGTAGTTCGATCACTCTTTATCTCGCATGAATACAGAGAGAACCCATGCTATATGCTCCACTTACACTCACACATAAACAAGAATGGGTTTGGATTTTTGGATCACCCAGTTAACAGGAGAGCATATGCCTACCATCCATCACATACAAAAGACATGGTGTTCATTAACTCATTTTTTAAGCTATGTTCCTAACTTAACCAAAAGGAAACATGATATTCGTTAACATTTTAATTAAGCTACATTCCTATCTTAACCAAATGGAAACAAGTGAATAACGTCGAGCCCCTACAATATGTTAGTAGTTTATTTTTTGATTCTTTGATAGAAAATCTAGGAAAACCTGCAAAGCACAACACAGAATGTGAGTTTTTTGATTTGGTCAAAAACTGCAAGAGGCGCCAAAATAGAGATAGACTTGATTTTTTTGAAAGTTTCTTGAAAATGGTTGTATCTTGGTCATACGAAAGTCTTTTTCGGAGCTTTTTTTTTAAATGGGGTAGAATTTCATAAGCTATGAAATGGTGGGTTCCATTTTGGTGCAAGAGGCGCCAAAATAGAGGCAAGAAGCTCCAAAACAGAGACAAGAGGAGCCAAAACAGAGATAGACTTGATTTTTTGAAAGTTTCTTGAAAATGGTCGTATCTTGGTTATACAAAGGTCTTTTTCAGAGCTTTTTTTTTTAAATGGGGTATAATTTCATAAGCTATGCAATGGTGGGTACCATTTTGGTTCAAGAGGCGAAAAAATAAAGACAAGAGGCGCAAAAATTTTAGAAATAGCCCAAAATGGTCCCAAAACAAGTGAAAGTGGTCCTGGAACAACTTGCAAGAGGCACCAAAACTCAAGAAAGAAGCACCAAATAGGTGCAAGAGGTGCCAAAACTCCAGAAATAGCCCAGAATTGCCTCAAAATAGGTGCAAAAGGCTCTCAAGTCTCAAATTTGAACCTGTGATCACGAAATTTGCAAAGAAGTTAGAAACAAATAAGGCAAAGGCCCCACAGTGGGCGCCATTTTGTGTGTGTGTCGAATGTGGAGTGAATTTAATGTCAACATAAACCTTAATGAAGTGGTTTACATTCAAATCTTGAAGCAAGTAAAACTACTCTATTTGTAATACAATCAAACATTTCAAATACATCTCATTGTCCTCTATATCTAGGGATTTATTAAACCATTTGGCCCTCAAATTTCTACGAGCACAATGGTTGTTAAAATGACTACCTAGAAAATGATATTTAATGCTTAATATGTAAGCTAAGATGATTTCTATGTGCAAATGTGTGTTGAAAGGATTAGTGGTGTGCTTCTAAATAAAACAAGATGATGGAATTGATGATGAATACAATGATAAATGAAAGATGATGTTGATGATAAATGAACAAGTGGAGATGAGTGAGATGATATGAAACTATAGTGAACTATCCATGATTATGCATATGATTTAATGCAAACATAAAACAAACTAACCTAAAATGAAACTATGATGCAATGGGGACGATAAAATGCAATTATGAATCAATTAAGTAATCTAAAATGAGAATGCAAAGTAACACATGATATGAAAACTAATTTTAAGACTCCGTGAAAGCTCCAAGCTCCTAAGATATACCTAGATAGTAACTTTTCTCAAATTGTGGATGATAAATGCTAAGCCAAGAGGGTGTATTTATAGGGTTTCTCAAGAATTTTGTGAGGTGGCACCTATCAATGGTCTATATTCAAAGGAGAAATAATAGATGGTGGAGATGAAAGGAATCAGGATGGTGTCCCCTTGACCAAAGACAACATGACATGTGTTTAGAGAGAATCCTTTGACCAATTGGAAACATGCCAAAAGGATGGGAGACCCAAGTGTGTGAAACAAAGACCCATGTGCTCCAAATTTGTTGGAAGTGTGGGGGAATAAAGTCATGTGCTTTTTCTCATTAGTGGAAGTGTGTGAGGATAATTCTAACTAATAATTAGGCTTATTTATTTTCATGTGATGTTTATGAGGTGGCACACAAAAAGTTGTAGAAATGTGCTCTAGTTCTTAATCATGATTAAGGTTAATTAAATAAACATGTTTAGGGTATTTTGTTTATTTAATTATTTAGAAGAATGTTATTTTGGAGAATTAAAAGGAAAGTGAACAATATAAATAATGTAAGACCTTATTTATATGTAGTTGAAGTATTAATTAAATAGGTTGTATTTAATTAACTGAATGTGATGACCATTTTTAGGTGTATACACAAGATAACAAGCATTCAAGTGTTCATTCCTAAGGAAATTTTATGCATTCAAGAGAAATTCATCAAGAATTTGGAGCCATCATCAAGATTCAAGAATCATGTCAAGGGTTTAGTGCATCCATTCCTATTGTTGATCAAAGATTGTTGATGTAGCATTGAAGATCTATTTACATCATATCCAAAGATCCAAGATCTACATTCTTCATGGCCACTACATGGTAGATTTCAGATTTGCTTCACAAGACATCATACAAGGTGATATCATTTACATATTTCATGTTCTATGCTTCATTTCATTCATTTCATTTCATCATTTGGTTTAATTACCTACAAGGGGTTTGAACAAGGAAAACACCCATTTACTAACAATCAACAAGTTTTTCCACTCTTGTGTGTTTGTATTTGTAGATCTAGGTTGAAGACTTTAAGATCCTTTAAAGTGAAAATTTGCATTTCCAAAGTTGTCATCTTCACGGAAACTCACCTACGGGCCAAATTTGGAAGTTTTAGGACCTTAGATCTGGAGAGAAGCAAGTGCAAACCTTGGAGCTCGGGACCACATTCAGAAAGTTTAGAAATTCAAAATGGGACTAATACACCACCTTTGGCATCTTAGTCCTCCACAAGGTATTTTCTAGAGATTCTTTGAGATTTTGTTCTAGCATCTGAAGACTCTTTATTTTCCCCAAAAAACAACAATGGGACTAATAGGCCATTTTGGGCATCTTAGTCCTCCACAACACTTTTTGATAGCTTCTTTGCATTTCCATAGTTTTTTTCACATCTCCAAACTTCTTAGGTACACATACCCTAACTTGTTGCATAATTTCATCATTTTCATCTCTCATTTAGCTTATATTTCTAGTTTTAGGTCATTTTGCATATCACATTGTGTTTTCCAATATTCTCTTTTCAAAGCATTTTCTTGGTGGTGAACCCCTAAAAGTTGAAAGAACCCCTTTCTAGGTCCTTCCTAATTGTGAATTGACTCACCTTGTGAGGTTGCTAGTCAATCCAATTGGGACTCCTAGGACATTAGTGAATGGTTGAGTGAGAAAAGTGTGATATCCCAAAAAGGTATCCATTTTCCCATTCATCATTTTGGTGAACCCGACGCTTTTTTATTTTCTGATTTGGAGTCTATTAAAATCCTAAATCTAAGTTGCATTCATTCGTGCATTACATCTTGCATTAGTGAAATTGCATCTAGGGTTTCTCATATTTAGTAAAAGTGCATCTAGGTTTTCTCATATTTGCATTAGTGAAAGTGCATATAGGTTGCATTTTTGCTTTCTCGCATCATTCTATCTCATTGAAAAATTGAAAAGTGCATTGTCAATCATCCTAATTGCATTTAGAAACATTGTTATTACATCCAAAATTCAAAAATTTGCATTCACTTTTGCATCCAATTTCTTGTCACTAGTTACTTTTATTATATTCATTTGTACAATTTTTGTTTCCAAACATCAGGTCCCTGGGTAGGCAACCTAGGAACACTGTTATCAACCTAGAATTGTCTTATTTTTTGTAAAAAACCCTTACTGGGACTAAAATTCCCTTGGTGGCATCTTAGTCCCTCTAGTTTTTTTGTTGCAGTACCATGTCTGAGTGATTTGCTATCTATTTCAGCTTCTGAAAGCTTCAAATTTCATCAAGAGGACTAAGACATCCCCCCTAGCATATTAGTCTGTATGGAATTTCATATTGCAGTTTTCAAGACCTAAATCAACATTTATGTGCTTTTGTTTGCTAGCATTGGTCATATATTTTAGTGGGTTGACTTTTTGTTTCATGCATTTTACTAAATATAGCTTAAAGTGATTCATTTCATACATTGATTAATTCCATATTTGCATTTACAACATTCCATTTTCATACAATTGCATAGTGTAATCAGTAAATTACCTTGTTTCAAATCTAAAAATTACATTTAAACATTTCACTTTAAATCATTGCATTGCACTTTATTTACTTTCTCATGTTAGCATGTGTTCTCTTCAAGCATTTAGTGTTTCCAGTGGCTTGTATGATTTTGTTTTCTCTATTCATGGGAACAATCTAGGAAAGCAAAGTAAAATATTTGATAAGCATGTTGGATACCCTCCTAGTATCTACCAAATTTGTAAAAATGTCATAACACAAGAGGATGCAAGTGTAGACAATCATAACAATCATACTTGTTCTTCTCCCAATACTTCTCCTATTAGTGACGAAGGTATTTTGGTGAAAGAAGATACAAGCATTGAGAGTCTTGATTGTCCCTCTCCTCCTCCCCCTTTTAAATACATTAGAAAATAAGAAGATGAGATCATAGAAACATTTCTAAACATCACCTTACCTAGTTTCCATGTATCCCTTGCTTGTGGCGATGTTTTAGAGAAAGAAGATAATATCATAGATAACCATAATTCTCCTTCTCCTAATATCCTCCCTCAATACAAAGAGGATAGGCTGTTGTTAGAAGATGAACATATGAAGATTTATGAGAATCTTGTTCCTTCCTTCCCTAATGCTCCTACCATTTGGAACAATCTATTTAATCATAGTTTCCCTTCCCTTGATGCCTCCCCTACTTGTGATGAAGCTAATTTACAAGATATAACCATGGAATGTGATTAATATCTTCAATCTCTCCTACTAGGGTTGATAGTATGGCACAAGAGAATGAGACCTTAGAAAAAAATTACAATCAAATAGAGCCTTCTCCTAATACCCCACTATTGATGAACAAGATAATTCAACCATTGATAACTTCCTTACATGTGATGAAGTTATTTTAGAAGAACCAACCCTTGAATGTCAAGAACATTTTTCTCCTCAAAACTCTTCTACTAGGGAATATATCATGGTGGAAGAAGATTATGAAGTAACCTTAGACTCCTCTTCACTAAGAAATCATGAAAATAACGATAATTATTCTGAGTTTATGCACATTATATATCCCTTGGATTACTCTCCCAAGCCTAAAATTATCATTTATCCACCCTCTCTCAAACCACAAGTTCAAAACAAACTTCTCCTTATCCTTTAACCACTTAAAAATAATGTTTCATAGAAACCAACTTATAATATCGTTGCTCATACATATAACACTAGGAACAATCCACAACCAAGACAAACACATTCAACATCCCTCCCATTGCCTAATCCTATCTTACCAAGTCCCCCTCATTTTCCTTCACAAAATGGAAAGGAGTATGATCTTGTCGAACAACTTAAGAATACTCCTGCTAAGATATCTTTATGAGACCTTATCCACGCCTCCCCCCATTATCATAACATGATTCAAAGTGCCTTACAATAAGTTCCTATCCCTTCTAACGCACAACCAAATGACATAGCAGTCCTGATTCAAGGAACAAATGTTGATATTTTTTTCCACCAAAGTGAACTCCCTACTTTGGAAGTGCAAAAATAATATGATCCTTTCATGATAATAGCTTGATACAATACAAAAGGAATAAAATGAACCCTTGTGGACAATAGCTCAGCATTAAATGTGTGTAGTGTGAACCTTTTGGATAAGCTTGGTGTTGATAAATCAAATATGCAACCCGACTCTTTATCTATTAAGGGATTTGATAATGTCAGAAATAAATCGCTTGGAGTGATCACTTTACCTATTACAATTGGAAAGGATACCTTACAAACCCCTATTCATGTTATTCCTCATGATATTTCCTATAATCTTCTTTTGGGAAGGTTGTGGATTCATGAGATGCATGTGGTGCCTTCTACCCTCCATCATAAAATGAAGTATGTCTACAACAACAAAGTATATACACTTGAAATTGATCCTGAGCCTTATAGTGTCTTACAACTTGATAAGACTAAGGAAAATCATTTGAAAACATTAACACCAACTACACAAGTGGAACCCATGCAACAAAAAGAAAAAGAAAAACACATTGAGGAAGTCACAAAGCTATTAGAATATGATTGGGGTTCCTTAGATTTTGAACATACATTCATGGGAGAATACAAGATCATAAACAAAGATTTAGACAAGGGAAAAGAAACAACAGTAATGTCAACACAAAATTTGGAAGGCCCTTTGAAAGCATCCACCTCAACCACTAAATACAAAGAAGTAAACTATACAACAAACTTTGACGACACTGATTATCAACAACCACCAAATCCTAAAGAAATGAAAAAGCTTTACGAAAAAGGTTATGAGCTTATGAAACAACTTGGATATAGTGGAAAAGGATGTGGTGCTAGAGAAAAAGTTATTTGTGTCCCTATAGAACCTCAACAGTAAGAAAAGACTAGCAGTCTTGGTTATTTTCCCTCAAAAGACACAAACAAGCCTTCACTTAATATCAACACTATCACAAAACATCCTTCTAACCCGACTTTAACAGTGGTGCATCCTAAACTGATAGACACTAGTGGCCTTGATCGTTATCCTTTTTAAGAAACGAAAAAAACAAAGAAATCCCCACTTAATGTAAATTTCATCATGCAAAACATTAATGATTTGAATTCATTAGATTTTACACCCTTCAATAAAGGAGAAACAAAATCTCGCAATCTAAAGAGTCTTGTGTAGGTATGACAACTAATATTAAGCAAGAGATATCTTTGTCGCAAAATAAAGTAACATCCTCAACTTTTGACCAAGAGAGTATCTTGATGAGACTCCTCCAAGATCGTCTGATCTCTCTCCCCCCAAGAACACAAAATAAATTTTATTACAAGACTTCATTTTGTGCATATCATAGAGTTCACGGTCATTCTACTAACGAATGTAAAGCTTTGAAGAACAAAATTCAACATCTTAAGGATTGTGGTGCTCTCCCTTGGGTTGAAGCTCCTAGTTCCTCTTTTCATTTTGGGTCATACTTTTCCTACACTAAGTGGGGGCAAGGGGTTAGGTAGCCTTTTCCTCGTATGTCACTTGTCATTGCCTCTTTTGGCTAGTTGATTGCCTTCCATGTATATGTAAGATAAAGCTTAGGATGTGGGTGACATGCCTTAGTTGGCTCACATGTGACGTATTGAGTTATGCATTTTGGGGGAAACCCTCTTTTCCTTTTTCATGTTTGGCTACTTTAAAGTAATTGCTCACATAATGGTGTTAGCAATTTCTTTAAAGTGGGGGCATACATTGGCATCATTTTGGCCTAATTTCATTTGCATTTATTTTCATGTTCCTTATGTGATTTTCTTTCTTCTTGTGATGCATCATTTTCTTGGTGGTGTCATTGGGCTTGATTTCCTCCAAGAGCGTGATATTTCTTTGACTTTTCCTCTCTTGGAAACATTAGGCACAATGTTCCCTAAGAAGAGACCTTGCATGAACTAAGTGAAATCCGTTTAAACATTTCTCTTTCTTGTTGTGTTGTGTTTTATTTTTGTACCTTATTAAATTCATGGAGGTATGGCTTTAATATGGTCCCTTAGGGCTCACCTAGTGAACAACTAGCTTCACTAGCCATTTTAAGTGTGCATTTTTGTTTTATCATTATCATAGTCATAGTGGTATGACTTTGATATGGACCTATTGGGGCTCACCTAGTGGACACCTAGCTCCCACTAGCCCTCATGAGAATGTGGTTTATTTGCATAGTGGACAGTACGTTCCACTTGTAAACCTTCTTTTTGGAAAAATAGCCTAGACCTGGTCCACCATGTTGGATGGCCAGTCGAAGCTTGATCTGCTACAATTTTTCCTTTTCCTTTTTTGTTTTCCTTTTTTTCTTATCTTTGATGGTGTATGTTTTCAATTTGGTTATGGCTTCATATATCATCTGCAAGAGTGTTCCTTTGTGCTTATGTTGGTTTTTCCATAGAATCTTGATCCTAGGGGCTTGGCCACCCTCTTGATTATTGTCATCCTATCTTACTAAATTTTGTAAATTTGAACCCTTCTTGATTGTGTGGTTGGCTATTTTAGTGTGAGTTTGAAGAAATTTCATCCTCCCATTAAAGTGGGGGCTAAACGTAGTGTAGTAAAATGCATACCCTTGCATTTTCACACTTGTTTGGGCCCACCTTGCTTTATGTATGCTTCTTTATGGCTTAAATGGTCCTGTTTTGCATCCATAAGCCTAATAAACTATAAATTTTTATGGCTAATCCCGACAAACCTCAAAAGATAAATGATCATTTAATGTTTTTATCTGTGTCCTTGATTTGTGGACTATGACTAAAATGCCACCAAGGGCATCTTTATCATCCATGGATCTTAGGACCCTGATTTTGAAACCACCAAAATAGATCCCTTTTTGGA
The DNA here is from genome assembly GCA_007258455.2 of Sequoia sempervirens. Taxonomy (NCBI): domain Eukaryota; kingdom Viridiplantae; phylum Streptophyta; class Pinopsida; order Cupressales; family Cupressaceae; genus Sequoia; species Sequoia sempervirens. The sequence goes on from VDFB02255835.1 coordinate 10,451, forward strand.
GTTTGTACCTCAAGAATTGAGCCTTGGGACTAAGACGCCACCTAGGGTGTTTTGTCCTCAGCTTATTTCTGGGACCCAATTTCAAATTCTGGTGGGATTTAGCCTCCTTTAATTAATGACTTCACATGCTAGCTTGTTGTGGTGTAATTTCAAGATATTAAGCAAGAATAAGTATAAATACAAGGTTCCTCCACTCATTTTTTATATAAAAAGATAACAAGAATTCAAGTGTTCATTCCTAAGGAAATCTTATGCATTCAAGAGCAATTCATCAAGCATTTGGAGCCATCATCAAGATTCAAGCATCATGTCAAGGGTTTAGTGCATCCATTCATGTTGTTGAGCCAATATTGTGGATGTAGCATTGAATATCTATTCACATCATATTCAAAGATCCAAGATCTTCATTCTTCCTGGCCACTACATGGTAGATTGTAGATTTTCTTCACAAGACATCATACAAGGTGATATCATTTACATATTTCATGTTTTATGCTCCATTTCATTCATTTCATTTCAACATTTGGTTTAATTACCTACAAGGGGTTTGACCAAGGCAAACCCCCATTTACTAACAATCAACAAGTTTTTCCCCTCTTGTGTGTTTGTATTTGTAGATCTAGGTTGAAGACTTGAAGACCCTTTAAAGTGCAAACTTGTCAAAGTGCAAAGTTTCATTTCCAAAGTTGTCATCTTCATAGAAACTCACTTATAGCCCAGATCTGGAAGTTTCAAGACCTTAGATCTGGAGAGAAGCAAGTGCAAACCTTTGAGCTCAGGACCACATTTAGAAAGTTCAAAAATCCAAAACAAGACTACTACACCATCTTTGGCATCTTAGGACTTCCTCCATAGGGTATTTTCCAAAGATTCTTCAAGATTTTGTTTCAGCATCTGAAGACTCTGTATTTTCCCCAAAAAATAGCAGCAGGACTAATACGCCATTCTGGGTGTCTTAGTCCTCCACAACACTTTTTGATAGCTTCTTTGCATTCTAGAGTCCTTGTCACATCTCCAAACTTCTTAGGTACGCATACCCTAACTTGGTGTTGCATAATTTCATCATTTGCATCTCTCATTTAGCTTATATTTCTAGTTTTAGGTCATTTTTCATACCACATTGTGTTTTCCAACATTCTCTTTTCCAAGCATTTGCTTGGTGGTGAACCCCTAAAATTTGAAAGAACCCCTTCCTAGGTCCTTCCTAATTGTGAATTGACTCACCTTGTGATTTTTCTATTCAATCCAATTGGGACTCCTAGGACATTAGTGAATGGTTGAGTGAGAAAAGTGTGATATCCCAAAAAGGTATCCATTTTCCCATTCATCAGTATATATTATAAATATCTTGTTTTCCATGAAGTGCCTTTGCACATGATACTTTCTCCTTAAGGGAATGTATGTTTCTATTTTCCTGCTTTTCTCCAAGTGTAGGCCTACACATATTTTTTTTCTCTAAGGAGGCCCATCTATTGAAGTTTTACCCTCTTGAATTTGTACCTAATGGACAGATAAGGCCTCTGGATTCCATGATTACCAGGTAATCATCCTATAGAAATCATAATAAATGTTGAGATTTCATGCCACCCTTTGATGACCCATCATTTATAACCAATCTAAGATATCCTACATGGGCCATCTTGCATGAATTCTCCTAGAAGGGTCCTAAAACTGGCTAAGTTCTAGTGTTTCAAGCTTTTGGGATTTCACTTACCTCTGTACTTGCATGCCTTCTTAATCACTCTTGCTCCTTCTTTGCCTCCCATTTTATGTTGAGTGTTCAGGTTTCAACCTTTGGCCTTAGCCTTTAACCCTTATCATTTCCTCCTAGTAAGCCTCAAGCCTTACCCCCATCACTAGAGTCCTGAAAAAGGCTTTTCAATATTTGTCTAAGTCTTGACTTGTCAAACTTTTGGGCTCAATATTTCATATTACATCTTACATCTTCTAACCTTTTCTTCCATTGATCTTTGGGTGTCGACCTTCAGCCTTACCACTTTCTCCTTGTAAGGCGTGAGCCTTCCTCCTAGTCTCTAATCCCTAAAATCTCATCTTTGTCTTTTGGACATCGAACTTTCCTCTTCCGCCTTTCTTCCTTCTCACCTTCATTCCTTCCTTCAAAAATTTGGCAAAGTGTTGAGTTTTTGGACGTCAAGCTTTGGCCTTCTCCTTTACCTCTTACCTTTCTTCAGTAAAATTTAACTCTTCTCTCTAACCCCTGATGGTTCCCTTCAAACTTCAACCTTCGGTCTTCCCTTTTACCCTTTTCATCTCTGAGATAAGGCATAAGCTTCCTTCCCAACATTTGAAGCCCAAAAAGGGTGATCTTTTCTAACTTTGTAGTTCTCTCTTTCTACTTTCTCCCTTCTTCCTTCTTTTAGCATGTGATAAGCAATACTTTTGAATACCGATTTCTAATGGTCCAATTCCAATAAAGAATAAAATATGAAGCAGGAACGAAGCCCAATCCCTGATGAAGGTGCTCATTTTTGTGGCTCTAGACCATGTAATGCATAGCAAAGGTTTTTTTTTGGGCCCAATGCCCTAACCTTTCAGTGTATTTGACATATTTTTTGGGTGATGTGATTAATGTTCGATCTAACTTTTGAGTGGCTTGTTTCGATTTATGGAATTCAAGGATGACATTTATTGCTCCTAATGACTTCTACAGGTAGATTTTGTGGGTGCACATTCTCGTTTATTGTGGATTATTGACCTTTCCTAATGGATCCATTCCCCAATCATGATTTTCATGGGAGGGTTTCCTTCTTTCATGCACAAACTTCATTATTAACCCTGGTTAGGGTTAGGGTTCAATTTTTGGTTTCAAGTTATGCCTGATCTATAAAGGCAACAAATGTATTAACTTCAAGGGTTCTTCCTCTGGCTCCTCTAGGGTTTTTCTTTGGTAGAATCATACATTTTTGCATCTCTACAATTGTAAAGATTGGCTTTTTCCTCTACATTAATGAAATCGAGCAATTTTTCCTCTTAGCTTTTTTATGTTTGTTAATTTCATTGCCTTCATATCTAAGTGTTTTTTTTCCTTTTCATGCATGCATGTTTGAGTTAAATTGTTTACAGTTGTTGCTTTGAGAAACCTTCCTTTCCTCCCAACAACTTGTCAAACCCTAACCTCCAAGTTTCCCTCTAGATGTTGACCAAATAGAGATTTGTGTGAGTTCCCTAGTCCCTCTTCATCGATGTTGTTGAGCATTATAAGTCAAGAATAAATGAATTTTTCATCTTGGTATATCACTTCCATTTCCATTTCATGCATTCCTTCTCTCTATTTCCCTGTGGGTTGTTAGAGTAGGATAGTGGTAGGTTTGCATGTGTTAGGTTGGACCAACACATTGCACTTGGATTGAAAGAGGAATTTAGTATTCTCCAGAGATTCAACCTCATATGTGCAAAGGTCCCACACCTTGAGGTTGTTTCCATTGTGTCATTGGAATGTTAAACCTTGTGTTCAATAGGGTGCAATTTCATGTGACAACATTAGTTCTACTATAAAATGATTATCTATTTTGTTTTCCAAAGACATAATGTTCATAGAAATTATTTTTTCCAATAGAATAATCAAAAATATACTATCAACCAAATTTTTTTTTAGAATGGTCTTAAGCCTTATCTCACCTATGTGACCCAATATATGATGCCACAACATACAAGTATTTTTAGTGTTAGTTAAATTGGCAGAGTTACATAAATTAGAGGCACTTAGACTAAATGAATTACCTATGTGAGATCATTTAGCTATCACCAAATTCCCTCTTACTAAGATACAACCAAACTTATTAAATGTTCCATACATTCTAAAATCATTCAACTTAGACACTGAAATTAAACTTCTTACAAAAAAATTATCAAAAGCTTTAATCCTCCTATCATTAAAACACAACTTTACATTTCCCTTACCAATAATCATCTGTGTGTTTTTATCACCAAGGAAAACATCTCTTGCATCATATTGTTTGTAATTAGTAAACCACTCCTTCTTAGGAGTCCTGTGGTAGGAGCAACCTAAATCAATAAGCCAAGCATCATCAGTAATAGTGTTAGCTTAAATAGGAATTTTTCATGGAGGAATCAAAATTATTTTTCTTATTCCTACTTTCCTTCTTTGCATGCCCTCTTTTACCATAATTCCAACACTTTACTCTACTCTTCCTGGGGGTTTTATAATGTCCTTTAGACTTATCCCTCTTATTATCCCCTTTAGGCCCTTTTTCTTTGGACCTACCCCACACATGCAAGGAATTTTGGGAGCCGACATTCATGGACTTTCTCCTCATCTCCTTTGAAATAATTATGGATATTATGGAGTCCATCTTTAGTTCTACATTACCACTACTTATGGCAATAACTAGATTTTCCCAAGATTCAAGCAAAGAACAAAGAAACAAGATACATTTATCTTCATCTTCTATTTCAATATTGATGAATATAATGTAATTTATATTTAGATTAAAATAATTTAAATGATTTGCAATAGATTCACCATATTTTATTTTTAAATAATATAAACATCTTTTGAGATACAAGTTGATAGACAGACTTTTAGTTTGATAAATATCACCTATAGTTTTCCACAACTTATATGTGATGTATTTTGTGGACACACTCATAAGAGTAAAATTTGTAAGAAAACAAAATGGTTCCTCATGCATTCTTGTGTGAATTTTTCTAATCTTCATCAGACATTGCAAATGGTTTACTTTCTTGTGAAATCAGCAACCACTAATCTCTCACTTCAAGGAGATCCTTCATCTTTAATTCCCCCATATCATATCCCATTCCATTGAAATTTTTAATATCCTAACAAGAGGTAGAATCTATAGTATAAAATATTCTTCATAAATATACAATATATCACAAAGAAAATCTTATTTCATCCAAAAAAACCTCCAACACCTAAGAGAAAGGTGTCTCCTTCTAAACATAATTGTTCGCTCTAATACCAAATGTTGAAAATAAGGTGAAACTAAGCTGCAATATTAACTTATGTATGTGAATTAAAATCTGAAAATAATATTACCAAAACATATTATATGTATGTGATTGCACATTCATCACCATATAAAAATCAACAAACAAATATGACACCATATTTACATGGAGAAACCCTTTCGAGAAAAAACTCCACATGAGAAAGAGGGAAATTATACCATTTATCTACACAAAGGAGATACACCACAATACACTTCCTTTCTAATCTCCTACAACTTATATTCTTTCATACACTTGCAAATAACACAAGATAAAATTACTATATCATGGCTCCAATTTATAGAACTTGTAGGAGGCAAAACCACAATGGTAAACTAAAACAAGAGGTACCAAAACCACTTGAAAATACTCATGCCCCATTCTTGGAAGACTAAGAGTCATGATAATATATTAAATAAAATGCACAAGGATCCAACATGGGTGCCTAACCAATATAATTTTTATCTTCTTTCTCCAAGATGCCCTAGTGACTATTTAGCTTCCAGATGGAGAACCAATGGACATCAGTTTCCCTCCAAAATTGGGCACCCTGCTCAAGACCTTTCACATTTACAATGTGGATTGTTAGTTCCTGAGGGATAATTTGTACTCTAGTGATGTGTAACCTCCACCAAAATTAAATTTCCTCTTGAAAATATAATTACAATATACCAATATTAAATGAATTTATTTTAAGTCCCCTAGGACACTTTCTAAGAAGCATGGAGACATAAAAAAATTACATAGGTTTGAAAGGTTAATGTCACCTAACCTGACAACAGTGATTATCGGAAACAAACATCAACGAATAAAATTTAAATAATTATAGGATGGAGATGGTCAGATATTGTACCTAGCAATAGAAAAGCCATGCAATCAAAGGAAAGGTACCCCTAAATATCCCTAATCTTATAATGCTCCATTTTCAAAATCATTTGAAAATATTCCTCATTGGTACAATCAACCCCCTTATAACTGTTCAAACTAAATACACTTGCATAGACACACCCATAAGGAATTGGCCCCAATAGCCATACAATTCCAAATCCATAACCAACAATAACAGGCACCCCAAACTGCATGGTAGCAATAGTGGTGGGGGAATCAACATTGACCTAATTCTAATGTTGATTACCTATGAAAATCATAGGACTTACCCCAAAAAAATCCATTTTACCAAATCTTGTTATCTTTTTTCCTACTTCACCTAAAGAAACAAAACTATCAACCCAACTTTCACCAAATCTTAGCAACAAGCATGTTCAATAGGTTTATGCTAATGGCACCCTTCAATATCCAAATTATGTAATTGAGACAATAATGTGCAACTTCACTCAATAAATATGATCTCCACCCATACATCTACACTAATCATAGAACTTCCTTCAAAGGAACCCTCCAACAATTCTCATCTATTGCTAAGTAATCAGAACTAGCATCTTGAGTAAGAGGAAATCATTATTAAAGAACCCCCATTTCTTGAGAGATTGAACACCAGAAAGTATAAACTTGAGCCTAAATTTGATCTTTGGGCTATTGAAATTTTTCGTATAAAAATTCCCTTGTTTTAAGTCATTAGGGATGTCCCTATCTATACTAGAATTTTAAGGGATTTATGTTTTTAAAACTAGGGTGAAAATGTAAGGACCCATAAATCGTTCAAGTAATTGGACAACTTGCTAACATTATGTTAGGAAAGTTAGTAATCCCCAAATATGTAGACCCTACTTCCTCGTAGTCAATGTACACATTAATGACATGCATAAACATAATAATTTAATTGATCTAGGAGCTACCATAAATGTTATGACCAAGGAAATAATGTAGAATCTACAACTAGTTGATCTTCAACCTACACCAATAGTATTGCAGTTAATAAATAGTTTGACTATTAAACCTAAAGAGGTTATAGAAGACCTAATTATTACATTAGACTCTTAATAATACCCTGCAAAATTTATGGTACTATAGCCAAATACTAACCTAGGAGGCTATCCTCTAATATTGTGATGACCATGGTTAGTAACAATTGATGCTTTCATCAACTACAAGTCAAAGAATATGATCATCTCCAACAAAAATGTGACAAAGAAGATAGTCCTATATCCTTCAACACAACCATTTTTTGAATTGGATCAAGATTGAGGATAATTACCTACACACACTTGAGAAATTAATGAAATTTAAGAAAATCCCAATGATTGAACAACAATATGAGGACATAGTCCTCTCAAATTTCATAAAAAAAAATTTATGGGAGGAACCCATAGAAAAGGTATTTCTTGGTATTCTTATCTAAATGCTACATAATATCCTTCCTACAACACACTTACCTAAGTATACCTATGTTGTAGATATATTTCATCACTTTCTACCTCATAGTTGTAGTCTCACATATCATTTCTAGATATTGATTCCTTGATTATTCAATCATACTCATTTTCCATTATATCTATGCTTTTGCAACATATTAAACCCTTTGTTATAGTAACTAGCTAATTCAAATTGTTTTAACCTTTATTCATATTATTAGCTAGTTTTTATTTATGAATAAATTCAATGTTGTTAGGAATATGAGAGTTCAAATCTAATATGCCATACAAATAAATGTCAATGGGGAAAGGGTTATGGAGCTCATTTTTCAACATGTTCATCAAAATATAAGGAACCTCAACCATCTTCAATATTATCATGAGTAACAAGATTAGTAGGGTTCTTAAGTAAGATTATTTTTGTTGGAGAAATGATTGTTGGATTATCCTTTTCAAAAACCTTATAAAATATAAGTGGATTATCATTATCTTTAGTAACATATTTATTATTTGTGTTGGAGAAATGTTTGTTGGACTATATTTTTCCAAAACCTTGACTTTTCTATGCAATGTTAAAGGAACCAAACATATCTCATGAATCTAAGGATGCACCAAAAGAATACTACACACCAATGTTTTAGGCATCACATTAAAATTATTACGTAAAAATATGGGTCCTAAAATAATATGTAAATGACATAACCAAGGGATTTGTGTGTAACATTATCAAATCTAGTAATAAACATCTCAAATTTTGGATCACATCTAGATAGTGTTTAGAACATATGTTCAATCTAGATATATTATCTATTGAAGCATGTTTTACTCTAATATATCTATATTTTACTACAATATACAATTGTTTATACTTATGAATCACAATCAAAGGAGGTATATCTTCTAATGTGAAGGATATAGCATCATACACATCATGCCTAAGTGAAAAATTAAATTTAGGTTTTTTAGGACATGAGAATTAAGCATTTCATAAGATGGAAAATAATAAGAAACATGTGGTAAATTATATTGAAATGATGGGGGAAATGAGGTTCTTATAAGGGGTTCACCAAATATGGTAAAATAAGAGACATATTCTCCACTATTTCATTCAAGAAATGAGATCCAAACAATGAAATGATTGTCAACCAAAAGGTGAGTCAAATCAAGGTGTGAATCTACAAATTTCCCTTTTATGCAACGACAAGGGTCCTAATTAAACAACACTTTGGGAGAAAGATTAAAAATAAAAAAACAACTCCAAATTACAACCTACAAAATGCATCTAGAATATTAAGCTCAATTTTGATGGAACCATAAAACAAAATGTAGATTTGAGAATGGGAAAGTGATGTGTACCAGTCACCAAAAGTTCTTTTTCAAAGCTTAATGAGGACTCATTCCCCCTATGGTGAATGTGTTTTGGCTAGGGCTCTTGAAAATTTGTTTCTAGGTTCTCTTTTGTTGTGTTTGTACTCCCAAATTCTAGAATCTCGTGGTCAAAAAGCTGAAACTAAATCTTATAGGTCAATTTCTATGAAATTGCAAGAATGGTCACAACAAATGCAAATTTGACAACTTTGTAATATTTTCCTTCCAATAGATCTTCCACCTAAAATCTACAAACACACATCAAGAGGGGAAAATGTTCTTTTGTTAGGTGAATGGGAGTTTGCCTTGGTCAAACCCCATTTTGGTAATTAAACCTTGTAATGAAATGAAATAGCATGAAGGAATGATGAATGAACAAATGCAATCTCACAACTCACCAAACCCTTGTTTGAACCTTGGAATATGGATCTACAACTTGCATGAAATGGCTTCAATGGATATGGATCTTGATCATGAAACTTTACTTGAAACAATGTTTTTGAATACTTGAAAGGATCTTGAACACTACGTCAACGTATTAGCTCAAATAACATGCATGATGCAAGAAGATTGTGGCATGATAATAGGATATTGATTGCTACAATAATATTCAATAGATATGTTCTTGAATGCCTTGAAAATGCTCTTGATAATGCTCTAGCTTGATCTCATGAAGTCACATAAAAATTCTTAGGTGAAACATAGTGAAATGACCACTTATTTATACATATGTTAACATTAATTCCTGAAATTCAAATAACACAAGATGACATGTGAATACACATTTAAAATCATTGAAATACCACAAAAAACATATTTGAAATTCAGGTCCTAGGTCTAAGTGAGGACTCATTCGCCCTTGGGTGAATGGGTCCTAGGTCACTTACCTAGGACACACATTCTCCAATGTTAAGTGTTATCTTATGGCATTGATGAATGTTTGGTTTTACCCTTTGGAAATTGCAATTAATTAGGCTTGGATTTGAATTAAAGGGGGAAATTAAGGAAAATTAACCTTAATTAATTAATAAAGCCCTAGATAAGTGTAGAATTGTAAAGGTACACCTTACAACACCATAAATAAGGCACAATTAAGTCCATTTTATTTAATAAGGCCCTAAACTTAATGTGAATATGTAAAATATTTAATACAACACTAAATTAAGGCATAATTTAGTCCTTTTATTTAATATTATTTCCCAAATTAAGTGTGAAAAGGGATACTTTTTCCTATGCTACGTTTAGCGCCCACTTTAGTGAGAGTATGACCCCATGTCAAACTTACACTAAAGTAGACATTCAAGACACTTATGTATGCAGCAATGACAAAGATATTGAATCATACACTATCAAATTCTAGGAGAAGAGAGGGAAATGGATCAGGCTTCAACAATCCCAATATGATGTGGAACACGATTGTTTGTCCAAGGGGTGGATCAAGCTTTGGTTGTCCCAATGCAATGTGGAAACATGGATGTTTTTTCTATACATTCATAAGTAGAACTAATTTTTCACTATGCAAATGACACATACACTCACATGGGCTAATGGAACCTCAGGCCATCCACTAGTTGAGCCCCTAAGAAAGTGTCAAATGAGAGAATCTTATTAGGCTCCCATACCATATCAAAGCTATCCTCCTGAAAATTTTAATAATGCACTACACACATTTCAATTTTGAGCTTCATAAGGCTTAACAAGTGTTATGCTAAGCACCTATGAACATGGGCAAGGATCCACTGGAAAACAAGGTGTATTATGCTTGGTGGCCTTGAATTTAGCGGTTAGAGCTTCACAAGGTTAACAAGTTGTATTATGCTAAACGCTTATGAAAATTATACACACACACATATATATAGGTTTTTGTTCAAAGGGAATTGCTTAGTTCGTGTAAGGTCTTCTTCTTAGGGATCATCATGCCTAATGTCTCCAAGAGAGGAAAAGTCTAGGATAACAGAATCGAAACTTAGGGAATGCAATGCATAGCATCAACACTAAGAGGTAATTCATACTCTAAGAAATGTCATGCTCTTGGAGGATGTCAAACCCAATGACACCACCAAGAAAAGGGCACATTACAAGAATAAATAAAATCACAAAATGAAACATGAGTTTCGATGTGTGCCTCCACTTTAAAGCGATTGCTAACACCATGGTTGTGAGTAATCAACTTTAAAGTAGTCGATATTCAATGCTAACCATAAGGAGGACATGAGAGCTTATTTGGAAAGCCCTATTCCAAGTCATATGTTCTTGAATGAAGCTACATCATGTAAGGGGAAAGGGGTTTCCCCCAAAAACATGTAAGGGATCTACAAATTCGAGGTCAATATATCTTTGCTACAATGTGATTAGAGAGCTTTGAAACATCATCATTCCCCAAATACACTTAGAACAATAAGAAATACACATAGAGAGTGAAAACAAAGAAAAAGTTTTTGGGTCAACATGGAAGAGACCTAAATGTCTTGACGCCTTGTGTCATCCCCAAAAGAAAAGATAAATTTTTACAACATATAGAAGAATGTAGATACAAATAGAGGAATGCACATAAAGAGAGAGATATATCAAATGAAATAGTAGGGTGGATCATATTATGCACATGAAATCACACAAAGAAACATGCAAAAGAAAATAAAGTAAAATACTAGTAAGGCACATGCGAGTCAACCTATAGCAGGTCGTTCACATCCAAATCTTGTTTAGTATATGCGAAAGGAGAACAACTAGCGAAAGGGACAACATCAAGTGCAAAAAATAGGACAAGGCTATCTAACCCCTTGCCCGCACTAAGTGTAGGACAAGGATGAGCTAAGATAAGTGCTGAAAATTAGCTCCTTGTGATAAAGAAAATTATTTGCAATGAATTTTAAACATGTAATAGTGAGATACTAAGATCCGACAACTATTACATGGCAAGGAGAAAAGTAAATGTTTTTAGGTCAAAATGGATCCCTAGGGGAACTAAATTTTTCAAATATTCTCTTTAGAATATGACATTTATCAGTGTGATTTCCAAAGAATCTATGATAGGAATAATATGGTTTATTTTGATATGTTTTCTTTTCAGTTAGATTTTCACGTTTAGGTGGAAATTCGATTATTTTCCAATCTAGAAGGGTGTAAAAGATATTCTCAATCTTGAACATTTGTAATAGATCATAGGAAGTTGTGGGAATTTCATAAGACTTTTGCAATTCAATTATTTGATGTGCATGTAGTTTTGACTTCTTCATTGGTTTGACAACTATTTGGTCATCACTTTCTTCTTCTAACTGCAAGCCCTCTCCTTTTTCAAAAAATGATGTGTTAGGAGTAGAAAATTGCTTAGAACTTGTGTGTTCTTTTCTCTTATGCATGGGAGATGTATTGGAAGGTGATTGAGGGGGAGGAAAATTGTTATTAATGATATGGGACAAGGCACATATAAACTATATTCCTAACTCATGCTTAAGCATCATTTGTATGTTCCCAATGAGGGGAATGGTATTAGCCACAATAGGGTTTGTTCTCACAAAGTCTTGTAAACTTTTTAATTCTTCATTTAGCCTTCTTATGTTTTCTTGTGGGATATGAGAAACATCATGCATATTGTTTTTAGGAAGGGAAATCGTTGGAAATGAGATATGACGGTTATGATCCATAGAGGGTTGATTATCAACACTATTAGTAAAAGAGTTGGAGAACACAATATCCATGGCAAATGGTGTATCGCAGGATGACATGAGTCTTGAACTATGTGTCACAATAGTATTGATAATAGGACACCAAGTTGTAAAGCTCATACAAGATTCACAAACTTAGTGTACATACCCAAAATGGAAAGAAGGTGGAGTGCAATGAAGGAACCTAGAATGTAAAGTGCAATGAAAATATGTAAATGCAATTTTCATATTTTAAACAAGGTAATTTTTTTATTACACAATGCAAAAACCTAAAAATGACGTCTTGTATATATGCAATTTTGAAATCATGCAATTCAATAACTTTGTCCAATTAAGCTAAATATGATTAATTCCAATTAACAGAAAATCTATAAACTGAAATAGAAAACTGAAGATAACAAAATGAAATGTAGAAATAGATGTTTTACTGCCCAAAAAATTAGGAGATGATTTTAGTGGTTTCCATATTCTAATCAGAAATAGTAAGTTACAGTTTGATTTTTTTGTGAATTTAAAATGCAAGTGCAAAATATGATAAAATGACAAACTAGAAGACCAAATTTGATATGCAATTTTGTTTCAATTTTTAAATGCAAGTGAATGATGATGTAATGCTATGTAAATGATATGAAAAATGGCTAATTTTTTGTATTTTTTATATTTAAGGAATGCGAAGATGCAATCCTAAAACCATTAAATGAAATGAAAAGTTAATGAAAACCAAATGACCCTAAATGAGACTCAATTCAATGCAATGAAATGCAAATGAATGCAAGATCTAAATCTAGGGTGCAAATGGACCCAAAAATTGGAAAATTGCAATGATCAAACATAGGTTCACCACAATGAAATGGGAAAAATGAGGTTCTTATAAGGGGTTCACCAAATATGGTAAGATAAGAGACCTATTCTCCACTATTTCATTCAGGAAATGAAATCCAAACAATGAAATGACTTTCAACCAAAAGGTAAGTCAAATCAAGGTGTGAATCTACAAATTTCCCTTTTTATGCAAGGATGAGGGTCATGATTAAACAACACTTCGGGAGAAAGATTAAAAAATAACAAAACAACTCCAAATTTCAACCTACAAAGTGCATCTAGAAGATTAAGCTCAATTCTGATGGAACCAAAAAAAAAAATGTAGATCTAATAATTGGGAAGTGATGTGTACCAGTCACCAAAAGTGCTTTTTTAAAGCTTACTGAGGACTCATTCACCCTATGGCGAATGGGTCCTGGCTAGGGCTCCTAAAAATATGTTTTTGGGTTCTCTTTTGTTGTGTGTGCACTCCTGGATTCTCAAATCTAATGGTTGAAAAGCCAGAAATAAATCATGTAGATTAGTTTACATGAAATTGCAAGAATGGTGACAATAAATGCAACTTTGAAAAAATTACATTTTCTTCTCTCCAATAGATCTTCCACCTAAAATCTACAAACACACATCAAGACGGGAAAATGTCGTTTTGTTAGGTGAATGGGGGTTTTCCTTAGTCAAACCCCATTTTAGTAATTAAACCTTGTAATGAAATGAAATAGCATGAAGGAATGATGAATGAACAAATGCAATGTCACAACTCACCAAACCCTTGTTTGAACCTTGGAATATGGATCTGCAACTTGCATGAAATGGCTTCAATGGATGTGGATCTTTATCATGAAACTTGACTTGAAACAATTCCTTTGAATACTTGAATGGATCTTGAACACTACATCAGCATATCATCTCAAATAACATGTATGATGCAAGAAGACTTCAGCATGATAATAGGATCTTGATTGCTTTAATAATCTTCAATAGATCTATTCTTGAAAGCCTTGAAAATTCTCTTGAAATGTTCTTGATAATGCTCTAGCTTGATCTCATGAAGTCACATAAAAATTCTTAGGTGAAACATAGTGAAATGACTTCTTATTTATACATATATTAACATTAATTCCCAAAATTCAAATAACACAAGCCAACCTGTGAATACACATTTAAAATCATTGAAATACCACCAAAAAAATATTTGAAATTTAGGTCCTAGGTCTAAGTGAGGACCCATTTTCCCTTGAGAGAATTGGTCCTAGGTCACTTACCTAGGACACACATTCTCCAATGTTAAGTGTTATGTTATGGCATTGATGAATGTTGGGTTTTACTCTTCAGAAATTGCAATTAATTAGGCTTGGATTTGAATTAAAGGGGCCAATTAAGGAAAATTAACCTTAATTAATTAATAAATCCCTAGATAAGTGTGCAAGTGTAAAGGTACACCTTACAACACCATAAATAAGGCACAATTAAGTCCATTTTATTTAATAAGGCCCTAAACTTAATGTGAATAAGTAAAATACATATTACAACACTAAATTAAGGCATAATTTAGTCCTTTTATTTAATATTATTTCCCAAATTAAGTGTGAAAAAGGGATACTTTTTCCTACACTATAGATATAAATAGACATCATCAAAAGTATCCAATTTATGTCATAGTTTATAGGTGCATCATGCAAAAGAGATGTAGCATCATTAGAGTCATGCACAACAATATCACTTTTTGTAGAAGGTTGCAAGAATTTATAATCATGCAGAAGTGAAGTGAAAGTATCTAAAAAGGAAGAAAGTGTAGTAGGTTCATAAAAGAAGAAAAGAAACACATATGATCATTAAATGCTTCCATGCAAAATATGACTCCAACTATATGATAAAAAATCATGAGTGAATTAATCACGATGAGTTCACATGCATAATGTCAAAACATGTCATAATTAGAATATCAAGAAATTAGAACTAAATTGCAACTCTAAAAACCTAATTAGAATTTCAAGTTGGGTAAGTTTATTGAGCTTACCAAAATGAAAAGAAAAAAAATAAGGATTCCTTAGGATATTAAATATAAATAAACATTGTAGAATAGGGTAAAATCAAGGTAAAAGGCATGAATCAATAAAAATTCCAATCGCATGACATTAGCATTAAAGATGTTCATGAAAATGGGATGGGAGGCCTCTCATTTATAGAAATGAGATGGAATAAATGGAGATTTTTGATGCATTCATGATGAATGGCTAGGATTGAATGAGAAGATAGGGATTAGATTGAATTTGTAGTCATGTGACAAGTGTCACATGAGGGATAAGGGCTAGGTTTAGGGAAACATCCTTATATGGATGGCTAGGATTAAGAGGTGGGACAATAAATGAAGGGCTAAGATGAAAAGTTAGTTTGAATTTTGGGATAAAGGCTAGACATGTGAAGGGGGCACTTGTCATTTGGTGACAAGTTTAGATTTTGATCCATGTGAATGGAATCAATGGATAGGATTAAATGGATAAGGATAGGGGATAAAGTGGAATTAAATAATGGAAGAAAAAGGGAATGGGAATTAATTAGCCTAAATTAATTAATTAATTGAGAATTAATTAATTAATTTCTAGCTGGAGGATTTTGAGGATAAGGCTAGACTTAATTAAATAAATATAAATAAGGATAATGGATAAATTAATAAAATCAATAATAAATATTTATTTAATCAAATATTAGGATAAGGGAAAAGGTTAAATTTATTAATTTAATTAATTGGCCAGGATAAAGTGGGATAAAGGTGATGGGTAAGTTAATTACTTAAATAAATATTATTTAATTAATTAATGGTCTAGGATAGGCTAAAATGAGGTGTGATTGGGCTTAGGACATTTTTAGGTGTCTACATTTTGCCCCTCTTTGATATGATGTTGCGACTAAGAGAAGTAACATCATTTCAAAGAATAAAACATGGTGGGTAAGAAAGGGATTAGGACTAGAAACATGATGTTTGAGTCCCTAGCGAGGATGAGGAATGATGATGAGAAGGTAGTGGTATGCCCCCTCGAGAGGACATGCAGGTTCAAAGAACATGAGTGTGCTCTCGAAATGGATAAGAGGACTTAAAGGATGAAGGATAAAATGATGGAGGAAAACAAATAAGGATGGTGAAAATGTGGATGGAGAGGGAGGATGGGTGATCATCATGCTCTGCAATGATATGAGCAACCTATATTTAATATTGTACTTGACATTATACACCAAGGTATAAGAAACCAGGATGACAATGTGTCAAGTACGTGATCAAAAAGGTCAAGTGCAAACATATGCCTCATAACACCATGATATGGAAGACCATGATGCCCTTGTGACAATAGAATGCAAAATACCACAAGAAATGAAAAAAGTGATAAAACACACAAGCAACAAGAAAGCATGCACAACAAACCAAAAGCAACAAAGAAAAATTCTCCAAGTCAAGCTGAAAATTGATTGATGGATTGATTAATGATGATGATGATGATCTGATGATGTTGATATGAGGACACATCCTAGAACAACATGAGGATTGGGAAAGACATATCCCTATGATGATAATGGATTAAAGTGGATCAATATATTATCAATTGATTTGGATTGAAATCATGGATTGCTTATGGATGATGCACTAGATTGCAAGATTAGATTGCATGGATTACGATTGATTGAATTTGGATGGACTAGATTGGGATAGTTGGGGGATGGTTGGATTGGAAGGATAGAGGATAAATGTATTGGATAAGATAAGATTGGATAGAGGATTGAATGAGATCCAATGACAAGGGAAAACCAAGACATGGTAACTAATGGAAGGATGGAGGAATTCCATGGATGGGAAATAGGATTTTGGATAATGGATGGTGATGGGAGATAGGATGGTGGTGGATGGAGGATAGGAAGATGGAGCTCCAAGGACAAGTTGCAAAGGACTAATATTCCCCACACTATAGGTAGTGCAATCATGGATGGAAGATGATGAGTGATGTATGGTATGGAAGGATAGTGCATAAAGGATATGAATGCATTGATATTTGACCACTAGTTTTATCAAGATCAAGGGTGAAAAGAGGGGAGGAATGAGATAGGATATGAGGATGGAAGTAGGATAGGGAACATAGGATAGACGATATGGATAGTATGATCAATATCAACTAGATAGGATATGGATGCATTGATATTTGACCCCTAAGCTCTTTATCAAGATCAAATATGGGAAGGGAAGATGGATTTGGATAGGATGAGAGATATGGAATGAATGATATGGATAACATAATGGAGGTGGAAAGGATATACTCCATGATGTATATGAAGATCCTTAGCCTTGTCAAGATCAAAGGAAGGAAAAGGGGGGATGGATGTAAGTAGGATAATGGATAGGAATTGAGGGATAAAGGGGGTGTGGTAGATAAGATAACATGGATGAAACTTTGCCCCAAGTGTAGAGTGAAAGAGGGTAATAGATTACACATGACACCTATTTTCTAAGTTTTCATCATGGTACCTATCCAAGGCACCACAAGAAGTGGTTTTCACCATTGGAAGAATGGTTTTTCTTTACTTTTTTTTTCATTTTTTTCTCTTTTCTCTTTTTTTTTATTTTTTTGATTTTTTGGGAATAGGATGGATAGAGAAGGATAGGTATATAGATAAGGGGATTTGGAATATAGTGGATGCATGATAGGGAGATGAAGGGAGGATTCAAAAATTTAATTCCATGGATGGTATCCCTTGAAGATGTGTTCCATTAGATCATGGACAATTAGAGGTATGCTCGTAGACGGTAGAATGATGGTAAGGGGAATGAAATCAATGGGAAGATGATGAGGGATATGGATTTATGTAGAGGATTGGATAAGAGGGGTGGAAGGATGAAATATGTATTTTGGATAATGTATGGGTTAATGGAAGACTTGTGGATGAGTGGATGGAAATGTTGGAAAGATCAACATTGGAACACACCTTAAAGGTGTTAGGGTTAGAGATGGCAGATCTAACAATTAAATGTAGATTTTAATTAATAAATAGAGAAACTAAAAAATACATAGAATAAATCATAACACAAAGAATTTAACGTGGTTCACCCAATCCGGGCTACATCCACCAAACCGCAGCCATCCAATACTTTTATTATCCAATAAAAACCCTATTACAATCTTGCAAATAATCGCGTTTTTCATCATACTGAAATACACATCCGAACCCCTTTTTACCAAGCTTAGAAGCTTCCGGATTTTAGGGTTCTACAAAATCGGATTTTTCCTTTTTCATTGATTTTTCCCTTTTTCGGTGATCACGCGAAAAAGTAGGAAGAAAAAATTTTCTTGGGGGTTGCTGCCCCCGAACCCCCACAGTGGCCGGTACCGGACCCCCAGGGCGGGGGCGGGTGTCGTATACCATGGCTATACATAGCATGATCATCGCCACATACCAACAATCTCCCACTTGGCTGATCCTGGACGACACTGCTGCAATTACTGCTCCGCTAGAAATAAGTACTTTGGACCTTGTTGCTCTGTTATACTTGAATTCAACCTTGAAGACCAACCGAAGCTAAAGAGGAGCCCAACTTCTCCCTTGTCACTTCCGCCCGTAAACATATCCGCTGGATTGACATCTGTATGTATCTTGTCCTAGCTTAACCTATCCATCCTCCAACACTAGAATGAAATGATATCTCAACTGGATGTGTTTTGTTTTAGAATGCAGAGGCAGAATTCTTTGCAAGATGTATAGCACTTTTGGCTGTCTGTAAACAAGTAATTTCAGCCTGTTGTTTTCCCAACTCATCCATGAAAAGTTGTAGCCATATCATCTCCTTTGCCGCCTCTGTTGCAGCAACATACTTTGCCTCTGTGGTGGATAAAGCAACCACCTTCTGCAATCGAGAAATCCAACTCACTGTTGTACCACCAACTGTAAATACATAACCTGTGGTACTCCGCCTGGTATCTATATCCCCTACCAAATCTGAGTCAACATAGCCCTTTAAATTAGTGTTAGAGCCCCCAAAACATAAGCATTTACTAGATGTACCTCTCAAGTACCTGAGAATCCATTTTACTGCATTCCAATGCTCAACTCTGGGATGACTCAAATACCTGCTAACAACTCCTACAGCATGTGCAATATCTGGTCTTGTGCATACCATGGCATACATCAAACTACCTACAGTTGAAGCATATAGTATCTTGGACATTTTTTCTTCCTCCTCTTGTGTCTTTGGAAACATATCCTTAGTCAATTTGACATGACTAGGAAAAGGTGTGTTGATAGCTTTTGCAGTTTCCATATGAAATCTTTGTAACACCTTTTCAACATAATTAGCCTGAGATAAAAACAATTTTTTTTCCTATCTCTATGAATTTTCATACCAAGGATTTGTTTTACTGCCCCCAAATCCTTCATAGCAAAAGACTTTGATAACTGTTGTTTCAACTCTCTTATGTGGTCCATGTTAGACCCAACTGCAAGCATATCATCAACATATAAACACAAAATAATGTAGCTATCATTATCCAACCTCTTAAAATAAATACAATGGTCAAAATTACACCTGTTGTAGCCTTGCTCAGCCATAAAACTGTCAAATTTAAAATACCATTGCCGAGGTGCTTGCTTCAAGCCATATAAACTTTTATTCAATCTGCACACTAGTTTCTCCTTACCTTTGACCTCAAATCCTTGTGGTTGTTCCATATATATTTCCTCTTCCAAATCACCATGGAGAAAGGTTATTTTAACATCAAGCTGTTCTAAATGCAAATCTTCAGCAGCCACAATACTTAAAACAATACGAATAGAAGTCATTTTAACAACAGGAGAAAAAATCTCATCAAAATCAATACCCTTTTTCTGTGCAAATCCCTTTACAACTAATCTAGCTGTAAATCTTTTCTTACCTTCATCCTCCTCTTTCAGCCTATAAACCCATTTGTTTGGTAAATCCTTTTTACCTGCAAGCAACTTGCATAATTCCCAAGTCTGGTTTTTCAGCAAGGAGTCCATTTCTTCTTCATTCCATGCTCCCCTGAACCTTAGTATCCACCTGCATAGCTTCATCATAATATTGGTTCCCATCAGTTAACGAGAATAGTACAAAGAGGGAAGAATCTTTTACGGAGGTCTACTTAACTTTGAAGATCATCTAACAGGAGTTTGTGGTATTTGTTGTTGTTGTTGCTTACCCAGCATGAGGAACCATTGAAACATCATTGTTGGGAATATCATCCAACACTACATAATCATTTTCTTTCTTCTCATGCTGCAGCAAAGATCTTTGTATAACACTTTTTCATTGAATATGACATCCCTGCTTCTCACAATTTTCTGATTTTCAAAATCCCAAAGCCTATAACCAAATTCATCAATGCCATATCCAACAAATACACATTTCTTTGATTTTGCATCAAGCTTGGTTCTATTTTCAGAATCTACATGTGCAAATGCTTCACAACCGAAGGTTTTTAGAAAAGAATAACTCACCTTCTTACCTTTCCATGCTTCCTCTGGAATACCACAACCCAGAGGATTAGAAGGACCTCTGTTGATTAAATAAATAGCAGTGTTTACAGTCTCTGCCCACATTTTAAAGGCAGCCCAACATGCAATCTCATAGTCTGTGCATGCTCCATTATTGTCCCATTCATGCGCTCAACCACTCCATTTTCCGTGGAGTCCTTGGAACAATTTTACCTATGACCACCATTAGAGGAACAAAATCTTCAAACTCTTTCTGCCAATACTCACCACCATTGTCGAGATCGAGACATTTTATCTTTTTACCCATCTCATTCTCAACCAAGAACTTCTCCATTTTAAAAGTTTCAAATACATCAGATTTTTTCCTAAGGAAATAAATCCATACCTTCCTAGTTGCATCATCAATGAATGTAACATAATACCGAGAGCCACCAAGAGAAGATACTGAGCTAGTCCCCATACATCTGTATGCACAAGCTCCAATTTTTCATCTTTCTTTTGCTTCCCATCCTTGAAAAAACTAACTCTCTTTTGTTTTCCATAGACACAACTTTCACAGAAATCCATATTAACACATTTTAGACCTGGTAAAACATTATTTGAATGAAATACTTTCATACCTTTTGCACTCATATGCCCAAGTCTATTATGCCATAGTGTTGATTCAGAGTCCACAACAACTGTATGATCTTTTACCTGCTGAACTGCAGCAAGCTTCACGAAGATTGACTCTTTTTTGTAACAATTAAAGTAGAAGGAACAGTATGTCCTGTACAAAGATATAAGGTGCCTACTTTCACACCTTTTGCTACTACTAAGGCACCCTTTGTGACCTTCCAATTTTTATCACTAAATGTAACAACACAACCTTCATCATCTAGTTGCCCCGCTGAAATTAAATTTCTGCTTAACTTTGGAACATGCCTTACCTCACGTAGTAGCCAATGATTCCCATTCTGCAACTTAATCTTGATTCTTCCCTTTCCAACAATCTGACAGGGTTCGTTATCTCCTAAATAAACCAGCCCAAAATCCCCTTGGACATAATCAAGAAAATAACTTCTATGGGGGTAGCATGAAATGAAGCCCCTGAATCTAACACCCAAGAATCATCAGCATTATCAAGGGAAAGAATCAAAGCATCCTCATCAAATTTATTACTTACCACATTTGCCTCTTTGCTTCCTTCCTTTTTTTCTCCATCTTTATTTTTCCAAGACCAGTAATCTTTCTTCAAATGACCCGGCTTACCACAGTACTAGCAATCCCTCTTGTCTCTGGATTGGGACCTTTTGTCCTTTGATTTTCTTCGTGACTTTCCACAATTTTCAAAATTGTTTCCTCTCTCCTTTGTTCTGCCCCTGCTTTTTTCATTCAAAACACTGCCTGATGTGGATGTTCCACCTGAGCTTTTCCTATGAATTTCCTCGCTCAAAATAACACCAACAACATCATCAAACTTCAATGTATTCGAACCAAAAATAGAATTGCTAACAGCCATTACCAAGCTATTCCAGCTTTCAGGCAAAGAACATAGAATCAAAAGAGCCCTAACTTCTTCATCAAAGTTTACATTTATAAAAGTTAATTGACTGGTAACTATATTAAACTCATTCAAATGATAGTAAACTGACCCACCTTCTACCATTTTCATATTAAATAAACGCTTCATAAGAAATACCTTATTCAAAGTGGAAGGATTTTCATATAACTTCGCCAGGGTTTCCATCAACTCTTGAGTTGTCTTTGCTGTTGTAATATTAAACACCACCGATTGTGCCAGGCATAGACAAATACTGCCAAGAGCCTTTCTATACAAGATCTCCCAGTCCTCATCTGACATTGTTGCAGGTTTCTTGGCTTTCCCTTCCAATGGCTACCATAAATCCTTCTGATAGAGATAGTCCTCCATCTGCATCTTCCATAATTGATAGTTCTTCCCATTAAACTTCTCAACCTTCTTACCCTCGTCTTCCATTGCTCCCACTCAACCGTGAGACTCCCACTCAGCCGTGAGACTTTCCTACAGACGATAATTGAAACACAACTCGCTCTGATACCACTTTTTAGGGTTAGAGATGGCAGATCTAACAATTAAATGCAGATTTTAATTAATAAATAGAGAAACTAAAACATACATAGAATAAATCATAACACAAAGAATTTAACGTGGTTCACCCAATCCGGGCTACATCCACCAAACCGCAGCCATCCAATACTTTTATTATCCAGTAAAAACCCTATTACAATCTTGTGAATAATCGCGTTTTTCATCATACTGAAATACCCATCCGAACCCCTTTTTACCAAGCTTAGAATCTTCCAGATTTTAGGGTTCTACAAAATTGGATTTTTCCTTTTTCATTGATTTTTCCCTTTTTCGGTGATCGCGCGAAAAAGTAGGAAGAAAAAAATTTCTCGGGGGCTGCCACCCCTGAACCCCCACCTGAGGCCCAGCCTGGCCCCGGACCCCGGCAAGGACAGGGGGCCGAGGTGTACAGTATACCATGGGCTATACAGTATAGCATGATCAGTCGCCACATACCAACAAAAGGGTGGTGGAGTTGTGGAAGAGAAGTGGCTTTTGAATTTGGAGATTTAGATAGAGGAGTAGATGTGTATTTTGGGATATAAAGACCCAAAATGGATGGAGGTGATAAAGGATTATTAGATGGGGAGGAGGATGTAGAAATGGATGGAGCTTTTGGATAAGCAAGTTTGGATGCCAATTTTGATTTTTCTTTGGGATGCATTGATTCTATGAATATTTTTGGAATCTACATAGTTTTTGACTTTGATTTTTCCTTCATGGGCCTTTTTGGCCTTTGGGATTTAAATTTTTTATTTTGTATCATACTTTTATTTCTTGCATGTATTTTTGATGGGACATGATCATCCTTTAAATTTTGTGTATTTTTGGCTTTATGCATTTGAGTTTTGGCATCCAATTTTTTTCCAAGAGAAATGGGATTGGTGGATGGAGAGGAATGATATGGAGGTATTATGTATGGGTTTATGTACATAGGATGTTGGAAGGGTTTCAAGAATGTGTGCCTTTTGTGATCTTGATTGGGGATATGAGGTGATGGATAGAGAGGATAATGGGATCTTGGAATAGGAGTGATAGGTGGTGGAATGTAAGGACCCAAGATGGATGGAAGGGATGAGGGCATTGGCTTTGGAATATAAGGGCCCAAGATGGATGGAAGGGATGAAGGCTTGGGATTTGGAATATAAGGACCTAAACTAGATTTGGAGGATGGGGAATGTGGATGTTTGGATTTACATGGTAGGACTTTGGATTTAGGATGAGTGGAAGGAATTCCAACGTCTTGAGCTTGGTATCCAAGGCCATGTTTGGATTTTCTTTGATATTAAAGGGTTCTAAGATGCCTTGCTCATGAACGCCTAGACCTTTTCCTTGATAATGCATAGTTTGAAAAATCATTTTTCCAATGGGATACTAATTGTTTTGGAAGCAAGATGCTTGTCCATTTTGAGGGGGATATGGTATGGAGTGAATGATAGGCTCTTGGAGTAGACCAGATTTTATAAAGGTGGTTGAACCAAGATTATATGTTTGTGGTTCATGAATGGGATCTTGTGAAGGATTGGGATCATGACATGAAGATGATGGGATACTTGAATTATGAGATGGAGATGGAGGAAAATTTTGATCTTGACTTGGAGTAAGATCATTGGATGGGGTAGAAGATGTATATTACTCTTGGTTATGAGATGGAAAGGGATCATGATATGGAGATGAAGGGATTTTTTTATCTTGAATTGGGTTAGGATCATATGATGGAGTGGATGGGACATCTTGATCTTGATTGGGAGGGTTATCATTAGATGGGGTAATGGATGGAAATATTTGTTCTTGTGATGGAATAGGGTTATGTCATGGAGGTGGTATGATAGGACCATGATATGAGGTGGATATGCTAGGATCATTGAATGGGTTGGATATGGTAAGATTATGAGATGGTATAGGATCATGCAACAGAGTTTATGGACTAGGATTATTGCATGGAGTTGAGATACTTGGGTCATGAGATCGTATAGGGTCATGAGATGGAATGGAATTATGAGAGGGAGCACTTTGATCTTGCCATAAAGGGGGGTCTATGATGTCTTGATTTGGATCAATAAGGTCAAGTGAGTGACATGGTTGACTTTGTATAGGTGTTGTGAAGGTGGAAAAACATGAAATGGATGAGGTGGATAAACATGGGATGGATGAGGTGGAAGTGGGTGGAACTAGAAGACTAGGACTAGAATTTTGTGAAATAGGATTTTACATGGGTTCTTATATTCCTTTAAGGGTGACTTTTGGTGCTTCTTGGAGGGTGACTTTTGGTTGTCTATTGATGGTTTTTTTTGGTGATTTTTGATGGTATTCTTTGACTTGACAATTGGTTAACTAGGATGTGAAGTGCATGAGATATGGTTATGGATGGGTGTTGGTTGAACATGGAAGAAATTTTGGTTCCCCTTGTCAATGGAGGGAAAGAATGACATGGAGGCTTGGATGGTGTTTAGGATCTCTTGGAATCTACTTACGCGACATATGATCATGGATTTTAAGTGATTGTTAAAGAAGTTGGAAAGGAGAAATTCAACAAGATCTTGAGGTATGAGATCGAAAAGGGAGGATATGTTAGGCTCATCTTGATCCATGGTTTGTTGGTGTTGATGATTGAGGATTGATTGGAATTTAGCTTGACTGTGAAGGATATCAAGGTAAATTGAAGACATAGTCGTGAGTTTGGATTATGATGGATTAGGTTGGAATGGTGTTAATTTGATAATGTGATTAGATTAAGATGATGATGAAGGAGACAATGAAGGATGTGGATTAAGGGTGATGATGGAGATTAAGGATGATAATGGATTAGGAAAGAAGGATTTTGATGTGGATTATGGAGGGGGTTACAATAATGATGAGGACCTCAATTGGATTAGACAAATTAATTAATCTTAGGGTCCTAAATGATGGATTAAGAATGGATGTGGATAATCAAGATACTTGGGATGATTTGGATTAGATTATTGGGTATGATTAGGATAAGATGGATGATTAGAAATATTAGGGAGATAATTACGATGATTATGAATGATTAGGATGGAGTGATAAGGATGATTATGAATTATTAGGATGGGGTAATTAAGATGAAAATGAATGATCATGATGGATAAGGATAATTAGGATGAGAGAGATGGTTAGGATGGAAAGGAATGATTAGGATTAGAAGAGATTATTAGAATGAAGGGTGATTAGGACGAAGGGGGGGTGATTAGGATTAAAATGGATGATTAGAATGATTAGGAGGATAATTAGGATTATTGTGAAAGGTTAGAATTATTATGGAAGTGATTAAAATGATTAAGTGGAATTAAGATGAGAAGGGATGATTATGATAGAACGAGATGATTACAATGAGGAGGAATGATGAGGATGAAAAGGATTGGTTAGGATGAGGTGATTAAGATGATTAGGATGAGATGATGGATGGTTATGATGACTAGGATGGGATGATTAGGATGACAAATGATTATTAGAATAGGAAGAAGTGATTAAGATGATTAGAATGAGATGAGGGATGGTTATGATGACTAGGATGGGATGATTAGGATGAGGAATGATGGTTAAGATAGGAAGAAGTGGTTAAGATGAGGTAATTAAGATGATCAATATGATATGATGGATGGTTATGATGACTAGAATGGGATGATTAGGATGAGGAATGATGATTAGGATAGAAAGAAGTGGTTAAGATGAGGTGATTAAGATGATCAAGATGAGATGATGGATGGTTATGATGACTAGGATGGGATGATTGGTTTGACTTGGATGACTAGGATAGGATGATTAGGATGGGGAATGAGTATGTGAAGTTTTACTTGGAGATGGTGTGGATATCTTAACTTGGAGGACACCTAGATTTGATTTTTTTTAAGGGTTTTCTGATATTTTTGAGTTTT
This sequence comes from Sequoia sempervirens, assembly GCA_007258455.2. Classification (NCBI taxonomy): domain Eukaryota; kingdom Viridiplantae; phylum Streptophyta; class Pinopsida; order Cupressales; family Cupressaceae; genus Sequoia; species Sequoia sempervirens. The sequence continues at coordinate 37,083 of VDFB02255835.1, forward strand.
TGAGTTTTTTGAGTTTTTTGTTTTTTTTTAGTTTTCTTGATTTAGATCTTGAATACACATTCACACATGCAAGACAAGATTTTATGCAATATGTAATGCAAATGATTATGATAAGAAGACACTTCCAAGAACAAGAACAACCTAGCAATAATTCAAGCAAGTAGATTGGTCAATGGTCTTAAACTAGGATGCACAAGGATCTAGGGATGTCCTCTATATACGTTGAAGCTACGTGAGGCCCAACTCCACTAATTTGAAAGGAGAATAATGTCAAATATCTGGGAGGAGAGGGTAACCAACACTCTACCTTCACTTCCCAAAGGTATAATTTTTTTGGGGGCTTAGGCAAGATTGACAAGATTCACTTCCAAGAGGCATGTATTTCGATTCACCCCCCGCTATTTATACTATATCAAAATGATAGATTTGAGGTCACCCCTAGAGTGATCACTTCTCTAGGTAGGCCCCCTAAGAAGGTTACAAAAAATTGATGCAAATAATTCTTTTGATCTCCGAGGTCATATGATAATGTGAGGAGAGAGCATGTGCATGTATTTGATCACATAAGCAATGTTCATTAACCTTAGAAATTGAAATGTGTGATGGGAAAATGAGAACTTGTTGAAGAGTATTTTGATTCTCAAGATCATATGGAAATGTGAGGGAATATCATACACACCATCAAGCACAAACAAGATCACCAAGCAATGCAAACACTTGATCTTTTTAAGCCCATATTGAAAGTGTGATTTTGAGAAGACGCTTGTTCTTTTTAGGTTCAAATTGAAATGTGACGTTGTAAACAAGATTAAGATAAATATATGAGTTGAAAATTTTGCACCTATATTTTCTTTAGCTCCAAATTTTTGTCCACTTGATCCTATATTCCCTTTGAAGAGCTTATTTTTCTACACATTAGCAAAACCAACAACAAAGCAAAACCTTAACAAGATAATTGATCACTAATCATAGACGGTTAGATTAAAACCAAAAAAAGAACACAAATCCGATAATGACAATAAAACTCTTGCAAAGATCAGAAAATAATTTATGATGCAACAAAATAGATGTTTATGAAAAATATGCTCATCACTAGATTACAATTCCAAAAAAAAAATAACTTAGTCAAAATAAATTTGATTTTTAGAATATTTTTTGGCACCAAAAATAAAAACATAAAGAACAGACCCCTACTAAAATTTCAAGAGATTTTCTCAAATACAAGAAAAATCCAAATAATTTGCATATTTGCACCTAGAAATGCGGAATTATGGAAAAACCCTAATTAACAAAGATTCAATTTTTTATCACTATTTTTAGCTCAAAAATAAATATATAAAGAACAGACCCCGAGTAAAATTTCAAGAGATTTCCAAAAATGTAAGCATTTCTGAAAAATTTGTTGAATTGCACCCAAAAATATGAATTTATGAAAATCATAAAATCATCATAAATCACCCAAAAACAATGATAGCCTTAACTTTTCTATTGTAGATTCCTTAGATGATTCATAAACTTCAACTAAAATCCCATGAAAAAATTCATGGTCATTTGAAATATATGGTGAAATTTTTGAAAGCTAAGGTTTTATTCAAAAATGACTCAAAACCTACAACAAAAAGCTAACAAACCCTGCAAAAAAGAAAGCTAGACCAAGTGAAGTGGGTCAAACTCCAAAATTCCTCAAAAATTCTCAAAATCTTGAGCCAAAATTAAATTAGGGGGTTCACATCAGGTTCACCAAAATGTAGAATAGGGTAAAATCAAGATAAAAGGCATGAATCAATAAAAATTCCAGCAGCATGACATTAGCATTAAAGATGTTCATGCAAATGGGATGGGAAAGCTCTCATTTATAGAAATGAAATGGAAGAAATGGAGGGTTTGGATGCATTCATGATAAATGGCTAGAATTGAATGAGAAGATAGGGTTTGGATTGAAGTTATAGTCATGTGACAATTGTCGCATGAGGGATAAGGGCTAGGTTTAGGGAAACATCCTTATATGGATGGCTAGGATTAAGAGGTGGGACATTAAATGAAGGGCTAAGATGAAAAGTTAGCTTGACTTTTGGGATAAAGGCTAGACATGTGAAGGGGACATTTGTCATTTGGTGACAAGTTTAGATTGTGATCCATTTGAATGGAATCAATAGATAGGATTAAATGGATAAGGATAGGGGATAAAGTGGAATTAAATAATAGAAGAAAAAAGGAATGGGAATTAATTAGCCTAAATTAATTAATTAATTTAGCTAGAGGATTTTGGGGATAAGACTGGACTTAATTAAATAAATATGTTTAAATTTATTTAATTGAAGGTGGGGAATAAGGATAATGGATAAATTAATTAAATAAATAATTAAAACTTATTTAATTAAATATTAGGATAAGGGAAAAGGTTAAATTGATTAATTTAATTAATTGGCTAGGATAAAGTGGGATAAAGGTCATGGGTAAATTAATTAAATAAATAAATATTATTTAATTAATTAATGGGATAAGATAGGTTAAAATGAGGTGTGATTGGCTTAGGATAGTTTTAGGTGTCTACAAACATAGTTAAGTAAAAATTAACCTAATTATTAAATGTGAAATGTTGGTTATATGGAGTGGAATAGATTAGATCGGGTAATTTCAAATAAAAAGAATAATTATGTTATAAATAGTAATAAATGAAGATAGATTACTTAGCTTTGCAACTAAAGAATGTTGTTTGCTTTGATACCATGAGTTCTATATGCCTTAAAATATAGAAATACTCTAGGTAGTCATGTTTGTGGATAAAAATTAGAATATTTCATTTTTCTCTATGTTAGATTGATTATGTGGTTCTAGATCTAGTTTGTGGCTATAAACTCACTATGTATCTATGAACTTGACCTCTAATGATCTCCAGATCCTACCCTATGAATTTTTTTAAGAGTACACTCATAGACAATTATACTCTCATCACACTTAATGTTTTTTTGTCAAGCTAATATTAGCATTTAAAAATACCTTGACACTCAACAAGCTCCAAACATGCATAGTGAAATTCAATTACTTATTAATCAAGGATGTAGTTTTGACTGATGTAAGAGTTTCACCAAATAATCTATAATTTATTTTTGATATCCTTGGCTTCCTTGATTATCTAATATTTTAGTCTTAAACGATTTTCCCATTTCTATTGAGGAGATAGAGAAATGTTGTAGCAAATAGTATGGTGGTGACTACTTTTTTGTGATCATAATTAACTAGAAGATAGAAGGTGTTTCTCTTATATCTGATTTAGTTTCAAGTTTGACATGTATCAGTTTTTTATGAGGCATTTACTTCATGTGTGTGTGTGAGGGGGAAGGTGGAGGGGGTGAGGGAATAAGAAAGAACCAAACATAGACTTGAATTATGAGATCAATTTTATACCCAAAATTTATTTAGTGGATGGATTGAGTTTTTTTCCTCCACTATAACATAGGAGGCCCAAATTTATATAGCTTTTTTTAATAATGCCTATATATATTTTGTAAATTTGTAAAAAACATGAAATTGGTTATGGAGCAAACTTGATAGGGAATGATGTCAATTTTTCAAGCATAGTTTGGTTTGATTTGCCCCTTATATTAATTATAGTGGACAATTCATATATTTCTTGTTCAAGTTATTAATTGCATACAAATATGATTTGTTGTCTTATCTATTTATCATATTAATTATAGTAAATAAAATTCTTGGTCATTATTGTTTAACTTTTTTGTGTTAAACTATTTGGCAATACTTGTTTTAGGAGTTTGTTAATATGTGAAAGGAAGAAATGTAAGTGGAAACACTTCCTATACCAATCTAATGAGGAGAATAATATGCAAATTCTTAAATTTTTACAAATGCAAAAGTAGAAACAAATATGAACATAAAATTAAAAAAATACTTAACATAGGTGTACATGGGGAAAACCCTCTTGGGAGAAAAAAATTCATACTCCAATGCATCCCAATGTATTATTCAGTAGATCAAATTATTTAAGATATGTACTTGTAGAGAAATTCTTCACATTATTATCACCAACATTAAAATATGGAATGATTCTAGCAGCACAATGGTACCTACACCATACAAACTAAAAATCCAAGCACCAATAAATAGATGAAGTACAAATTGGAAACCATCAATAGTTTAGGAAAACTATCAAAAAGACCACAATATGTATGGCACCTTGAAACTTGGGTCTAAATTTCAACTCCACCTTGTTGGTTTTGGTCCTCCAAGCTATTTTTAGCATATCCCTAACGCATCTTAAAAATTTCATACTTGTCATAGTTGACTACCCAAAGTTGGACACCCTATTTTTTCTTCATTCAACCTATTCAAAGATGCTCCATGAGAATTTTCCATACCTATCATAGTGTTGGTCAAGATTCCAATCTAACCTCTATCTTACATGCTCTTATGCAACATGCAATTTGTAACATGTAACTCCCTTCATGATGAAATTACACACACCACAAAATTCCAACACATGGCCAAGCCATCGCACTTAAAGTGGCACACTTACCTCATCATGTGAGGAAAAAACTCACTAGAATATTAATTCTAATTATCCTCTAAAGGGGATGTCAACTCTCCCACAAGAATATAAAATCACTAGAAGATGAAAATAGCAAGTGCATACAAAATGTATTAAAACAAACATTAGGAATGGAAGGTTGAGACACATTTTCCCAACAATATGGTCACACACACTGCATTATATAGAGTAATGCATCACTTGGTAACATGCATGGCAAAGATAAAGGATAATTTCCTAATATGATCTCAAAGTATATTAGATTTTGTTACAAGTATTACAGCACTCTCCAAAGAATTAAAATGGGGGAATTAAAATCATATTGAGCCTTGACACACTTGTTCTCAATGTATACACGAAGATAATCATGGGGAAACCTCCCAAGCTCTAAAACTTTGAAGATTACAAATGTAGACAAAAATAATTAATGAATAGAAGCAAGTTCCATAAACATTACAAGTGTGTTGGTAGAGCGCCTAATGCAATAAGAGGCATCAAATTTCCTATATACTAAGAAGCACATTTTTTTACACCAAGAATTATATTATATTCAAAATTTTCAACATGTATTGTTTAGGTCTTGAAATCCCATTAGACAAATAACCAATGAATAATAGAAGCCAAACAACTTATTTTTCATTTGGAAAAAAAAAAGTAAAAGAAGAAGACTTGTGCAAAAATATGGCAACAATCTCTTTGGTCTAAATTGTATTTATAAAAATATTTTTTTGGAAAAACCATGTAAGAGATCTTGCATCAACTTTTAGATCTCACTCCATGATCACATATTTCTTAATCTTGATATGGATCACTATATGTGATTCAAAAAATTGACATAATATATCATACACATCTTTTCCAAACATTTTATTTTCATGTATTCATGGACTATGATAAGCTCATGTTCTTTATGAACTATATTGATATTTGGCAGTATGAACTTTAGAAGCAATCACAATTACAAAGGATATTTTCATTCCCTAGAATATTGTTTAAAATGTTAGAAATTGGATAAAAACCTAAATCTTAATGAGAAAATGTTGGAGTTGATCTAGAGAACCCCACAACACCCACAAATCACTTGCAAACAATTATCCAATCACAAAGAAGAGATCAAATCAACTAATGTGTTATGCAACCAAGAGAGAATGATTGATCCAAAAAAACAATTGTATGTGAAATGAGTTAATCTGAATAATTACAAAGTACAAATGAATTCTTATAAAAGAAAAAGTGCAAACACTAGATGAGGATTTGATTAGAATATGATAAGTGTCCTAATCCTATGCAATTAGACAACTTGACCTATAAATGGCCCAATATGATAATAAAAAAGCACTCCTAAATTTAGCTTAAGCATAATAAAGCAATAATGGACCTAATAATTAATTAATAACTAATTAATCATTAAGTGATTACCTTATTTATTCCAACACCTCCCCCTAAGATCAACTTAGGGAAAAGCTAAAACCCTGATGAAGAATGCAATGATGGACTCATGGATGGATCTCGGCTATAGGGCCTAATGAGGTAGCCATGTACAAAAAATGAAATCTCTCATAACCAAAGAAAAGGAGAAAATCACATGGAAAAAACTCCTCTCCAAAAGAGAGAAAATGAGATAATGCAATAGTGAAATAAGGATAGAAAGAGAACTCAATGTGACCACCCAAGGGCTACTTATATGTCACACAAGTACAATAGATATTCCTCTAATAGAAGAGAAAAAATGAGGATGTGAATTCCCCCATAAATAAGTAGCTCATGTTCTAATGATGAATGCCTAAAAAAAACACAATCCACTATCTACAAACAACATTTATCCCCTTAAGAAGAAGTAGATCCACTAGTGATTGGAGAATCCATTCCCAAAAGATGGAAGAATTAGGAATCCAAATCCAAATAATGTGTGCCTCTAAAAATTGTTCAAATGTCCACATGTCAAAATGAGATGATGTCAATCCAAGATTGTGTGAAGACTAATGCAGAACAAGCTCCAAAGACAATGAAGATGGTTGGACAACAATGATGATGTGGCTATCAACAAAGAGGAGATGAATGTCTTCAAAGTAATCCTCCAAATTTGCAGTCTTAGATTCTATAAACAAGGATGATATGTCTAAAAAATATGAATCCCAAGTAGTTGTGTTGGAAAATGATGGATGTCCTATTGCACTTAACCAATAGGGGCCAAGGATGTGGTGATTCCAACCTAATCTGGAACAACAAAAGATAGAGATTGGATCTTGATCTAAAGAGTGGGAACATGAAGACAAGTCTCTAAACCATTGGAACATGCAAGACCTATGATATACTCAAGCTCTTATAAAGTATTGTCATAAAAGGGTATGTAATCTACATCTACAATAGGAATAACATAATCTACAACAGGATCCTTTGGGAATGGAAAGATATGAGGGTCTCCACGAATCTCCCAAAATCGAGTTCAAAGTGTGTAGGGACAATCAATGTCCAATACAACACACATAATGTCATTATCAACACTAGAACGAATCACTCCTATAACATGATCACTAACAATACCCCATGTTGATCTACTTCCTAGTATGTTTGGTGTAGGTCGTATGAGTCCATAAAAATAAGGCAAAATATCAAGTCTCCTAAGATGTGTCATGATGTTTCGCTAAGACTCATAATTATCCTTTTTCCAAGATGACCATAGAAGGATGAAAAAAAACTCATGATACTTTCTAAAATGAAAAAATCAAGACTAATAACCTTAGTACATGTAAAACAAATCAAATGAAATCATCTCACACAAACGGATCATTTCCAAGTGTCAAGACGTCCAATTAATTAAGCAAAATGTGAAATCATAAAAAACTAAATAAAGTGTACCTGGGATAGATTTTGGAAAATTGCATGAATGGATCTCAAGAGCTATGAAATACCTTTCCAATGCAACAAGAATTGTAAATAAATGCTCTTGCTTTGGCTCATCTGGCTAGTATGAAAATCTCTTTAAATTTAGACATGAAATTGATGTGTTAATGCATCATTAGTGTGATGATGGGGATTTTATTTTGATGTTGAGACTCTAGATTGAATGAGGAAAATAATCGCCTCTTTGGTTGATTGGTTGTATGTTCAAAACTTGGTACAAGGGTGTGAAAATGTGGAATGCTTGTTATCTACATTTGTTTGAGGCAACTACCTACCTACTCTAGTATTTAGTAATACATTGTTAAAAACACAAAGAAAATTAGATTTCTTTGTGAACCAAAGCTTCATGGAAACAATGAAGCCACATATTTTTCTTTTACATGCAATAATTGTTTTTCAAATGAAATAAAAGGTTGTTAGAAAGGAAATTAATATATGATGGTTTATCATCCAAAAAATAAAATAGTTGAAGTTATAAAATTATAAAAAAAAAATTGTGAAATGTAGAATAAAAAATGCCAATCAAAATAAAATGGGTTTCTTGGTTTGATAACCCTAAAGGCCATAAATCTAGCTTTAGATGTAAATTTGGTTGGGGTATGTAAAGAAAACAATAGGCTTGAAAGCAAGGTGGTCAAAGGGAAACATATTAGTGAAGAATTTATAATGTTATTCAAATAGAGCCTCTATTAAATAGTTTATCATATGGAATCTTCTTAGAATAAGTAAGGTTAAGATATAATTTAAAGAAAGGTGACAAGGCTTTATTTTTAGATAATACTTGAATAGGGTCAACCCTTATGGATCAAAATGAAGATCTTGTTGATCTAAAGGTTTATATAAAAAGGACTTGGGATGAAAAGGTTAATACATATTTCATTTATCTCAAAAGAATATGCTAATAGATTCATGTGGAATGGCCATTTCATTTTGATTGAGATAAACTTTTAGATTTCAAAAGTATTTTGAATGGAAATATCCATGTAAGAGTGGAAAAGCATGATTAGCTTATATGGGATAAGACCAAACCAAGGGACACTTCAATCAAATATTTGCATGAAGAATTCTTTCGAAAAGCTCAATTGGAAGGTAAGAAATTTGTAGCCAAGAATGTGTAGCTTAAGCATAGACTTCCAAAGGCAATTATTTTCTACCATTAGCAATTTTATGTAAGAAATGATCTATGATGCTTTTACCCATAGAGAACTTCATTACCCTTCAAGATGTTATTTATGCAAGAACAACTCAAAAGATCATGTTGATCATCTATTTCTACATTGTAAGTTGGCATGGCAAAATTAGGCAACATTCTTTAGTAAAATAGAATCAAAATGGACAAGTGTAGAATCATCAAGGAAAAGGATACTAGTGTAACCAACAAGACCTTACAATATGATTTTAGAGGCTATATTGAAGTAAGTCCGACGATTTTATATAATTTTGAATCTATGCTTAGAAAGAAACTCAAAAAAAATTAAGGGAGGATCAAAATCTAATGTCAAGAATATGAGAAAATAAAAGATTTAAAACTATAATTAGCTAGTGCTTAAAAGGCTTGTTCAACTATTCAATCCATTTGAAGAAGAAGAAGTTATACAAGGATTGAAGTTGATTAAAATACTTGATAATGGGTCTAGTGGTAAGATGTTAAAAAAACCTTAGGATGTGATGCAATCAAGGATAGGGAGTTTAAATGAATGGTGGTCATCTCTTTGCAATAGCACCACGTGACCACAACACTAGACACACTTTCCTAGACTTATGCATACACACTTTCCAAGACCACAACTTTTATTTGAAATTACACATACAAGATCAACTACTAATTTATTTATATTTCTAGTGGCAACCCACATGACTAATAATGTTGATTTTATTTGTAATTTTAGACTTGGAAACACAAAAGAGCAAGATTTGACTCAATTCTAATTTTGAAATGTAAAAAAAAAAAAAGACAACTACTATTGGTTTACATCTGATTTAGAAATACAAACACCAGACAACAACTGTAGACATTATATCTATTTTTTGAACACCATGGCATGGAGATACATGTTCCTTTGTATTGATCAAATGAGGAAACAATTACTTCATACTCAAGAAAATTTGATTGAGGCTCCCTTTACAAATCACCCCAAATACAACCTACAAGAAAAAACACCACAATCACACACCTCAAATCAACTCTTGAGCTCCAAATCTTGCAAAAAGGAGACACTCACACTCTTTCTTCTTCACCTATAGAAAACATAGAAGCTAACCTTCTTCAATCCCAAACAAGTGAATTTAAGCTTCTCCTCCAAGAGTGGGACCAAAATCTAGAAGGTTCACAAATTGGTCAAGAGAAACTCCTTTGTATCTCCTTCAATATGGCACCATTCTCCAAGAAAGGTCCAAGAAAGAATCAAGGAAGTTAAAACATAACTCCTTACACCTAGATGCCTCTTTCAATAACCAAAGGCTTGCAAAGGGGGTTACACATGCAAAGGAATGCACAAGCAAAGTGGCCCACCATCTAAAGTGCCCTCATGGAATTGTGACTCTTAAAATTTCTTGGGCACCATGAACAAGTGTATAAGCATGAAGAAAGGCCCTCCCAAGATTCTCATCAAATGGAACACTCAAAATAAGAGGAAAAATAATATGAATTTGAATGTTTGAAGAAAGGGGTTGTTTCTTGCACCTACTGAATCCAAAACAAAATTAGTATTTTGGCATGATGTTGAATAATTAATTCCCAAGATTCTCATGCATTAGGATGTGTCGAAGGAGTTGCTAGCATGCTTGGATTAAGTACAAATTCAATTGATTTTTGAAAAAGAAATCCAAAATAGCAAATTAGGGGGAGATATTTAAAGATAATGATGGATAACCTTGTTAATGTTTTTAGTCACACTTGAGGCTAAATAGTAATAGAAATATAGAAGCAAAGAATAGGACTCACTTAGTATAAGGGTCAACGAAAAAATTAAGAGGCAAGGGGACTCAACACTAATTACCAATGCAATAAAAAATTGGTAATGAAACAAGTAAAATAAACAATATAATTCCAAAAAATTAAATAGAAATTGAAAATTTCAAGGTCTTATACCAACATTTAAGGACAAATAAAGTATTGGCCTAACCTAGCAACTAATTAGAGGTGGAAAAGTGGGGCACCATAGTTTATACTCATCCTTTACCTAAAAGGCATTAAAGCTAATATCAAAAGACTACACAATAGCTATTCATTAAAATTGTATACTCAAGATCAAAAGAGGAAAGAATTAGTAGGTAAAAATTATCTTCATTTGAACTTTGGTATTTTTACATATTTGAATCAAATTGAAGAGAAATATAAAATAAGAATTATTATGATGGATAAACAATGAGATCCGCAATCTTTTATATTTACTTTCTTTTTGTAGGAGTATTCATGAAGTTGAAAGATGCATATTTCTTTGTAATTAGAAAATACAATGCTTAAATTTTACTGTTGAAATTCATATCATATTTTTATTTTGCTAAATTGGTTAGCATGAACTAGGAGTTGGTGTCTCGACTAATAAAATTCTCAAGTCTAAGGTTCCTTAGCTCTACATACCTTTAATACAAAAAGAAAAGTAAATGGCAAGCGTTGAACATCCATGTGATGTGATTTATCTATAATTAGCTAGAAGTCAACAAGATAACTACCTCTAACAAGTTACTGGGATACCCCAACCCTCTCATTCATAAGACACGTGATGTAGATCTACGTCTTTTTTGCATCGATGGACATTTAGTTTTATTTTCCTTCAACCAAAGGCATGGGGATAGGTGTATAGCTCTAATTTCTCTCAACTCTAGCTTTTTACTATCTTTAGGAACTAACAAAGGTTTTAGGGAAGTACCTATTGTTGTAAAATTATCATATAGACATTATAAAATCATGCAATGGTTAGGTTATCAATTATTATATATTGACTATTAATAACACCAATTTCTCATCTTAGTCTCTACCTTTGGATTTCATTTGCTCCTTATTTTGCTTGGGACATTGCCCCTCTTGAATAGTTATCAATGTTTGTTATTTGAAATGCACATTTACTATTTATTCAATAAGGTTTACCTCCCTTAGTTTGCTTTCATTGTTTTGCATGTGACTTCTTAGTCGCTTTTTCAACCCTTAATGTTCCTTTTTACCTTAATAATATGTTGTTATTTCAATATTCTAATCATTTGTATCTACTCTCTTTTTCATTATTTCTTTCCTTTCACTTTTATATCTTGCATTTAGATATTTCCATAACTTATAGTCATTTTACACTAGTTTTTTCTCTCTTGCTACTAGTTTATACTTTCAACCAACTATGGTCATTTGAGAACATTAACTTAATGTTTTTCTCATCGTTTAGAACAATACGTAATTTTGAGTTCCATTGATCTTCTTTACTATGGTGTAAATATTAAAATAAGTTATTTCCCTCTTTCTATTCCCTAATTATAAACAAGGATATCAAATACACAATTGAGAATAAGTTCATTTTGAAATATCTATTTGTTGAACTTGAGAAAAAAAAAATTATGCACCACATGTGAATGGTAACCTTATTGTACACCCAATAGAAAAAGTGGGTTGTATTGATACATGTTTTTGGATTAATTAAAGTGGGGGATCTTCCACAACTTTTGTAATTCAAGGGCTCTCACAGACTATATGCTTGATCTTAAAGCCTCATCTCAACCATTATACTTGACACAATGGAACGTTGGAATCATACATGTACGGGAACATACTACATTTTTATTTATTTGCAATGCCATATAATATATGGCTTTGAAGAGAGTATATCAAGGCATGGAGATGATTAAATTTTTGTTATCCCATGCTATTATTAAAATATTTTTCAATTAGTTGTTGATCATGACTTACAAAGTGAATTTTGGTACAATTGATTTCAATAAGATGCTTAAAGTTTACATTAAGTCACATGATTCATGTTCTAGAACACATCAATGACAAAGAATAAGTATACTTGTGCTTCACAAAAATAGCCTCAAATAACTTGAAAAATAAGAAATTGATTTCTTACAATTTAACCCTAGAACAACACATCAATAACAAAGAATAAGTATACTTGTGCTTCACAAAAGCAGCCTCGAATAACTTGGAAAATAAGAAATTGATTTTCTTACAATTTAACCCAACAAAAATACATAAGATATCTACCCAATGGGTATCAAAATGAGCATATCAATTCATATTCAATAGTCTACATCATTGAAGTGGAATGAAACCATCAATATGAAGGCACTTGCAAATTCGATATCGTTTGTCTATTTAATCTGATGGTCAACCAAGTTGCAGAGTAATAATATTCTTGACGGTTTATGAGAAACACAAAAAAAACAAAAAAAAAAAATCAACTAAGAGTTTTGACTTGGATTGACATATTTCTAAGTAGAATGAAACTGTTTATCATAGACTATCAATAGAGAAAAGCCTTAAACTATGATAGTGGTTGATTTCTAATTAATATATTTAAAACGTTTTCTAAGCACTCTCAATGGAGCAATGTATTAAATGGGCCTTGGGTATTTCCTTTCATGCTCCCAAAACCTTGGGGAAAGCTTGCACCAAAAGTAAATTTTAAGTTCAGTGTGATTCTTAGAATTATGCATAAATTTTAAAACAACTTATTCATGACACATTTGACAACAATAAGATTAAATGAAAGATCATCATATCACAATATAAAATAGCAACTGTGATGCATTCAAAAGAGACACCTAATATGCTATAAGAATAAGTTAAATTAGGAGTAACTTGTCCAGTCCTCCTTGAGATTCACCTCCAAGACAGAGTTCCCTTGCTTACCAATTCTTGTGGCAAATGAGTCAAACCTCAAGACTGAAATGGAATGAATGATGGAATACATTTATTTTAATAGCATCCACCGAGATAACTGCCGCATGGACTTGGCTGCCATCCAAAACTGAAAATAACTTCCTTGCCCTAGAAAAAACCTCATATCTATTAGCCATGTCCTACTGTCATAACCGAAAATGACAGTACGACATAGCTGTTATGAGTGAAGGAAGGCCACGACATTAGCATGGATATCTTATATGTTAATTTTTTAAGAGTTATTCAACAACTATTTTTGCATAAAGGAACACCTAGCTCACATGCAAGGATGATATATATGAAGTAAACTTGGTGTCTGAGCAAGACTTCGCTTGTATATCATACCCTTGTCAAAACTCAAGACTATGATTGCATGGGAAAAACGATTGAAGATGGCTATGCAAAAACTATCAAAGTCCTTATAGCTCTACTTCAATTTGGCTAACAACTGTTCGCTGCTGGAGAACGAACTCTGCCTCAAGCCTTGAAATGCCCTCCTCAGATTTACATATGATCATTAGCCGATTATTCTGTAAGGAAACTCCAAAAGTACAAGCTCTATTGCATGTCCTTTTCTTCTTTTCACATTGATTCCTTTTCCCATGAATGAAGAAAGTAAGCAAGAACGATTCATATATGCAAGAATTATGCTGCATGAATTGTTTGTGGTAAGTACAGATGGCTGAGCGGCAAGGATGAGATGTGTGGAAGCATGGTAGCATCTACTTGTCCAACTTATCTAGTCATAGTTTCCCATCAAAAGTGTCTTGGGAGTTATGGCATTAATTAAAACCTCCCTCAACAATAATTCAAATATTCTTGAAGCACCATACAATATATACCATGAATATAGTTAAAATATGTTTTGAACCATTATTATTGACTTCAGTACTCTAGTTGGGAAAAATTATTGTATTGTTAATTATAAGGTAAATAATATTCTTCTGTATGTTACCAGCATGTTAATCTTGATGTTATACTAATCAAAACAAATTTGTGTTAGAGATACTATAGGTCTAACAGAATATATCCAAACTAACAAAAAAGAGTAGACCCTAACAATAAACAACATTAGACCATTTTAAGCATCTTAGATGTTTATGACAAACAGTTTGCCCTATTTTCAAATTTCTAAGAATGAAATGGTTTTAAGAGATTTTGGGCTTCCACAGTCCATAACTACTAGAAAATGCTTCTGGAGAGAACCATGATAAAACTCTGAAAAACATAAATATTTTGGATCAAACTATGTGATCCATCATCAGAATATGACATAGAAATCCCTTTGACTGCATATTTAGCTAAGCGTGATTTGTTAAGTAATATTGATTTTTAGTTTGAAAATTACTATTAATATGGTCAATCAAAATCACAGTCAAAATTAAAAGAGCTTGTTTGATCTAGGAACTATGATGTTAAGATATTGGTATTGGGTCCTCCTTGTAAATACATATTTGTGCTTATTGTTGCAATGTAGAAATAGATGTACATTGTGCCTTGTTGTGCCAATTTTATGGTAGACTGCTTATTCAATATGAAGCCATTTTTATTGCTTGATGGAAAGCTCAACTGCCTCTGCCATCCATCCATCCTGTGTGATAAATCTGCTGTGAATTTCACAGCACTTATATGCTCTGGAAGGGACAGTCTCCAGTTTGAGAGAAAGTTTCTCCAGGACTTGAAAACTTCAGCAAGTTCTTCGCCCTCGAGTGTCTCTGCTTTTTGAAGGTCCTTTTTGTATAAAAGAAATATGACATTTCCATCAGTATTGACCATGTCGCGAATACAATGGACTCCTCTTATGCCGCACTCAGCATGGTCACCTTTAAATAATAACAGAAATTCAGGCTCAAATGTAGGCTTGACAATACCCAGATCTTTGAGCTTCAGTGAATATTCATAGACAGTAAAGAGCTTATAGAGATGCCTCGGTCTCAATCTATCCATGCTAGATATGTCAAGGTATTGGGGAGGATGGTTTCCTAAATTTTTTACAGGCTGAGGAGGAGTGAGATGAGGAGGAATGTACTTGCAATGGCCATCTCGTCTTGTTGTATGCAGCTTCCAGGCAGACCAATCATTGTCGTCATCCATGATAACTCTCTGTCCTGTTTTCTTATAAATGATTTCTTCTATGTCAACCTCATTGCATTGTACCCATATATGGTCATTGGCAGAGTTTCCATCCTCACTGATTACACTTGAAATGAAAAAACGCTCTCCTATATATGGTAATGGTGGAAGGCTTTGCCACTTAAGCATCCCTCTCCCTAAATCAAGCATATTGATTTTGTACATATATTCCTGATCAACAAAATCAGGAGTGAAAGCATATACACACTGGTCACTTAAGAAAAACCTGACGAATTCATAAGCAATGCCAGGAGGAAGAGGAAGCCTTCTCAGAATCCCATCTTGATATATGTGCAGTGCAAGGGTGTTGTCATTTCCCATTCTCGGGGTCTGGGCATATAAGATGACTGAATTTTTCAGAGCATCTGGCTGGTACTGAAAAGTTGTATACTGGGAATTGCGGAGAGCATCAGCCCATGCTCGACTCAAGGTCATCAACAACGGTTTCATGTACCAGCGCATGGAAGCCATTAGAGGGCCCAGGGTGATCTCATTTGGAAATTCTGGGATCAAATCTGCAACTCAATACAATGCCATTCGTAATTTAATTTCATGACCTTGAAAACTTATATGAAATGAGAACTACTTGAACAAGTAAAACCATGGGGCTACAATATCATCCCTACCACCATTAGTATGCCAAATGAAAAAAAAAATTAAAACATGCATCAGTCTGGTTTCCAGATAAAAGACAAATCCTTTAAACTAAACAGGCACATATACTACTTTTCTTTGGTTTCTGTTTTGGTTGCTCATGAAAAAAATTATAAAAGATCAGCTAAACTACCAAGATTGGCTGCCATTTCATCGAGTGTGGCTCTTCTGAAATTTGGCTTCATGTGTTTCTGACTTGGCCATGGATTCCTCAATAGCTTTTCCACTTTTCTGAGCAATCTGAAACTACGGAATCCTCAATGGCTTTTACAATACAAGAGTTTTTGGAAGCAAGCACATAACATTTACTTGCCTGATAGTGCTCAAGGCAGGGTTCTATGAAGGAGGCTAGGACTTTTACTGCCTAGGCATCAAATAGAAATAGTTTTACCTTGTCCCAAGCTCATATGATGAAAAATGAATCCCCTTCTATATCCAGCACATTAAAATTCTTGAATAAGGTCAATTTCATTCCAGAAATTAAAGCGATAACTTCTACTTCATTGTTTGAAGCAGAGGGGGCACCTTTACCCCTGTGATTGCTAAAGATACCTCTCACACCAGCCAGCCCCAGGTTCCCCTTATAAGCCCTGTTAAAATTCAAATTGACTCTACCTTAACTAAGGTGTAATCCATCCCATCACATCCTGGTGATGTAATAAATTCAAGCCCCATTAACAATAGGGAAAAGTGGAAAGGACTGTGAGAGTGGGAGAGGAATGTTAAGGATGGTAGATGGCAATCTCCATATATTTGGGACCTTGGAGGAAATAAATTCTGATATGGCTACTTCCAATTTGATCAGGAAACTCAACAGGTCTAAAACTTAATTCTTGAATATGCAACCGTTCATCTTGGTTCCAGAATAGGGAGGTATTCATCTCATTCCAAATATACCAGGTCATCAAGGAAGGAGAGGCCCTGCTAAAAGCTTTGACCTGATTATATTTAGCTATCAACCATTTTTCCTAGATAAGATTGTATTGTTTAAACCATAGCAGCAAAATTTGTTTGGGGAAAAAATCGGAAAACCAAAAGTATGTTAGGAATTAAATGTTAGTGTTCACATAAGTTAATAATGTGAGTTGTTATCACAACTCACATAACTATTACGGATGTGAGAATAATTATTTCTTGAAGTCTATTTGTTTGTATTTAGAGTTGTTAAAACAACTCTTTATAATTAGGAAATTCATTTTAGAGAGTTTCCTATTAAATAGGATGTGAGAATCCCATAAATTTGTAATATGGATTGAATGGAGACATACTAGAAGAATAGAAATATTATTTCATGTGTAAATTTATCTGATTTCCAACATGGTATCAGAGAAAGGACAGCCTTGACTCTCACGAGAGGGGCTGGAATATGGGCTTATTCTAATTTCTCCAGATTTAGGACTAGAGTAGCATAGTCGTGTGTTTTATCTTTTGTTAGATTATTTCAGAAATCTGGGTTGGAGCGACTTGTTTCTAGAATTCAAGGGATCTTGCCTAGTTCATTGTGGTATCGAGCATCTCTTGCATGGAGTTTTGATTTGCATATGTTCACAGTCTCATTTGACTAAAGGATTACATTGTTGAAGCCAACACTCATTTGACGAAACCATAACATTTTGTTTGCAGACTTTGTTGCCCCGGTGATTGTCAAACAGTAGTTTGTTATCATAGATCTCCTTTGCGGTATTTCGCTTCAACAGCTGTAGCTGGATCAGCCCCCTCTTATTTGGTTTGCTTCACTTCTGTAGCATCTGGCAAATTGATCGAGGGTTTTCTACTTTGAGGTGATTTGCTACAGTTTATGGGTGTTTGTAATAGATTAGCTGTGAAGTTTATTGGCTCATTACTCTCACACGGAGGTAAGTGAAGTCATCTCTTCTAGCAAGCTCATCACTGCAAGATTGGCAGGTCTGTATCAGTCCAGTTGGCCTGCGCATCTCTCACTGGGCTGGATCTCATCTATTCTCAGTAGATCAACCAACATTTTGGGATGTTCGTTGATGGAGATTGGTTGCTTTGTTTGTCACTTGCATTTGGGCAGGCAACCCATTGACTCATTTGCGATCTGGCATCGTGCATGGTTAGTTGTAGAGCAATCTTCTTTGTCAATTGGGAGTCTTTGATCGCTCCACAAATTCCATTGCTTTGTCATCGGCTTATGGTCTGCATTGGTGGTGACAGTCTTTGCCATTAATCTGCAATTTTAATACTCGGCCACATACTTTATTAGTTGGTTTGATATTATTATCTGGCTCATCTGCATTTGGTTTGGGGAAGGCTGACGTGGGCAGAGGCATCTAGGCCTAAGTTCTTCCGCACTCATTAATCTTTGTGCTGAGCATCAACTTTGATACACGCGAGCATAAATTGGATAGACCCATTCTCTCAAGACTAGTGCCTTACTCCATGTGGCCTGAGCTCCTCTTCACAATTATGGCACTTTGCGAGCTCTATAAGAATTATGCGTTGCTAGAGAATTCCACAATTGTAATTGGATGCACTTTCGCTTGTACGCGACATCCACTTTATGGGGGGGCATTCCAAAATTGAGCTTCAAAGCCAAATTTGCTAAGTAGCAAACAAATTGGAGGTTGGAGACACCAAAGGTTAGAGGACAATTAGCATCTTCTCGTCAATCACCAATGATGGGGTCGCTCATTAGCTTTGGTGGCATTTTATTTTCTAGTATGCAGCATGATATGATTTGTTTTTTAGTGTTACAGGTTGTCTAAATAAGTGGGAATTTCACATTGTAGGGGGGAATAATGCACAATGTTCCATTCCCGGTTTGTGATATAACTTCCCTGATGTAAAAGCATAGTGACGAACAAAAGCACCAATGTAATGCAGTTCATGGATCTTGAAAGGGTTTGTGGGAGGATCCAGAAAACCACACGAAATGGACAGTTGATGGGTTCTTGTTCACATCAAGGTTTGTGGTAAGCCTGTTTAAAACCATGGAAGGAGAGAGACTTTCGTTTGAATCAAGATCATGAACCACAAGGGTTGGTTTACTGCAATTGGAAGTGCTAAGGTGGAGAATGTGGACATCGTCGATATTGTAAACAGTTGTATAGGAGAGCAGCTGCCTACAGAGATCCTCTGACTATCGAACTTCTTGGAAGTGTGGTCGGCCGGTGATAAGTTCACTAGAAGTGAAAGCGG
>VDFB02255836.1:0-142280 GCA_007258455.2 Sequoia sempervirens
TTTGATACACGCGAGCATAAATTGGATAGACCCATTCTCTCAAGACTAGTGCCTTACTCCATGTGGCCTGAGCTCCTCTTCACAATTATGGCACTTTGCGAGCTCTATAAGAATTATGCGTTGCTAGAGAATTCCACAATTGTAATTGGATGCACTTTCGCTTGTACGCGACATCCACTTTATGGGGGGGCATTCCAAAATTGAGCTTCAAAGCCAAATTTGCTAAGTAGCAAACAAATTGGAGGTTGGAGACACCAAAGGTTAGAGGACAATTAGCATCCTCTCGTCAATCACCAATGATGGGGTCGCTCATTAGCTTTGGTGGCATTTTATTTTCTAGTATGCAGCATGATATGATTTGTTTTTTAGTGTTACAGGTTGTCTAAATAAGTGGGAATTTGACATTGTAGGGGGGAATAATGCACAATGTTCCATTCCCGGTTTGTGATATAACTTCCCTGATGTAAAAGCATAGTGACGAACAAAAGCACCAATGTAATGCAGTTCATGGATCTTGAAAGGGTTTGTGGGAGGATCCAGAAAACCACACGAAATGGACAGTTGATGGGTTCTTGTTCACATCAAGGTTTGTGGTAAGCCTGTTTAAAACCATGGAAGGAGAGAGACTTTCGTTTGAATCAAGATCATGAACCACAAGGGTTGGTTTACTGCAATTGGAAGTGCTAAGGTGGAGAATGTGGACATCGTCGATATTGTAAACAGTTGTATAGGAGAGCAGCTGCCTACAGAGATCCTCTGACTATCGAACTTCTTGGAAGTGTGGTCGGCCGGTGATAAGTTCACT
This sequence comes from Sequoia sempervirens, assembly GCA_007258455.2. Taxonomy (NCBI): domain Eukaryota; kingdom Viridiplantae; phylum Streptophyta; class Pinopsida; order Cupressales; family Cupressaceae; genus Sequoia; species Sequoia sempervirens. Next base: position 806 of record VDFB02255836.1, read on the forward strand.
AGAAGTGAAAGCGGGATAAGTTCTCGTATGTAGGTGATCATGTGCAGCAAGATCCAGATAGCAATATGCAGACCTAAAAGTACACGTAGGCATACAATTATGTTTTCAAGTTGTGTGATGATCTTTCTCTCCACGTTCACACTAAGGGGGGTGTTAGGAATTAAATGTTAGTGTTCACATAAGTTAATAATATGAGTTGTCACAACTCACATAACTATTACAGATGTGAGAATAATTATTTGTTGAAGTCTATTTGTTTGTATTTAGAGTTGTTAAAACAACTCTTTATAATTAGAAAATTCATTTAGAGAGTTTCCTATAAAACAAGATGTGAGAATCCTATAAATTTGTAATATGGATTGAATGGAGACATACTAGAAGAATAGAAATATTATTTCATGTGTAAATTTATCTGATTTCCAACAAATTATAAGATTTTTTGAAAAATCGGATTTAAGAAAGAAAGGTAAAAAATTGAAGAAAAATAGACAAAAACTACTTTTTTAAAAATTTAGGGACATTTCCATAGCATAGAGATATAGAGAGCAAATAAAATAGAAAGTTTATGTAATGACCTCAGGCTAGAATTGACTTCCAAAACAAAATTGAATTTAACTGTAGAGTACTTATCCAAGTAGTGTTTTCCAGAAACAGAATTAGAGTAATAGTCATCCACAATCTATAGCCCAGAAATGTTGAGAAATGAATATTGACAAATATGGGAATTGCAATTGATAACAATTCAACTAATACAGTGCGGAAAGTATTACCCAATCGGGGGTTAATTCAACAGGATGAAAGAACAATGTCGCGTTGTAATTCTCAGTTCAACACCCGCCCACATAATTTATTTGAAATAAAATAAGCATATGATGTCACTAGCATGAGCTCGTTAGCGACACAATGGCTCCGTTGATCACTCGAACTATTTAGGGGCCGATAATGAGTGGCTGGGGTGATGTGGATCGGTCTTTGTAGATACTTTCTTCCCGGGAGAATGAGATGACACTGTCGGCAGCAAGATGGATCTCCTCCAGAGTGAATCGTGGCTAGATGCTTGATGATGAGTTGCCTATGAGAGCAACGGAATCTTCTCAAGTTTGAAAGTCACGAGATGGTAGTATCACACAGTATTCCTCAGCGCACGCCTTGATCGCTATGTCTCCCGACTATTGAACGCTCCGCCAATGAGGCTAACTACTTGGGAGTCACCTAGGACGAATGATGCAGGCGTTGATGGTAGATTTCTCATGGGTATGAGGTGCCACCTGGAATCACGAATAAGAGCAACAGCTAGAGCCGGAGGCTCTGCCTGGGCGTTGTGTGTGAGTGCTTTCTCCTTCTGTGTGCGCACCAATCTATAAGCAGAATTAACTTGGTGTGAGCGACTCAACCTAAATGAGGATGTTTGGGACAAGTAATCACTAGGCAGTCACTACGTGCATACCTGGCTACCCCACACGAGGAGCTACGCTCTCATCGATTTGGGTAAGGATTTGACTCCAAATTTCATGATGATCCCAAACAAACGATTAGCCCCAATAAATACTGACGAATAAGCCTCCCAAAAGCAGGTCAACCCAGAAAGATTTATTTAAATTTAAATGTTATTTTAACAATAATTTAAATTTATTATTTATTATTTAATATTTAATATTTAATATTATTATTTATTTAAAATAGTTTTGAATGCAGATCTGATGTTTAAAAACACCATTATTATTTTCCTTCCAAATTACTCAAGTAATTTCAGGGACATTACAATTTAACACATGAATTGTAGAAAATAGGATTTTGTAGTTTATATTCATATCACTTATTACATTGCATTGCACAAAGCATACTTCATAGTGCATAAATAATAACTAGATGGTTACAGTTGATAAAATTTCAATTACAATATAGCTTGTACAAAGTCAACCTATAAACTAAGTACAAAGTTCCAAAAAATCAAACATAACCATGACTCTTGCTACTACAAATAGAGCTATGCTAGAGAACTACAGGTCCTGTTGATGAAGCTCCTAATTTAGAGCTTCTCCTAAGTCATCCAACCTCATGATATCCAACTTAGCCTCTAGGATCTCAAAATCCTCAGGCTCAAGGAAGTCATTAAACAGACAGTTTTCCTTTGTTGAGTAGACATCATAAATTTCAAAACGGGAATCATCTGGTTCATATTTGTGATTTAACAGTACTTGCAATATCTAGTACAATATCAAAGAGAACTATACGAGGAGTGTGAAAGGGAAATTATATGACAAAAGAAGCAATTGCAAAGTTCAATTTAATAGGTTTTGAATCAAATAGCTCAAGATAGGGTAATAGAAAATGCTTTTGAAAAAAATCTTAAATCTCAAAAGACCATTAATGATATTGAAATGTTCTCATTGATAACAACTTTAGCAGATTTGTAAAAGAGTAAAAGGAGTGTTAAATATTTTTCCATTAGATAATAAAGACCTGCTAGTACAAAATAAGAGAGCAACTATTTGTGTATAAGTGGATGATGGAGTTAAAAACATTGATGGACTTAGAGTTGAGAATTTGAAAGATTATAGGTGCAAGTTTCAATGAAAAATCAAAGCACGCGGAACATTCCTTTTCAATGGGACAGTTGTTGCTGAAATCTATCCCGATTTTGGATCATTAAAGATAAAATATATGAGGCCTACTTTGGGAGGGATTAAGATAAGCCCACAAGACTAGGGAATGAATTCTCTCAAGGCATGTATTAGTTTGCCTGATACCTATTTAACATGCATGGAATGATACACTATATATGTTTAAAGCATTCATGCACTGCTATTGTACTCCTTGCAGGACTTTTGAACCTCCATGTATATGATATTATGACAACCCTAAATGGAATGTAGTTCCTTAACAAGTGCAAGGCATGATTTAAGCAGTGACTTTCACCAATTAACAGAGCATTAACCTTGCAAAATATATAGGAAATTTAAATATAACCAAAACAATCCTTCATTCTGATATAAGATACTGCTACAGTTTATTCTTTTCAGTGCTACAAGCTGATTTTTATCTTTTTGAGAGGAACATTCTACTTCCGGTTCCACAATGTCTATATACTATTATGTATATACTTATGCTTCCTACTTGATTATACAATTGTCACTACACTACCCTCTTATCATTAAAACTTGATGGCTAGTGTCAAATTGAAGCTCCAACTTATCACACTTTGTTAGCATCTAAAAAGGAAAATTGTCCCAACCTAACCTTGATAATCTAAACAACCACCTTTGTAATATTGTTGACAATTGAAATGTTAAATTCTTTTGAATAGTTAGGATCACAAGAATTCAAAGAAAACAAGCTTCTTTAGGTTGATATCAAGCCAATAGAGTTTCATTTCAATTTACTCTAGCTTTCTATATTGACTTTTGGCAAGTACTTTTATAAGGTTCGGATATGTTAAAAAAAAAGATAGAAGCCTTACTTAGTAGTTATGATATTGTCTACAATTTCCCACTAAATTGTGTCTTTGGATTTATATACATGGAAAGCATTACTACGAGCCTAAGGCAAATGATGGTAGTGTGGAATGTAAAGAGAAAAGCAACACATCTCTTAACCATTCCATGTTAATGTCCTTAACACCAAACGTAGAAGCATACCAAAGAACATGTCTCTATTTTAATGTCCTTAACATGTATTAGAAATATACATCCATTCGAGGTTGCCTACCTACAGTTTGCCTCAGCAACCTAATGAAATCTGGCGAGTCTTTGATGGTGAACCACGTCCCAGCAGCTAGCACTCAGTTATGTGCTAAAAATCAATGAAAAAAACCAATTAAATAGCGATTTCGCATGGTTATGATTTCACGACGGGTTGGTTGGGCAGTTTTTTCACAATTTTTACGTGACTTTTTTGCAATTTTTGTACAATTTTTTCACAATTTAAACCCTTAAAAATCATTGAACATCATTGAAAATCACGGCTGATTAAATCGGGATTTTTTGGGGAAAAAATCCTTTAGGCTGAAGATTTTTTAAAAATCAGGGTTTTACGATTTTTTGAGGATTTATGCTTCAATGGACTTTAAACAAATGTTATATCAGAGAAAAGTGAGTTTCTAAAACAACCCCTCATCTTATCCACAAATTTTATTCAAAATGTCTTATTGCGAAAAGCTTAGACCCAAAAAAATTAGTTGACAATTTCTTCACCTCTGTCACAAAGGCCGTACATGGAGTAACGGCCAATTCCAATTCCCATTTGTGTATTTCCTATTGGCCAAAAGAAAGGCTTTATTGTTTTGGCAAGCCTGCCTTGACACATATGTTGCAAAATTAGGGACACGGGCAGGTTTCTTAATCTTCATCACCTTGATCCACGATTCGTGGACATTAGAGTTCCCTGGATTGTACTTGATACATGCAGAGTGCAAGGGTATTGCCATTCCCACTTGGTTTTCGGCATGGACCTTATAAATCTCATGGATTGCGCTTGATATGCACTGTGCAAGGATGTCAAGAATTGAATCATTTCTGGATGAAGTATGGGCAAAGAAACCAACTGAATTTTTTTAGGCATTGGATTCGTAAAAAGAATTCGCATATTGGGTACCGTTGAAAATAAAAACCTGAATTAAATTCAAGATCAATAACAGCCAGGGCCATGCTAAATCTCATTTGGAAATACAGGGATAAAATTCAGCAATACCATCGTATACAATTTCATAATTGATCTGATGACGCTGCAAATTATTTTTAAGAAATCAGGTGAAGAAACTAATCCCTAGGATTATTTATAGAAAACCCTGATACTCCTAGCATGCCAAATGAAGAAAGAAAAAAAAAACTCTCATCAACAATATGGGTAATGTCCCAAACAAAAAAAAAGACAAAACCTTTAAATTAAATACCCTGCGCTGGCTACTTTGAGTCATTTTCTGTTTTGATTGCTCTTGAAATTAAAAGGATAAAATTTCAGATACAATACCAAAATTGCCTGTTGTTTTATCAGTTGACTGTAATTCTGACCCATGTGATATTTGTCTTTGAGTGCTTTTGTCTCTCTCTTTCTTTTGCTTCTTTATTGAGCAGCCTGAACTTGCGCTTTCCTCCATGGCTTTAAATTTACAATTACCGGCTTTTGGCAGTAAATCTCATTATTTGATGGCAAACGAGAGCAACTATTCCTAGCTTACTTAAAAAGCTGCGTTTAAGGTCTACTCCAGCTTGTCATTAGGAGGTGGTTTTTTTGAACTCACACTTTTTATTATTAGGTAGATTCACAAATTTGTCCGATTTGGATTGTCTATAGTCATTGATGATTTTTTTCTATTTGCGCTTAGAAGACTGACATTTGATAATAAGACGAAGAACAATATATGCAATTCAAATTTTAGGTTTTATTTCGCCTTAACTCTAGACCACATCTCAAACATCAAATTGTACATACATTATTAGAAAATTGAAGGCTTGCAATGGTGAAATTTGTATATTTATCAAAATTTTCATTTTGAGAGTGGATTTATGTAATTATATCAACAAATTTTGTGTGAAGCTAGGCTCATTTTTATAATCTCTAGTTAACTTTATTTACACTTATGTTTATATTATGACCTTATTTTATTCATTTATATATATTGTCTTAAACATTATGCATTCATTACATTTCTTATATCTATATATTCATTTCATGTTCAAACTTTACCGCTTCATTATATTGGGTCATTCTTGTAGGTGTCAAGTCAATCCCGCATTTATAGATCTGATTTTTTATTCTCTAAATTCATGTTTAAATTTTGTTTAATCCTACTCATTTCACTAGCCCTTGTGAGTTGACTCAACACATGTTTGCAAATTATTTTCATGTCCTTATAATTAATAGTGTTCAATTACATTAGTTTCATATACTCTCATATTATTTCTCATCCATAAGCATCATTCAAATATCATTTACATTTCAAGGAAGAAGCATGCTAGGAACACCTCACTTGGAGCACCTACAAAGAATCTAAATTTGCATTGCATCATACTAGGACATCTACACAATTGCTTGTTGTCTTCAATCCTTAGCATGACCCTAGAACTAGTCTTTTCTGGGATTGACCTAAGAGAACATATACCCTAGTGATCTAACAACCCTCTAAAGGTATTCTTAAATATCAATGAATTCAATGAGCTAGAGAGTAGAAGTGCATATTGCAAGATCAAATTCATGCATCAAAAGATAGATTGTGCCTACAAAAATGCTATAAACTTGTAGACTAGACACAGATAGAGTGCATCCACTTTTAGTCCCAAGAGTCAAATTCCAATGCCACTTCAATTTCATTCTTCCTCAAAGTTAGAGCTAAGTACACCTATCTATTGGTTTTAATTTCCTAATTTAGCATTTAATTAAGAATTAAACACACTTATAGCTCTGATTAATTGATCTAGGTTAATTTAAGCCTATGTGTATGCATCTTATTAGATTAGCCTAAATTAGTTTGTTTTCCCTTACACTTTTGTGAACCTAACCAATCGTGTGTCACCCTAGGGTTTTACTTTATGGTTTATACCTTCACTATTTGAAGGTTTTCAAATGTATATTTCTTTATTCCATTATCTTATTTCAAATCTTGATAGACTTTGTGTGATTTTCATTACTATACATTCTCTGTTAGGATTTAATCTTCATTATTTATTTATTTTTCTTAATCTACCCACTCTTGGCTACACTATTAGGGTTTCATTTTCAAATCTAACATATAACTAATATTTTTAGTTTTTTAATCTAAAAGTGCATTTTTAGCTTTATTTTCCTATCTTTTGTTTAAACCATGAGACACTCGTGTACCTATTAATTTTCCATTGAGAAGGAATCCTTGTTTAAACCCTAATATGGCTACCTAATCCAATGAGACTCTTAGATAAATATCATGATGATTGTATTGAGAACAATGAAGAGGATAATCAAGATTATGACTATGAGGCTTACCTTACCAACTACATTTTTGTAAACAAGATTATTAGTTTGATTAATGTTGAAATCCAACACAACTAACCAATAAGATTGATAATTTATTCATCAACAAGCCATTTAGATTAGAAATTTTACAAGTCTTGTTAGTGCTAAAATTACTTCATCTAGTACATGGCTAATACATCTACCTCTTCCCCCTCCTCTACCATTGATCCATCTTCTACCATTTCTTCCTCCACTACCACTACTCGTTCCCATAGTGACACTCTCACCTCCACTAGTGTCCCACCACATAGAGTCTTTGCTTTTTCCACCTCCCAACCTATGTATGGTCTTCACCCTAATTGCACTCCCCTCAAGATAGCTGCCTTTTATATGATATAGTACATCTTTGTGCATATTTCATCTACCACTACCTAACCTATCACCACCCCTCTTAGTTGAGCCACTCCTACATTTAGAATTCCTTCCCATACTACATTTATCCCTTATTTTATCTCTTCATACATGCCCTTGTATACCTTTCATTATATTTCCTCCACTATGTGTCTTTCCCAACCTATCACCCCTTTCATTCCTCTTGCTTCTCACATCCATTCTTATAAACACTACAGTGGCTCCCAACTTCCACTAGCCACCCTTTCATCTTCCTCACTAGATACACTAACTCAAAATAGAGATCAAGTAGAAAAAGGATTGAATTCAAAACTAAATGGGAAGTAAGGTGAGGAATTTAAAAATTGCTAGACATAAACCACTAACATATGAGATTGTTATGTACCCTCTCCCTATGGACTTTGTGGTGCCATGATTTTCAATATATAATGGAAAAGATGGTGTAACCACACATTTGAGATTTGTTATAGAGAAATATGTAGATGTCTTATATGAGGATAAGCTATTAAAAGAGTTGTGTCCATGGATCTTGAAATATTATTCTATTGGTGGTTATTTTACTTCCTAAAGGACTTATCACACATTTGATAATTTGAGAAAGTTGTTTCTAAAGAAATTCAAAGTTAATATACTTGCCTTAGAACAATTTTTTATCTATTTGTGTGTTTCAAAGGACAAAATGAACACATTAGTTAGTAATTTATAAAATTGTAGTCCTTTTGTTCTAAGATGATCACTCCTTTAAATGAATTTTAATTACAAAATAGTTTTATAAAGGGACTACTTAAACCAATTCAAGACAATATTTATCTAAATAATATTACATATTTCAAGGATTTATATGCACATGTATGAACCATTGAATCTAAACTATCGGGAATAAATATTAAGTATGATTCATCACATCAAAATAGATCGTCATACCCTTCAAAGTATCAAAAGTTAAATAAGTTTTTAAAGGATAATGCCATGAAAGAAAATATTCATCTTGTTGCTACTACTTCCACCTTTCCATCATTTAGACCAAATACACCAACCATAAATAAAGTAGTGCTAAAGCCCCAATACACCAACCATCTTAATACACTATCAAATATAGATCCCTATATAGGTGCATCAACAAGAACCCAAGCAAACACTATCATATCTCCTCCATGTCTATGACCATATTTTTAAACCCTAGCATAAAGAATTTATCAATATTGTTAGCTAACAACATGACATTGATGACCACCATCAATACTAAAGGTACTTGATGTACCTATCCCACACATGTATCAATGTTGAGTCCCATCCACTACATAGGCATGCACCCTCTCCTTGAAAATCACTAGAGAGATTCCTACATGTTTGTTGCTCACTAATATATCTACTCCCTATGGAGATCTTGATATTCATAAATCCTTTAATGTCACCATCATCTCCCACATTGGGAGCTAAAAAGTCGTGTTGTCTTGGTTTTTCTTGTCAATTGCTCAAATTTTCAAACCTTTCAAAATGATGTGTTAGATCCTTCTCAGGTGTTCAAGCATGTAAATCATGTTCTTGATCAAATTGTGAATCTCGTTCTCTACCTAATGTCACTTTGTGAACATTATGTTATTTTTCAAAGTAATTCATGTGTGTTTTGTTGATGTCAAAATTGGTTTCAATTAATTCAACACAACTTATTGGTTTGAGTCTGAAATCAGGTGTAATGGTGGAAAGTGGAAAATTTGACGAAAATAACTAAATTTAAAAATCGATGAAAGATGGTACAATTTCCTTCAATGGGAATATTTCTAGGGGTATTTTGGCCAATTTGGCCAATTAATACTTCAATTTTCTACATGTAGGATTATGGAAAAATTAAATTTACGTTTTTAGAGGAGCAGGGAAAATTTCTCTTGTTGGGTTCTATTGTATCAATATTTTGGCCAATCTAGAAAAAAAATAGGAAAATATGCGAAGCCAGTCAAAAGTTATGAAATTTTCTTTATTGGTAGGCTCATGAAGTAAATTGGCTTTCAATTGTTGTGTCAATGGCTTTTTTCGGATTTTCCTTGATTCAATATTTTTGAATCATAAAACAACATTTTGTTGATACTCAGTCATAAAGGAGATGTGCAAATGCAATGGTACAGTTTGGTCTCTCAATGTTTGGGTTTATTGATTATTTATTTTAATTAGATAAGTAATTAAAAGCATAAAGTGGGAAGTTAAAAATTTAAGTTGTCCAAACTCACAACCCAAAATCTTAAGTTATAAAAATAGGTTATGAGTTCGCATAGCTCAAACTCACAACGCAAAATCTTAAGTTAGAAAAATAAGTTGTGAGTTCAGATAAGTCAAACTCACAACCCAAAATCTTAAGTTAGAAAAATAGATTGTGAGTTTGTATAACCAATTTTTAGTTATTCCTACTTTATGGGCAAAACTCTGAATAGTTTTTAAAGAAGTCAAGTTGCATTAAATCAAAACTGCACTTACGGTTTTATTCTCCCCTAATTTTAGCATTTTGTCGAGAAAATTAAAGGTAATAGGAAGTTAACATATGCAAAAGGCAGTTTGTGATTGATTTGCATATTTAAAACTTCTTCTCTATGCCTATACCATTCACCGAGGATGCAGGTTGCATGAAAAAGAGGCGGTAGTTATCAAACATGCAGATCGTGGGAGTTTTAGCCAAGCCACGCCATGTGAGAAGGAGCTCAAACTGATTTGAAAATCATGGTTTATATTTTGTAATTGTGATGATGCACACCAATATACTCCAGACCAGCGCATGCATTAGTTTCATGCAATCTCTAGATTGCACACTATGTTCAAAGTAACTTGAAGGGAAACTCCAGTTAAAGAACGATGAAGTATTTGAGGTCGCAGTTTATATTCACCTTATTAATGGAAAGAATCACATAATAAAATACGCAAATGTACGAACTGTAAATGGCGAGTTTTGTCCGCATACTGAGTATGAAACCAAGCTACGTAAATGATTGTGGGCAGTTTTTGAAAGGATTTGCAGCCTCATGCAATAATATTATTATCTAGTGTCTTCCCTACTCATAACATATCCCCAAGCCCGCGCCATGCATAAAATGAATTTATTGAAAAGGCTATAGAAACTTTCAAGAAAATGCATATTAGCAGGTGTAGCAGGTGTAAAGGTAATTTCCACAACTTGTATGGGCATCTTCTATGGGATTGGGTTTAACCAACACACTCTAAGCTTTGACTATTTAGATTTGTGTTGTGGAGTCTTTCTCTCCATCCTCTTTTTCTTCGTCGTTCTTGTTTAACACAGAACAGAAAACAGAAACAGCAAATAAAAAGAGTAGGGTCCCACAGCACACATCGGCAAACAAAAAGAGGAGGGCCCCACAGCATACAGGGCAAATTCAGCATTAATATTTTTTAATATAATAAAATATATAACAGATGACTGATAAAAAAATATCAATACCATGAATTTAAACCTCATGAATTGCTGAGGGTGAATTTTCCTAGAATCCATATAATGGATCAAAGCTTAAAGTGTGCTGATTAAACCCAGCCCTAAGTATGGACTTTCATCCAAACATAAAGGATAGAAGAGTTTTTACAGATATTATATTTGCAAGTGCCTTGATAGGCATGCGCTCAGCCCGTTCCCTCGTGAATGAAGTTTCAGATTATTGGGCATGCCTGTATATCTACTAAGAGAGTAATTATTAAAGAGAAGTGTCTACGGATGGCGTATCATAGCTAGAGATGAGCAAGTTAAGATTTAATCTTTACAAATTTTCAAATTGAAGATTCTCAGGCCGCGAGTAGCTGTGAAGACATGCATGCAATATGTGGAAGCATAGATAATGCACTTGAACTGCCTGGTAAATGTCTCAAGGAGATGCCATTGAATGGAGCAAATATATTGCAGAATTTACATAAAATGCTCTGTTGAGCAGCCTTGAGAAACTTTAATGTAAATGTAACGTGCAGGTGTAAGATTAAAGACTGTATTTTAAATGAGCATCCTCCTCTGCCTGCGCCAGTATGGATATGCATCAAAGCATAGGTTTTGAGGATGCCTGAATCTTAGCTCACTAAACATGCAGATCGTGAGTCTTTTGTTTACGTGAAGATTTATGTTGTTGGCCTAAAAAAAATTGTGCCATTCATGGTTCTGGCTTTTATAATACTTGTTCCTGTCCATGCCACAAGCAATATTTTTGGTGCAACATAGAATGACATAGGATTCAGTGATATTGACAAGGTTTTAATCTCAATATTCACATGCATCTGTAACATTACTCCTTGGCAAAGGGTGTATCAACTATTTTGGCTTCTTAATCTGGTTGGAATGGGGTGAAAATGCATACAAAGCATAGAAGAATAAATAAGGCATATTAATGTCATCTCATGCCATGAATGATAATAGGATATACACAAAATGGATTAGTGAAAATATTTTAGAAACTTTCGGACAAATGCATGGAACAGAGTTGAACGCAAAATTAGTAATGTTTACACCTATGTTATGAAGAGAACTTTTGAAATCATCTACATTCATTTGCGAAAGTGAAGTTGTTGTCACTTAAATCTTCAACCTTGTTGAATTCAACAATCTAGTGAAACATGGGAATGATCCCAAGGTGTGAGTATCTAAATGAGACCAAACCTCCGGAGAAGGCCGGCTTCCTATTGGTTATCACCTAACTATTGATTCTTGACGGGAAAAGGGAGAAAGATTGCTTGAAAATGAAGTACTAAAACTTAAGGAAAAGGGTGATACACCAAGCTAAAAGAGAATATGAAGGTTCAGATTTTAATACTCTTAGTCATTAAAGACAAACATTGAAAAGCACAATTTTGTTTTTGTATATTCATACATAAATATTTCACAGGATGGTTTGTGTGTACTAATCTTCAAAAGGAAATTACTTTCACAATCTAAAGATAAATGTAAACTGAACACAACCTGCAACCTGTATAAACACACTTTTACAGAAAAAGGCATGAAAACATGAAACAAAGTCACTAGGAATGAAAATGCCTTCACAAGTAACTTAATCAATCACCTGAAAATGCACAAGATTACAAGAACAAAATGGAAAAATCTGAATCCACAATGACCAAAGTGTTATCTATATTTCACTTCTCCAAGAGTTACAAAAGATGCAAAAATCTCTATCAAAGGACCATAAAATTCACTCATACATGAAGAGCATAATCTGAACTAACTCAATAATGAGAAGTAAAAGTGATTAAGTAAGCAAGCTCCACCAAAACGGGTTCTAGAAGCATCTTGGGTTGGATGCAACAATAAATCCACAAATCTAACTTCTAGATTTTATCCACAAAAATGCTAAAACATTGAAATTGTCAAGTTTGACCATGTCAAACATAATGACAACTCAAAATGACTCTAAAAAGCTCTCCAAAACTCATAAAAGCCCAAAATAGCTCCTATTTATTTTTCATGTGTTGGCAAACAAACTTCAACTCCCCTATATGCTCTCTCAGTCATAAATAGAAGCATATCTTCATCCCTTCATGGCTTGGAAACCTCATGACTTAGTCATATAAACATGTGCCCTTTTGCATTTAAAAGATAATGATTTAAATCAAATGATTTATAAATTATCATTTTGATTTATCCATTTTATAAAATAATTTTTTTATTCCATGCATCGACATAAATCCCTAAGTAATAGGGATTACTAAGTCAAAAAAAATGACTTAGACATGCCTAAGTCATAAGGCATGTTTGTAAATCCAACAATACAATGTGAAGGAACAAAAAGCAACAAGACATAAAGTCTTAACCAGGGCCTTATTGATTTCAATGCAAATTATTAAAAGAAAAAGCAAAATGCCTAACTTTTGTCGGCCATACAAAATAGGGTTTCAACCCTAAAGTAAAAGAATGCAAAAGGATTCATTTGTGTTGAAGAAGTTTCTAGTTGAAGCTACGTCGCCACCATGATGAGGGTTTCTTCAAGTTCTGTAGAAGGTTTTCTTGTGGATTTATGAGCTAGTTAGTGGCTTTGGCCTATATTTCTGTTGATTAACAGGCTCTGGTGAGTGTTTATTTGAAAGCATTTTCAAAAATATCTCTTTTATGCTTGAGTTTCTATTATAGGCCCTTCATGGTCATGATTCCTGTGGTTATTTTACTCATTTTATCTATTTTTTGTTTGTTAACTTGTTCATCAATAGCTTCCATGGTTCTTTGTGAGAGTTCTTCATTTTATCTTTATTTCTTAAATGGAGAAAAGTACACAGAAATAAAAATTTCGGGCTGCGGCTATGTTTCAATGAAGAAAGAAACATTTATTAGATTTGGTTTTCCTGTAGCTTTTGCATTTCTTCATGCATTTTTTAACATTTCATTTCTTGTCTGGTTGTGCCGCCATGAGGCTTTCATGTTCTATCTTTCATCAAATTTTTTGGGTTCTCTATAAAAAGATAATGTAAAAAAAATTCCCTCAGTATATTTTGTTCTGAAAACAAAACCCTTGAATAAACTCTTTATGCTTGAGAAGAAAATATAGACAGACCCATAGCTTCTATTCTAGCTTTTGTATTATATCATGGCCTCCTGTCATTTTGTAGATATGCTTGAGGGTTTCTCTTGACTGAAAACTACTCCAGGCCATAGCTATGTTTCTAGACTTTCCATCTCCATATATTAAATGAAAAGGAAGTATACTTGAATTTCCAAGCTGAAGAAAAGCATCTCTCATTCCATGCACATAAGTGACTGAAAACATAAACCAGTCTTAAGACTTGGAGAGTAGCCAATACTCTCTCCTTCAAAGCTAAATTTCATATCCAAATCAGAATCCTCAATGTCATTATGTCATCTTTCTTTAGAAATTCCTCTTCCAAAAAGCCTGAATTTTCTGATGTTTCAGTCTTTGAATCTAATTAATGCCAATTCTTTACATTTGAACTTGTATATATAAGCTACCCTGAAATTTTTCATTTCCCAACCTTGGTATCATCTCATTTCCATTAGTATACTTTTGATGTTGAGTATTACCAGAAAAAACTTTTTTGGTACTTACTTTAAGATTTCTAATGTGACAATGAGCTACTTTAAATATCTTCTCTGTTGTAGTATGTACTTGAGTACTTTTCTTGTGTTCCCTAATCTCTAATATTTGTTCCAAGTAGATCAATCTCAATGCCTCCATCAAACCCTAGTCATCTTTGTTAAAACTCTACATCATAGCTACTACTATGGACTACCTCTCTTAAGCCTCCACCATGAGAAATATCTCCACACATAAGCACACACACTCTTTCCAAATTATTTTAAAACCTAACCCACCATGAAACCCCTTCTTTTATTAAAACCTAAATGATCCTTGCAATTCCCATGAACCTATGCCACTACTTGTGGGTTTGCATCATACTAATTACTACTTGCACCATTTTATGCACTTACACCACCCTAACACCTTCCTACACCATTAGTATGTGGCATGTGTTGTTTTCATGCATGCATGCACTAAGGAGGCCTTTGTGCATACACAATTCTCTTTCACCCTCATAAATGACCCTAAAACCCTATAAAAATGCTTTGAAACATAGGAACATTTTTATTTTCCTAATTCTTTGATATCATTGAGACTAAGTTTGCATGATACAATAAAGGGAAGCTCCACTCTTAGTTATGAATCATTAAAAAAAATTACAAGCGAGTCATTACAAATAATATCGAACTTCACTTTTGATAAATAACAACTGGACCTTATTATACAAGATATGCCAACTACTATAAATGTAGAGTACAATCTAGTTAACAATAATTTATTTCTAAAAAATCATATATTTGTTGCAATTTTCATTTTTTAAAGATCCAATAGTATAATTTCTTTTTAGACTGCAGGAATCAGTTGGGTATCCATCCCCCTATAATTAACTGTAGTGCAGCATGGTAAACTTTTTTCGTGTGATCGGTGGTGCTGGTGCGACAAGCCCTCCAGTACCACGAGTTTGGGGGGAGACTAGACCTCATGACCTCTTGCTTGCAAAAAAATGCTTTAGCCAATCAAGCTAGGCCCCCTGCCCCTTGAATAGTATAATTTTAAGTGTTGGTATAATTTAATAATTTTAAGATGATATTATGTGTTGGTGTTGGGACATCCTGATTTTTTCTTGAAATCACATGTTTTTTAGAAAAATTAATGATTTAAGCCTTGAGGGGTTCCATCTAAAAAACAATTATTGAAGAGGGTTAGATAAGACCCTCTTAGATCAAACCCCCTTGGATAGAACCCCTCTAGTCTTAAATCATACCCACAATGGAGTCTCCTTTTCACCTATCAAAATGCAGACAAAAAGCCACTTTTTCTTTACCTTTTGGGGGATCAAATAAAGTCATTTAGAAATTGTGTTTTGTAATTATTTATCCATTATTATAAGCTTTCTAAAAGTATAATTTTGAATATTTTTAATTTTATTATTATTGTAGACATGTAAAAATGCCTAATGCGTATCGCACATCATGAAATTATGTTTTTCCATCATGGGCATCATTTTCATTACCATTACTGCATTTAGCATCATTTCACATAAATTGCATCGATAATCCCCTTTTCACATCATTTCCATCATTTAACCCTATTTCTCTCTATTAATTAAATAATCTTGAATTGTTTAATTAATTCACCATTTCATCACTAATTTTCCCCTTATCACCCTAGTTGAATAATTTTAATTATTTAATTAGGCTTATCTAAAATTTCTTCTTAATCTTATATAATTAAAATCACATTTCTAATATTTTTTCTCCAATGATATATTCTTTTTAAAGAATGGCATATTCCTATCCTCCATAATTAAATAATTTCTAATTATTTAATTATCATATTTTCCCTCAGCAAAGCATATTCTCAAGGAATATTCCTTTTCAAAATATTTTGACTTAACTTTTCTCAACCAAATTTCTAGCCCTTGATCTTCAAATCTAATCTCCACCTTTGATCTAAAATGTCCTAACCATTTTCCTAAAATGGTGGAGATATTTGAGTTCTAACTGATCATATCCTTTGATCTTTCTTGATTCACTCTCATTTGTGGGTGTTGAGGATCAATCTCAACCCTTCTTTATGGGAATTGAATCTCAATCTTGAACATTGATTTAATTTCCTAAAATCTATAAAATCACCTTCCATCCTTCACATTCATCACCTAGAATTTTCATAGCTAAGTCATGTCAATTTGATTCTTGAGCAATTGAGAGCATTTATCATAGCATCTAGGTCATCTTTGCATCATATTCAAGCAATTGAGAGCATTTATCATATTTATCATAGCAATTATGGAGGCTTCAAGTGTTTGAACAATCCAACACCATACAACACCAATCTCTCCAACAATGGGATATGAGATTGTTCTTGTTTTAATTTCAATTATGTTTGATTATACTAACATTAGGGTTTGATGTCATGGCTTGATTTTCAATCTAATATCATTGGTAAGTGGGTTTTGATCTCTTGTTTTGGGTCTCTGATTGAATTCTTGATTGTTTATCCCCTTCCACTTTTACCCCTTACAATTATATTTATATTTTACTTATAAATATAGGTTTTTCACCAAACATCAAGGTATTTATTTCACATATGCAAAAAAATAAAAATAAAATAAAAATTCAATACATACAAAACAAGTTACATGTTACAACATACACCTATGGCCAAATTATAATTATTCTGACTTCATAAATTGGTTTAAAAAAAATATGTAACAAAAAATTATGAAAAAATATCTATTCACTAGATATTGATGTTTCAAATCTATATTTTAAAAATTATAATTTTATCTTTTGAAGAAAAAAAAGTTATGTGTTACCACATAAATGTCACTTTTTAAAAATGTTGTTTACAATAAAAAAAAGTTATTAAAAGTAACATAAAAAAAACAATTTTTTTTTTTTAAATTTTAAAATATATATTTAGAATCTAAACAAAAATCCTCACAAATCAGTAATTCACATTGTTACTCGTAAATAGGACCCCCTTCTCTTTTTCTATCTTTCCTTTTTGCCTAAGTCCTTTGCTTGAACTTGTGTTCGAGCAGCCTTTTGTTGTCTTCCTTGAACTCAAGTGGGTTTTTTGTTTGTTCCTCGAACCTCTCATTTTACCGCTTATATTGCTTGACCTTTGTTAGGCAGTGTTTTATTACTATTTTCAAACTTACCGTTCCTTCGAGAATGGGTATATGTGTGTTAATAACCCGAATGATGAGTTGTCATGCATTCGAATCTAGGAACTTCACCTGCAAGTTAACCTTTGTGCAGTATTCTTTAGACTGTTTGAGACCTAGGCAATGTTTTATTAAGTTATGTGAACCATCCATTTTTGCCGCCCAGAATCTTTTCAGTGATTAACCGAATAACAGTAAGTTGAATTCATCTAACCAGTGCATTATACAAAAAAGGAAACTAACACTTTCAAATACGATTTGAACAGGAAACCAATGAAGCCATGCATACAAAAACACAGTGATATCAAAAGAAACATTTTATTTATTTATATATATAAACATTTTTACATTGCATTGGCACTACAAAAAAAATTGATTCGACTACAAAATTTCATGTCGTGGACAAAAAGGAAAAATGAGACACTTCCATTCAAGCACACAGGGCCGTAGCTTCCTCCAAAGTCTCATCCTGAAGGGTCGACACAATGCAGATGGCGTTAGCTATCAGTCCATTCTGAGGGTAGTGGTTAAGCCCATTGATCACCACATTAATGCGATGATGAAATTTGGGCTTTACCAGGCACTCTAGTGCTCTTACACCCCAGTCACAGCAGCCAAAAGTCCTGATGACTGTATATATAAAATGCTCCAGCATGGTAGTGTTGTGTATATGGGCTTGGCTCAGGAACACTTTGCCCAGAATGTTGTGAAGCACTTCTTCTTCTACCTCACTTCATACTATGAAGACCTCTTTCAACTGGTCTGATATATGCTTAAACAACGGACTACATTCGATTTCTTCCAAGACAATGTAGTCATTGGCAGAATTTGTGTCACTCTATGAACTCTCCATGCTTGATGCTATTGATTGACGAAGAAAGGTGACACTGGTTGAATTTATAGAAGATTGGTTAGACATTTGTGCATTCTCCTAAGTTTGATGAGATGGCAATTTAGTCCCAATTTATGGTTTATTTGAGCTGATTTAAATTACAATTTCCCATCACGCAGCATACACATGTGCTACCACTTGATATTCCATGGATGAACATTGCATTAATTTTTTGGTTACGTGAGAGGTCATTCAGCGGTTGTTGCTGAGATCAAGATCGGGTTTTCTTACCGATCTGTCTATTCCTCTGCCAAGATTAATTATTCTGGTTAATTTTAGCAATTTTCAAGAAATGTTGGAGAAGCAAGTAGGCCACTAATTTAGTAACAGTTTTGGTGACTATCCAATGGCCTTAGCTTTACTATAAATTTAAAAATATAAAAGAAGATAGGGTTTCTTCCGAACATACACCTTGCGGTGTTGTTGAGAGGGGTTTAAGCATTTATTTTAGAATGTAATGTTTATAATCTATGTGTTATGAATTTAATAATGTCTAGTACGTTGATCTTTGCATTACGTGTGCGATATAGTTGTGTCTTCTTTGAAAGATAAGTTGTAAATAATTCATTTATTGCAATATGATTTTATCTCTTTGATTGGATAGTCATAGGTTTTCAATCTTTGAATTGGTTATTTATGGCTTTGATTTACACTTCCCGCATTGGTTTCATATTTATGAACTAAAACCGGCCACCTTTCCTACTTTCTAGTTAAAAGCATACCCATATTCATTAGATTAGATAAATTCATTGAAAATCTGGTGAGGAAGTTGTACCTCGACAAAATTCAGAGAAAAGCCACAAATACAATTGTGGTCTTTTCAGAGCTATTAGCGGATTTACACTAGTGCTAATTATGGGTCAAGAGTCATTCATTTTTTAGCATATTTGTCCTGAGCCATTCCATTCGCTAACACACATCATCTCCAAATTATTAATGGTTTAGTTTCGATAGGTTTCATAAAGTGAAAACTTTGTAAAAAATATTAATTTCAATGTCCTACTTTGGCCAAAAGTGGGACATAATATTGTGGGCTAACCATACAACTACTTTTGTAATCTCTTAGTTGTATGTTATATGTTTTGAGTGTTTGGATAATAAATGTTGATTGACATATGTGGGCACCTTTTTTTATCATTATGTTGTTTTTATATGTTTTATGGGTGTAGCAGTATAATGTGAGAATCTTAATCTTTATTCCAATATAAAAATTCTATTATTTATGTTGCTACCCTCATGAAGTTATTTTATTTTCATTCCTTCTAGAATCTAAATCTATTTTTGTTTAATTTATTTTACTACATATTTTTTAAATAATAAAAATAAAATATTACAAAGATTTATTTCTAGTGCAAGATGTTAAAATATAATAGAAACACAAAGTTCAATACCATCAAAGGTTCAGCATTAAAAATTTCACTACCATCTATAACTTTCAAAGTAAACATAGAAAATCAACAAAAGGAATCATAGATCCCTAAGGCCTAGATATATCACTATTCACTATCATTTGTAATAATGAAACCAAATAGATAAATAAATAGGAGGAATCTTATATTCAAAGAATAATAAAAAATATCACTTTCACTTAATTTTTAATGCGTATGGTTGTCTATGGCTCACTAAAAATGGAATTCTAGGTAGAAACTAAGTACTAGTCATAGAAGAAATGAACTTGAAAAGAGTCCAAAATAGAATCCTTCAAGGAACTTAAATATTCAAGAATGAGTCAATAAAAATAGAGAGGAAGAAAAAATATGTAAAAGAATAATCTAGAACTTTTTAATTATATTTATATGAACTCAAATTTAGTGGAGCTTATCAAATTGTAAAATGGTGGAGGAAAAATTTGGTGAATCTTGCTTAATTGTTAAATAGTTGATGTGGTCAATTGGGACCATGATATAAAACATGGGTGGTGATTTAAAGGTCATTAAGTTCATAATGTTAGTGTGGTAATGGTAATGACAAAATTGGTTCTCATATAGGGTAGAATTTTAATGGTATTGATGAATATGTCAATTAATTGAAACATGTCTCCAAAATTCTAAGCAATTTCCTAGTAAAAATGTGTAGTCTACTATGTCAAACATTATGGTATAAATGCTTTTTAAATGTCTTCAAGGAAATTTAACACCTATTAGATATAAATAAAAAATTCTCAACAATTTGGGATATTAACTATTTCATTATATTTTGCCAAAACTGGTTGGCTTATTCAAACTATTTGTTAGTGTTTATCATTAAAAAATAATTTAAAAAACTAAAGAATATATGAATTAACAACACATTTCACATTTTTACCCTTGATTGGCATGTTTCTATCTCTTGCTCACTCTCAGCCTTAACCAGACTGGGGTCAGACCACTTCCCTTTGTCTTTGTATGTGGATCGGTTGGGAAGAAAGAAAAACTTTTCGTTTAGGTTTGAGAAGATGTGGACCTGTCATCCTGATCTCAAAAATCTAATTTCTAGGTGGTGGAATATCCAAATGGATGGGATGACAATGTATAGAGTGGCTAAAAAGCTTGCTAATGTGAAGAATAATGTTAGGAAATGTCCAACAGGTCTTCTTTTGGTCACATTTCCATGGAAAAGGAGGAGGTTAATAAGGAGCTCATGGCAGTTCAGCAATTCATCCAAGCTTTTGGGTATGATCGAGACTTGATCCTGAAGGAAAATGTTCTTTCCAGTTTGCATAACATTGTAGCTATGGAGGAGGAATTATGGAAGAAGAGATCTTAGATTATGTGGTTAAAAAGTGGGGATCGTAACACAAGGTTATTTTATCTCTCTACTTTGAAACATAGGGCTACCAATCGTATTAGCTCTATCCAGTTTAATAACCAGGTCCTAGAGGAGGATGTTGATTTGCAGCTTGCGGCGGCTTCTTACTTTTCTAACTTGCTTTCAATGGAAGGGGAGTTGGATCGTGATTGCCAAGAGGATCTTTTGGGGAATATCCCTAATGTCATTTCGGAGGTTATTAATAGGCAACTGGTTTGTATTTCGTTGGTGGAGGAAATTCGGAGTGTTGTTTTCTCTTTTGAAGGAAATAAGGCTCATAGGCCTGATGGTTTCCCAATACTAGGTTATATAAGCAATTACTTGTACCTGTGAGGCCATGGGAGGAGATTAGTATGGATTTTATTTTTGGTTTTCCAAGGACACAAAGGGGTCATGATTCTATATTTGTAGTGGTAGATAGATTTTCCAAGATGGGTCACTTTATTCCACCTAACAAAACTAATGATGTTGTACATATTGCAAAATTGTTTTTTAGGGAAGTAGTGTGCTTGCATGGTCTGCCAAAGAGCATTGATTTAGATAGAGACACAAAGTTTGTGGGATAATTTTGGAGGACCCTAAGGAAGAATATAAGGATTGATTTGAAGTTTTTCTCAGCCTACCATCCTCAAGTAGATGGATAAATAGAGGCGGTAAATAGTAGCTTGGGGAATTTGTTGAGGTGTCTAGTTGGAGACAAGCTAAAGGGGTGGGATTTGATTATACCTCAAGCAAAATTTGTATATAATAACTCAGTGAATAGAAGTGCAGGTAAATCTCATTTATAAATAGTTTATGGAAGAATCCCAAGAGTTATTTTAGATTTGAAAAGGATTGACAATGTTGAAAAAAAAAGTGTAGAAGCAGAGGAGTTTACTAATCACATGAAAAACATACATGAAGAGGTAAAAAAGTACATCCAAGAAATGAATTTTTAATATGTTAAAAGCTGATTTGAAGAGGATACATAAAGAGTTTCAGGTTGATGATGAGGTGATGGTGCACTTTAGCAAAGAAATATTTCCAGTTGGTACTTACAACAAGCTAAAAATGAAGAAGTTTAGGCCTTGCAAAATTGTAAGCATGATATTGGTAATGCCTATGAAGTAGAGTTGCCAAGTGAACTTAATGTTTTACCTATTTTCAATATTTCTAATCTAAAAAAGTTTCATAAGATTGAAAATGATGAAGGTACAACAAGTGAACAGTTACATACACCAACACCTACTTCAGAGAAGGAGAAGATAGAAATAATTCTTGACAATAGGGTGAGTAAGAGCACAAGGAGGACGCAATATGTAGGGTATTTGGTAAAATGGATTGGGAGGCCTATAGAATACTCATATTGGTTGACTAAAACTAATATTATTCAAATTGGTTATCCTCTTGAGAAGTGACAAGGTCACTTTTCTTCTACCGTGGGTGTCTGATGCAAGAGCATCCATGGATGGTTGACAATCTTGCATCAACCAAAAAAAATCAAATTTGAATTTCACGTTAGGAGTTTAATTTCATGTTAGGAATCTAATTTGAATAAGTTGTGCATAATCATATTTAATTAAATAAAAATCTTTTTTTATACAAGTTAGCAAGTGGAGATAGTGTAGGCATAGTTGCAATTTTTTGGAAAAATCAGAAAAAACAAACTTAGGTGTTGGGTTTGTGGGAGTTACAAAAGTGCATGAAAAAACATTAATAAATTTTTCTATTATTGAAAACATTCATTCAAATAGAGGTGGGCGTAGGTTTTCCAATTGGAGGGAAAATTTGATATTTGGATTTTTGGGAGAGGGGTTTTGTTGCATGTTTTGGCATTCATTTGTTGCTACAGGTTTGGAGAAAGGGGAGTTGGGAATGGTACTCCCTAAGGGGGTTTTTGAAGAATTTTTATTGCACGTTGAGAAGATTAAGGAAACCATTAAATATTGAAGGTTCAAGGTGATTGCTTGCAAGAGGAAAGAGCAAATTTGGAGGTGCTCATGAAGCACATAGATTGTTTTTGTTGTTGTAGCTTGTTTTTGCATTATTTTCAGATTATGTAAAGGGAATGCATTGCTTCCCTTCAGTCATTTGTTGACTGAAATAATATTGTAATCAGATTTTCATATTATATAGACTTTATGTTACAAATTTCAAATAAATTC
The DNA here is from genome assembly GCA_007258455.2 of Sequoia sempervirens. Classification (NCBI taxonomy): domain Eukaryota; kingdom Viridiplantae; phylum Streptophyta; class Pinopsida; order Cupressales; family Cupressaceae; genus Sequoia; species Sequoia sempervirens. Next base: position 24,140 of record VDFB02255836.1, read on the forward strand.
ATGAAATATTGATGCAAATTTTCTTGCATTTTTGTGGTTGTAAACTTATTTCCACTAGCTTAGCCATACCTTTTCCTACATACAAATTTATCCTCTAATCTCAAACAAAAATTAAATCATTATTATTAAAGTGTAAAGGCTCAATCTCATGCTACCTATCATTAGACGCCTTTGCTCAAGTTAAAGGAATTATAACACTCTCATCCTCCTTTACAATACTACACAAAGAAAGAAGATGTAGAGATGATTTTTTCTAAGGAAATGGATTTTAACTATCATCCTTGAAAGGAATTAATTATTTGCATTTAAAGAGAAAATACTTTTATCATTTTTTTTTGCAAGACATGCATTTCACTCATGAAGATGTAGTTTGTTGAATTAGTCCCTAATGGCTTCACCATAACCAAGGATAAAATCAATTGGTATGTAAAAAGTATTATTCAAGATTTGGTGCTATGGTGCTATGTATTGTTTCCTCATGCTCTTTTCTATGGTTATGGACAAATTTAGGGAAGAAGGTTCCAAAATCCTCCTTCCTTGATCATGCACACATACAATGATAGTTACAAATACCATACATTCTATAGGGTCACTAGCATTACTAGACCAATTCGAGACTAGTTGCAGCTACATATCCCCTATCATTTACTGAAAAAATTAATTCTATAACAATATACACTAAGCCCTATGATAGATAAGCTTCATTCTTTGATTTTTAATTTGCATTAAGAATAAAATATATTCTCTTCCAACCAGTGTAGCTATGACATCTTCAATGCACAACCCGCACAAACCATGATGTTTGTGACAATCTGTGTAAGAATATTCAACAATTCTCAATGTTAGGATTAAGGTGCTATCAACCTTGTAAATCCTCTTTATTTATTTATTTCAAGATATTACTTGTAAATGGACTAATAAGGGATGTGGGATCCATTGGTAGTGGTAATTATTTATTTATTTTTACTAATTAAATAATTTGAGTTGAGGTGACAAGGTTGAACTAGGTACCCACCCTAGAGTGTTTCCTAATTTCTATGCATTTATAATCTAGGAACCCAAAATATAGAGATTACTTATTTGTTAACTACGACTTTTTGCAAGAGTCTTAGTTTGGCATGTTGATTTTTAAAACAAAATTGGGGTGTAATTTTTCACCCAAGTTTGGATGCCATATTTTATGGATTGAAAAGAATATAATTCAATATTATAAATTAGGTCCTTGAGAAGATAGAGAAGTGTGAGGTTGCACGGGTATAAAAATGTTGCTAATTTGGATGCAAGAAAGAAGAAAGTGATTGTATTGTATTCTTATTTCAAGATAACACAAACTTGGCCTTTTTTGGGAGAGTTTTTTAACCCAAAAGCATTTTTATTCGCATAAATATTGTGTTGTGTAATTCTCTTATGCTTACTAATTTTTATTTATTGTTTTTCATTTACATTTCATTAAATCTCCATTGGTGTCATACAAATTAAATTTTAAGTTTCCATGTTGTGGTTGTTTACCTTCATTTCTAACATTTGGTATAATGATACTTGCCAACTTTTCTTCCTGGGTGAAAGTATGAAGGTTTTTGTGTTGTAGTGGGATTTTTATTGATTTGTTTTGCATATTTGTGTGTGTGATAGCCATGTTTGCATCTACATCCTAGTTGGATATTATAAAAATCAATGATACTAATTACAAGGTGAAATCTGAAAATTAAGGATCTTCTTGAAGAGAGGGATCAATGGTTGGTTGTTAAAAAGAAACCCAATAAAATAGATTAAGATGAGTGGGATAAAATGGATAAGAGAGCACATGGTACAATTTGGCTTTATCTTATAGGTTGAATTTTATTAAAAAATAGCTAAAGAGTCCACTAGATATTCCTTGTAGAAATGTTTGGGTGAAATCTACCAAGCTAAGAGCCTACTAAATAAGTTATAATTGAAAATAATATTTTTTTCTCTAAAAATGAAGGAAGGTGAATTGAATATTGAAAATTTTAATTTATTTAATTTAACTTTGAGTCAATTGTTAATATTAATAAATGCATTGTGCTTCTTTGTTATTTTCTTGAGTCATGAGAGAATTTTATTCTTACTATTAGTGCTAATCTTGAAGATCCTAAGATGGATGCTCTTTTTGCAACATTGTTGTCACAAGAAATAAAAATGAAAGTTATGGATGGCTCATAAAATGCTCTTCATATCAAGAAAAGGTCTAAGGAAAGAGGTGGATCAAAAGGAGAATAGAAGGGGCCTAAAAACAAGTCTAAGGGAAGATCTAAAACTCTTGGTAAAAAGAACAAAGTGAAGTGTTAGAATTGTAGAAAGAGGGAACATGTTAAAAATTAATATATAAATAAAAATAAATAGTGGGATTCCTCTATAGAAAAGGCTTTTGAATTAGGTGACAAAGTTTTATTATCTTCATGCAGTAATATTTCTATTAAAAAAAATGGTTGGTTGACTTAGGATGCTCATATTATAGGACTCCTCACAAGAAGTGGTTTTCCACATATGAAGAATATGATGGAAGCCAAGTTTACCTTGTGGAAAATAGTTCATATCCTATTATTGGACGAGGAAAGGTACAATTATTATTTAGTGATAGGAGGATTAATACCCTCCCTAGTGTTTTACATATTCCTAGATTGGCTAGAAATCTATTTTTTGTATCTAAGTTCAATGATTCAAGAAAGTATGTAACATTTGATAAGCATGGTTGTAGATTGGTGAGAGGAAGCTTGGTGGTAGCAAGAGGGACCATATTAGGAACTTTTTTTAGGATGAATATCATTAATTTATGTAAATCCACTTATGTGACTGAAAGTTCTAAAATACATGTATATTGTAGAACCATAGGTTGAGCCACATAAGTGAAAAAGGTTTAAAATCATTATGAATAAAAATTTGTGTAACGATTTCTCTATTTCTGATGAGTATTTTATTTTTAATGAGAATTGTATGTTTAGGAATAAAATAGAGAATATTTTCCTTTAAAAAACAATAAAGAAAAGAGTAAATTGTAAATTATTCATATGGATGTATTTGATCTTGTGGATATTGATTCTATTGGAAAATATCAATATTTTATGTTCTTCATTGATGATGCTTCAAGATTTACCTAAAAAAAATTTATGATATATAAATGCGAATTTTTCACTAAATTTAAATACTTTAAAGTCTTAGTAGAGAAGTAATTAGAGCATAAGATAAAGGTTTTAAGATTTGACAATGGAGGAGAACATTGTTCTAAGGAATTTATATAGTTTTACAGCCATGTAGGTATCATAAGGTAAAAGACTACTCCTTACACACCTTAATAGAATAGGGGTGAAAAAATGATGAATTGAACTATAATGGAACGAGTCAAAAATATGTTAAGTGGTGCACTATTGGATAGATGATTTTGGGTAGAAGTTATGAGTGTTGCTAACTTCTTGATTAATAGATCCCCTTTTTAAGGCTCTTGATTCAATATCTTATGAAGCGTGGATAGGTAAGCAACCTTCTATTTCACATTTTGTGGTTTTCCATGTGAGGCTTTTGCTCAAGTGCCTAAATGAAATCATTCAAAGTTGGATCCAAAGACACATAAATGTATCTTCATTAGATATGGTGAAAATATTAAAGATTGTAATATTTGTAATCCTCTAACCAAGAAATTTTTCTATTCTAGAATTGTGATATTTAAGGAAATTATAGATATTTTTGACCCTAAACATCCAAAAGAAAAAAAAAGAAAAGAAAATATAGTTCATTTCAAATGAATAGAAGGAAGAAGATACACTTTGTAATGTAGGAAATTGTATACCTTTACAATTTCACGCGATGTTTGGGTCCCCTAATTTATTGGACTTAATTAAGCTTCTAATTTTCCAAATTACGCATTCCAAAGCCTTATTTTTACCATTTTTCTAAAAGGAGAACCTAATTTAATTAATGCATTTAATATTTTAATCACCATGAAATATGAGTGTACTAGACTTATAAGCAAGGACCCATTCACCCATGGGCGAATGGGTCCCCTTTAAGTCCTAAGACCCATTTTTAGATACGTTTTTGGCAATATTTTAATGATTCAAATTCAATTTGCAATTGTTGGCTTTTAGAATCTAATTTTCAAGAAATTAGATAAACACCTATAAATACCTAGTCTATTTATCATTTTAAATCTAAGGCATTATAATACGCTTTATTCAAAGCAATCCTAATGAGGAAATATTATTGTCAAGAGCATTCAAGAGCAGATTTATCAGTCATTTATTTCAATGTAAACAAGATCCTAACATCATGTTCAAGTCTATGTGTTCATGTCATCTTGTGAAGGCTAATATGCATTGTTGATCCTAAAGCATCCAAGCATACATCAAGTATCCAAATCCATCAAGCAAAGCAAGATCAAGTTCCTTGGAGTGATGTGTTTATCTTCAATCCTCTAAGGGAAGCCATTGAAGGGTGGTGAGTTGTAGCAAGCAAGTGTTCATTCATCATTTACTTCTCTTTTATCATTATATTTCTATCAAGGTTTAATTACCAAACTTGGGGTTTGACCAAGGCAAACCCCCATTCAAAAAAATATATTTTTTCCTCTTTGTGTATGTGTAGATTACAGGTTGAAGAAGAATTGGAAAGATCTTGACAAAGCAATTTTGCATTGTTGCATAAGTTGCCATCATTGTTATCAAGCCACAAAAACTAAGTTGTTGACTTTTTTTTTTACTTTATGACAGTGGGACCTATGTCAAACCAAAGCCAAGATCCAATGTTAGAGGACTGTCAAAAGTTGTTTTGGAGCCCTATATTGAGACCCATTCACTCAATGCTGAATGAGTCCTTTTGCACTCCTCAAAACACATTTTTGGTAGCACGTACATGTGTTCAGACCCTTCTTAGATCTGCTTGCAAAGTTCTATAATAATCTCTATATTTTTTTAAACCTACATTTTAAGTATTAGATCTTATTCTTCACTTAGCTTGAGCATTGCAAATCATTTCAATTTGGTTTTAGATTTATTCAATTGTCTCAAGGATTGAGATCTAGGTTTGATTGGCTCACCTTTGAGGTTGAAAGTCAATCTTCACACCTTGTGATCTCTTTACTAATGAAATTTTTGGGGAAAGACACCTATCAAGGATCCCTAGGGTTTTATGTAGCAACATCATCATAAAAACCCTTTTAAAAGAGGGATCACCTTTTCCTTCCATTTCATTTTGGTGAACTTGAAATTTTTACATCATACCTTTCTGATTTGGAGATCCTTGAAACCCTAGATCTAGGTTTTTCATTATCTTATTTTGCATTTCATTTAGGGTTATGTATTGCATATTTGTATCATTTAAAATCATAAAAAAATCCAAAAATATTGCATACATTCTACATAATAGCTTCATTAAGGTGTGTTTCAATCATTTAGATCAAATTCCATTCAAAATTGCATTAAAAAACTTGTCATTTTGTTCATACATTGCCATAAATTGCATTTACATTTAATCCTAAATTCTATAAAAACTATCACTGAAGAATCTGTTTGCAGTTAGGAACAGTGAGCTTAAATATCAGATCAAACACTCAAATTTAAATTTTTTAGAACCTTGTGCAAGGACCCATTTTCCCTTGGGTGAACCTATCCTTATACAAGTGATTTTCCAAAATTTTGTGCATTTTTCTATCTCTGTCTACTTCATTCTCCTATACTTGTAGATCCCTATTTCAGTTTTAGAAATTGCGTTTTTTTGTAGATGTTTGTATTTAGTTCAATTGGTGAAAGAAAGTGCATTGTTTAAGATCAAAATTGGCATTTAGAAGTAATAATTTTCAAGTTTTTGCATCTTAAAATTAGTCAATTATCATATTTATGATCTGAATACTTGTATTGTGCTTTCTATTTCTGGGTGTCTACTATATTTATTTAGTGCTTTTTGTCCATTTTGGGTACACTTTTGGTTTGGTGAAACTTGTATGAGCATCACAACCTATTGTCCTATTGTCAATACTTTAGTGAGACATATTTCAAGACTCATGGCATCCCATGCTCGTACATTTGCAATGGATCTTGAGTTTTCCAACTTTTTTACTTATAGTGTAGACAATAGTCAACCCATTTTGCACCATATCCTTGATGTCATGATTGGATTCATTGACATTCAACCTTCTAAAGTCCAAACCAAATTGCTTCTTGACATTACTTTCTCAAATAGTGATATAATTAAAAATGCATCTGATGGTCCTTTTTACATGGTAAAAATAATCACTGACGAGCCTACAAATGGGATATTAATTGATCCCATGTGTGTAGAGAATGTGACCACATAGGAATTCTTATTTTTGCATGAACTTTAGCAAGATTTCTATGAAAAATCGAAAGCATGGATCAAAACACATGATGTTTTTGCTCACCCTACAATAGGTTTGATCACTCTTCCATTAAAATTTGGACCGAAGCAATTAAATGTATCATTCTCCAGCATCTTGATGTCAAATCAATTTCATGTGAAGTTAGGCTATCCATCACTATGCTCCATTAATGTCATCCCATTGGTCATCCATAAGTGCTTGAAATTTCCATTTGACAACCAAATTTTTATAGTGCATCATAGTGGATTTAATCCTTTGTCTTCCTGTGGGAACTTTCCATTGGATTTATTTTGGCCCAAACTTATTGTGCCTTGTAAGGATTTCTTCTTTAAATCATATCAAAAGTTCAAAGGAAAGCGTATAGTAGAATTATCCCTTGCCAATATCCCACCTGAAATTGAAAGATCCATAGTTGTTCCTCTCACTCCCATTATTGTGGATGAACCTATTCTTGAACCAAAAGCTCTCTTGAATAATCAAACTAAGTATGATGTTATTCTACCACCTATATCCTAAAAGAGACTAAGAGATAACCATACAATTCCATTTGTGCCTCTTGAAACCAAACAAGTTTATAAACCTAAAGAGAAAGTGGTTTCCCAACCCACGGAGGTCCCTTTTGTTCCTCCCCTGAGAGAAGAAAAGAGATTGATGGTTGATAAAATCACTCCTACCATCATAACTTGAAAACCATGCAAGAAGAAACTGAAATGCTAAAAAGCATAGTCATAAATGTCATGCTATTGCTTGTCAATTATAAGAAAAGAATAAACCAATAATCCAAGATCAACAACCAACTCAAACAAAGCATCATGATTCTCCACCTTTTTCCAAAACATGAACCTTCTACACCAAACAAAAACAAGAACATACAATGGACGTTGTCATTAGACCTCCTATTGTGATTAACTTTGATGATGATAATGAGATTGCTAAAATTGATGATGAAGTGCGACTATGATGATCCTCCTAAAAAGAGTGATCCACCACGTGTTGAACCTAGTGATACTCCTAATGTGGCACTTGTTTTATTCCCTTTGTATACTTATCCACCTTCCATATATGATGAACAAGATTGGTATGTAGACAACTTGCTTTAGGTTGGATCGCATGTGACATACTTTCTTTCTTTTCTTTTCATGTTCTTTGTGATTGCATGTACATAATGTGATTCCCCATATCATGTTGTTTGGTGTGTCTTTATGTTTGTGAGATATCTTTGGATGACCCTTGTTACTCCATTGGTTCAAGGATACAAAGGAAGTGAATTTGTTGCGACTTTCTTCTATTTCTATCTCAATTCTTCTATTTGTTGTAAACATTATCTTTTCTTTTGTCTTGTGTTTTCCTTTTGGGGATGATGCAAGACGTTGAGACATCCAAATTCTCTTCCATGTTGACCTAAAATCTTTCCTTTTCTTTCACTCTCTATGTGTCATTATTCCTTTGTGTTCATTGTTCCATGAGTATTTAGGGAATGATGATGGTTCTAAGCCCTATTATATTACTATAGCAAAGACATATGCTAACCTTGAATCTGTAGATCCATTATGTGTTATCTATTGAGATTTCATGTGGGGGCAACCCCTTCTTAATGACACAAATTTATTTGGAAACATATCAAGCTCTCATTGCCCTTTTTATCAATTAGCATTTATCATTTCTACTTTAAATTAATTGCTCACAACATGGTGTTTAGCAATTCCTTTAAAGTGGGGGCATACATTAGTATTATTTCATTTTTTGCATTTTTAGTTTGACATTTTGGCTTCACTTTTGTTCATAGGAGTTGGACTTAGTGTAGCGTTCACATAGCACATTGACCATTTTGTGGCACCTTATCAAAGTTATCGGGGAGTATAACTTTTGGTATGGTTGACGTATGGGAACACACCTGTAGACCTAGCGTGTCTGTCCCATCCGCCACCCCTTTTTATGGGTTCACACTTTGTAGACCTAGTGTGTGTTTCTCATTTTATCTTTGGGGCTCACCTAGTGTATACCAGACTACACTAGCCCTTGTAAATGTATTTTATGGACATGACATAACACAACTTGCTAGTCCTTTCTTTTTCCTTTTTCCTTTTTGCATTGACTTTGACATTGTATGCTTGTGTATCTTGTCTTGATGCACATATCTTACATGCATGTGTGTCCTTTGTGCTTATGTTGGTTTTCCATGGGATCTTCAATCTTGGGGGCTTGGCCACCTCCTTCATCTTTGTCATCCTATCCCATTAACATTTGTGCACTTGGACCCCTCTTGACACGTATTTCTCTACTTTAGTGTAAGTCTAAGCATAAGTTCATACTCTCACTATAGTGGGGACTAAATATAGTGTAGGGAATTTTATACCTTTACAATTTCACACTATATTTGGGTCCCTTAATTTATTGGTCTTAATTAAGCTTCTAATTTTCCAAATTATGCATTCTAAAGCCTTATTTTTACCATTTTCTGAAAGGAGAACCTATATTTAATTAATGCATTTAATATTTTAATCACCATGGAATATGAGTTTCCTAGACTTATAGGCCAGGGTCCATTCGCCCATGGGTGAATGGGTCCCCTTTAAGTCCTAAGACCCATTTTTAATATGTTTTTGATGGTATTTAATGATTCAAATTCAATTTGCAATTATGGGCTTTTGGAATCTATTTTTTGGAAAATTAGATAAAAACCTATAAATACCTAGTCTTTTTATCATTTGAAATCTAAGGAATTATAACATACTTTATGAAGTAATCCTAATGATAAAATATTATTATCAAAAGCATTCAAGAGCAGATTTATCAGTCATTTGTTGTAGCAATCAAGATCCTAACATCATGTTCAAGTCTATGTGTGTTCATGTCATCTTGTGAAGGCTAATATGCAATGTTGATCCTAAAGCATCCAAGCATTTAAAGTATCCAAATACATCAAGTAAAGCAAGGTCAAGTTCCTTGGAGTGATGTGTTTATCTTCAGTCCTCTAAGGGAAGCCATTGAAGGGTGGTGAGTTGTAGCAAGCAAGTGTTCATTCATCATTTCCTTCTCCTTTGCAATTATATTTCTATTAAGGTTTAATTACCAAACTTGGGGTTTGACCAAGGCAAACCCCCCTTCAAAACAAAACAAATTTTCCTGTTGTATATGTGCAAATTATGTGTTGAAGAAGAATAGGAAAGATCTTTAAAAAGAAATTTTGCATTGTTGCATAAGTTGTCATCATTGTTGTCAAGCCACAAAAACTAAGTTGTAGACTTTATTTCTGACTTTCTAACAATGGGACTTGTGTCAAACCGAATCCAAGATCAAAAGACAAAGGATTTTCAAAAGTTGTTTTGGAGCCCTAGATTGAGACCCATTCACCCTGGGGAAAATGAGTCCCTTTTCACCCCTCAAAACATGTTTTTGGTGATAGGTACATGTGTTCACACCCTTCTTAGATCTACTTGCAAAGTTTTTTAGTAGTATCTATATTTTTTGAAACATGCATTTTAATTATTTGATACTTTATTTCTGACTTTCTAACAACGGGACTTGTGTCAAACCGAATCCAAGATCAAAAAACAAAGGATTTTCAAAAGTTGTTTTGGAGCCCTAGATTGAGACCCATTCACCCTGGGGAAAATGAGTCCCTTTTCACCCCTCAAAACATGTTTTTGGTGATAGGTACATGTGTTCACACCCTTCTTAGATCTACTTGCAAAGTTTTTTAGTAGTATCTATATTTTTTGAAACATGCATTTTAATTATTTGATCTTATTGTTCACTTAGTTTGACCATTACAAATCATTTCAATTTGGTCTCAGATCTATCCTATTGTCTTAAGGATTCAGATCCAGGTTTGATTGACTCACCTTTGAGGTTGAAAGTCAATCTTTACACCTTGTGATCTCTTTCCTTATGAAATTTATGGGGAGAGGAACCTATTAAGGATCCCTGGGGTTTTATGAAACAATGTCATCATAAATACCCTTTTAAAAGAGGGATCGCCTTTTCCTTTTATTTCACACATAAGGAAGAAAAAAAAGATAGAATTGTGAATAAAGAGGAAGAAAAGGGTTCAAGTGGGAGTTTTGAGCAGGATGATCTTGAAGTTATAGAAGAGGTTGAGCATGCAACAATACTAGAGGAAGATACCCTTTCTCCTACCTTAGATCCACAAGAAAATGAAATATAGTTGATAAGTATAGACCACCAAATTTTCAATATGTATTTTCATTACTTAGCATGGAAAATGAACCTAGATTATGTAGGGAAGCTACTATAACAAATGATAGTGAGTCTTGGTGTAAGCCGTGTAGGAGGATATGATGACTTTCGACTCTTGTGATACACAAGATCTTACACATTTTCCCAAAGGTGGGAAGACCATGAATGTAAATGGGTCTATAAGAAGATATTTGGAGCTCATAATTGATTGGAGAGGCATAATAAAAGACTAGTGGCATAGGGATACTCCTAAAGAGAGGGAGTTGATTTTGGTGAAATTTTATCGCCTATTGCTAAATTATCTTCTATCAAATTTATTTTATCCATAACTATTGCTTATGATTTTAAAACTGAGCAAATGGATGTTAAGACTACATTTTTACATAAAGATCTAGAAGAATAAATTTCTATGCAACAACAAAAAGGTTTTAAGGTTGAAGGAAAAGAGCACTTGGCTTGTAGATTAAAGAGGCCCCTCTATTTTTTGAAGCAATCACCCTAGATATGGTATCAAGAATTTGATTCATTTATTTTAAATTTGGGTTTTATAAGAAGTGAAGTGGATCGTTGTGTTTCCATTAGATTTATTGATGATCATATACTAATTGTTGCCTTGTAGGTGGATGACATGTTGGTTTTCAGTAACACCAAGAATATGATTAGTGAGATGAAAGCTCAACTTTGAGGTGCATTTGAGATGAAAGATCTAGGGGTGGCAAGGTATATTTTGGGAATGAAAATTAAGAGAGATTGAGGTGACATAAAGCTTTGGTTATTTGGAAACAAGAATGTTGATACTATTTTGCACAAGTTTAATATGTAGGAATATAAAGAAGCCATTTATAATTCCTTTATTTATTGGAATTAAGCTTACTTTATATATATGTTTCAAAACTAAGGATTATTTTGAGGATATGCCTGACCTATTATATGCTAGTGTTGTAGGAAGTTTAATGTATGCAATAGTTTGCACTAGGTCACATAATGCTTGAGTTGTGGGAGTATTGAGTAAGTTAATAAATAAATTTGGTAAAGAGCATTATACTTATGTGAAAAAGGTGTTAACTAGTCAGCCCACAATTTTGTGTTCCAATTTTTGGCTAGAGTAGGACATTAAAATCAACATTTTTCACCAAATATTTACTTTATGAAACCTATGACAACTAAACCATTAATAATTTAGAGATGATATGAACTAGTGATTTGTGAGGATTTGTGTGTATATTCTAAATATATTTAAAAAATTATGAATTTTTGAAGTGACTTTTAATAACTTGTTTTTGACAACAAACAACTTTTTGAAAAAGTGGCGTTTATGTCACAACACAAATTTTTTATTGAAAGGGTAAAATTATATTTTTTTAAATATAGATTTGTAACATCAATATCTAGTGCATGGATACTTTCTAATAATTTTTTGTTGCATTTTTTTTTTTAATTAATTTTAGAAGCTAGAGTAATTATAATTTGGACACATGTGTATGTTGTAACACATAACTTGTTTTATATGTATTAAAATTAATTATTTTATTTTTTTCTGGAACAAGGACATCAATACCTAATGCACATATTTTTTGGAAATTTTTCTTTGTTTTTCTATTTTTTCGCATGTGTGAAACAAATACCTTGATGTTTGGTGAAAAACCTACATTCACAAGAAATAAAATATAAATAATAATGATATTAAAAATATTCAAAATCATGATTTTTGGAAAGCTTATAATAAGGGATACATAATTACCAAACATAATTTCTAAAGGACTTTATTTGATCCCTCAAAAGGTAAAGAAAAAATGGTTTTTGTTAATATTTGAATAGGTGTGAAAGAGACTCCATTATGGGTATGATTTAAGACTAGAGGGGTTCTATCCAAGGGGGCCTTATCTAACCCTCTTCAATTAAAACCCTTTAGATGGAATCCCTAAAGGAGTAAAACATTAATTTCTATAAAAATATGTGGCCTAAAATCAAGATATCCCAAGTTTGGGACCCATTATTGTGGGATGACCCTAATATATTTGCATGGTACTTTTGATTATTGTTTGATTTATTCTAGTACTAATGGTGTGGATAAGACATTCGACATACATGGGTTTGTTGATGTTAATTAGGTAGGTGACTTGGATAATCGAAGGTCTACTAATGGGTATATGTATTTACTTTTCTTTAATGAGTAAATAGTAGACCATGGTTGCTTTATCCATTACTAAAGTAGAGTTTATGACTTACACCCATGTCTCTAAGAAGTCAATATGGTTACAAAGATTATATCAATAGTGTTTCTGGATTCGATTGTGTGTAAGCTTTTTGAATCAACGTTTCGAATCACACTATGTGATCCATCATCACGATAGAGAGCTCAAGGATCATGGAGTGTGATTCGAAACGTTGATTCAAAAAGCTTACACACAATCGAATCCAGAAACACTATTGATATTATTATGGATTGTGGAAATCTAATAACATTGATACAAAGATTATGTGCATGTACTAGTTTTGATTGCAAGATAATTAAAATTGGTACAAGTGCTAGCCAAAGTGCAATTTATTTAGTAAAAAATGTTATGTATCATGCTTAGACTAAGTAAGGTATCATACAAGTAAATTTTATATTTGTAGCATACATTTTATATTTTCATATTGTAGTTGTTTACCTTCATTTTTAACACTCCACACACCTTTACAAGGCAAATTTTTTTAAATTCACACTCCTAATAGGAAACATCCATGCACATGCCAACAAAACTCATTCTTCTTTGAGATAATATGCATGTATGAAGTCTCTACAACTTCATCTTGATGGTCGAGCACTCAATTTGACTACACTAGACTCACACTACACAAGACAACAACACATTAAAGTGCTTCTCAAGAACACGGTCTAGTCTTGCACAACAAAATTTATAATTTTATGCGATCAAGCTCCTTCTACATAAGATCATTAATATTGATAGTTAGGTAATGCCCTATTAGATCATTGGTATTAACATTCTGCATTACTCTACATTTCCATCTTCTACATATAGAGACTAGCTTCTCTCAACAAGAATGCATAGGTTCAATATCACCCTATCCTTTTAGCATTGAAGTATAAGGGAATCTTTTTCAGCCACCTACAAGCATGCATAGTTATGATCATAATTTAAATTAGAGCTTTACGAACAATATTTGGACCTTCATTGGTTCATGGGTAGAAGTGTGACTATTTCACATATTTATTAACTTTTGAGCTTCATAAAAGCTTTCCAACTTCACATCTAGAAGTCACCATCATGCACACACTCACCAAATACATCATGTACACAACTAGTCCCACTTTTTGCACCAGATCACCTCTAGGTCTTTTTGAATATAGCAGGATGACCCACTCTACAATAAAATGAGAAGTGATCTATACATAACCACACAATTATTCAGATGATTAATGATTTTTTTAGATCACGATTCAATTAAGTTTTCCTTTTTTCATTGTAAATGTAATAAAGACCATTACTCTACAAGAAAGATCAATTGATTTATGCATAATTCTACATAACTCATTCTCTTATGCATCAAGTCAATATATGCTCATATCTTACTATAATATTTCCTTCCACACTCAACACAATGTCAATATGCTCTACACATGAATAAAAAATACATAATGGCTTTGTACACATTTACATTAGCATTGATTCTAATAAATCCTCATAATTTTGTGCAAAGTATGTGCACACATTCCTTAGTCACACCATGCAACTTTAAGGGTCTACACTCAAAGCTTCAACAATAACATAGTCATATCCTATAACATTGATCCAAAATAGGTGCAACCCACACATGGGTGTACATCCATCTACTTTAGTGTGCCAATTCAATACTATATACTTCAAATAAATGGAAACACATGGAACCACATAATATAACCATCCATTCAACACCATATGGGTTTAACATTAATCACCCACTCATCCACATGTAATGTACACCATATGCACATGATATCTATCAACCTTCTATTTCTAGGCCTAGCTAACAATTACTATATAAGTAACGACCTTTATAAATAGTTTAGACAAAAGGTTTCCAGCTCATAATACATAATATAGTCTATTACAAGTATGCATATGAACCTTATAAAATCACCATTACTATGGATTATACCTCTCCAAAATGCCTCTGGCAAATAAGGTGTATGCAACCTCTCACCAACTGGTCATGGGACTTTGCTTCTTGCCATAACCTCCATGTAATATTACAAACATACATGCAACATCAATGAAAATATGACAATATTTTTCATGTGTTTGTTATGTCTTTATTATGCTTCAACCATGGCTTTTTATAACAATTTTTTTTATTGTTGAAGCTTTCTAGTGGAAGTAAACCTATTTTCATTGGCTTAGTCGTACCTTTGCCTATATGTGAGGTTGTTGTCTATTCTCAAAGGGAAAATAATTTATTATAAGAGACAACTGTATACAAATACCACTCTAAATGTCATGGGATTTAAACATGTAAAAATCATAATAGTTAATATTGAAAAGCGCCACAATAAATATTGGTCATGAAGAGGGTTGGTTTGACATTCATTATTATCTCTCAAGTTACATCTCTCAAAATATTAAGAACCACTATTCTTATTTGGATGGTACTCTAAGAAAATGTAAATTATGTTAAAAGCAATAAAAATTAAGAGCATTGATTGTGGTCCTTATTTCCAAGTTGATCTTTAAGGGAAACATTCAATACATACATGTTTGATTTTCATGCGTGATTGGTTGTGATAAATAAACATGCCATCATTAAAGTAATATTATGGTCTTTGGACTTGCAATAATTTTTCTCTTTTAATTGTATCAAATATAATTTTGTGGTTATCTAAAAATATTATTAATGTGATGTTATGCTCATAAAACTAACAATGATATGATCTCTTATAGGATCAAGTCATGGCATTCATGTATTTTTATGTTGTTCTAATATATGTTTTGTTTGTTTGTTGAATGTTTTGATCAAACATTATGTATCCAATAAATCTATAATATGCAGCATGTTGAAATTATATATAAATAGATTGTGATAACAAGCAATCATTCAAAATTCAAATGAATTCAATAAGTGATGATGCACAAAACTAGAAAAGTCTATGATTTCCTTTAGTTTCTAAGAATAATACATTTTCAACATAGTTTATTACATAACGTATCCAAAAAAAATAGTATTATTGGAAATATACATACTTAATTTTTTTATCAATTGTATGGTTAATACTTATTGTATCACTTGAGTATCTTTGAAAGTAATAATTAACATTAATAAACTAAAATACTTTCAAATTTGGTTTATTATTTTATAAAATTATTCAAAATTTCTTAAATTGCAAAACAACGGTAACTCAATTGGTCGAGCACAATTGGTTAGTGTGATGATATGTTTGTTGATGGATGCCTTCTTAGTTGAAAATGTATAATATAGACTTGCCCAACAAAATGATCTAATAAATGGTATAAAATCCTAAAAAAAAAAAACTCTTAAATTATCATATCTATGAAATTTTTAAAACTAATAATCAAACTAAATTACTATAAAATAATTCATAAACACAAATATTTATTATCAAGCCAAGAGGCTTCTACAATGAAAACATAGGATGTACATTTTTTGAAGCTATGTTTATTTTGCTAATGGTTATATATATTATAAAAATAAATAAAAGAAATGTAACCGACATGCATATAAAAGAAACATAACTGACATGCAAATAAAAGAAATGTAAGTGACATGCAAATTCATTTTCCATATATACTAGGATATCTCTTGACCTTTTTTATAAATATTATCAATAAACAATATATATATATATATATATATATATATATATATATATATATATATATATATATATATATATATATATATATATATATATATATATCTAGATATTAACCAAACACTACACAAAATACTTTAACATATAAAAGAAATATAAATGACATGCAAATAAAAGAAATGTAACTGACATGCAAATTTATTTTCTATATATACTAAGATATCTCGACTTTTTTTATAAATATATATATATATATATATATATATATATATATATATATATATATATATATACTAGTTGTATTAACCAAACACCACACAAAATACCTTAAAAATATAACTTAACACACATTCATGCATAATAAAAAAAACTCGAGTTAGGAAAATACAGGTTTTTTGTTTTTTTTTTAAATTCGAGTTCGCAAAATATATTTTTGTTTTGTATGCGAGGGGAACTGCATTAGGTAGCGTTCATAGCCCGCTATAGGAACTATAGACACTGTATATATAACTCACAGCGATCTTTTGCACACATTGCGAATATATAACACAGGGCAATAATCTTCATGATACAAAGGCAATTGAAAGCCAAGGGTTTGTTCAGATTTTTACAGGGCCGATCAGTATTATATATAAGAAGGGGGGTTGGAGGGTTTGTAAGATTCTGTTATTCTTGTTCAAGGTTGCCTGTCGCTTTCGCTGTGAATTGCAAGAGAGTTTTAAAGATGAGGCGGTCCTCCACAAGGAAAACCAACGGAGCAAATTCAAATGCTAGCACTCATCATGCTGCCAACACGGCTGCTCTCACTTCTTCAGGTATTCAATTTTGTTCTATCTTTTTGACTTTTTCTTTTCATAATCTCGAAATCGTATTAAATTTTATTCGAAGGATTTTGTTACATAGGTTTGGATAGGACAGTGGATTCTATTGAACCGAATCCCTGGGAAGTTAGTATTTCTGGCCGGAAAATTTTCATATTTTGTGACGATTTTGAGCGTGATTTAGGTCATACCCAGTTTTACTCTTTCCACGAGTTTAATTTCATATTAAGGATCTGATTAATTACGTTTAAATTGGATGATGAATTCTTTCGAATGAAAACTCGAGGAAATTCGTGTCCTTAACTGTCAAAAGATCCTGATATGTGATGATTTTGAACTTGCTGTAGGCTCAAACGTAATTTTAAGTTTCAGATGAATTGAATTTTTTATATGAAGAGTCTTATTATTTACGTTAGGATCGGAGGATGGATTCTATTTATAACAAAAGGCCTATGGAGATTCGTATTTTCGACTAAATATTGCTTTTAATCTTTCGATGCATTGAATTTCGTATGTTGGATTTCATTATTTAGATTCAGATTGGACGATTGATTGTATTGAAGGATACGTCGTCTTATTTGACTTATGTGAGTAGTGTTGTTTTTGCCAATCTTAAAGGAACCCTGCGTCCATTTTAAGAAATGACTGTCGGTCCTACAAAAGTTTAATCCCTTATAAAATGTTGAAGGATCTATCTCTTCCTTTTTCAGCCGGGTTGTTAGGTCTCTATGAGCATTCATGTTTGGCCTTGATACCAATCTTCCACGACTTTTTGTTGACTATTTGTAGTTTCTCTGTCTTGCTTTTGCAATGCCATATTCTCGTTTGCCTTTGTCATCCTAAGGCAAAGTCTTCAATGGAAGTTCGTACTGTTCCTCACCTTCCTCATTTTACATAGAAGTTTCATAAGGATTATTACATCTGGAAGCAGTTTAAACTTCAAACATGTCCTTGTAACATTATGAAGCCAAGGTTGTCCCTTTTTTTCAAGGAAAGAGTGGCAGTGTACTCTGCTTCACATGAAAATAAATTCCATTGCCATATGAAGGATATGTATTACTTATATATAGGATATTCATTCTGTGAAGAGGTGTTATGTTGTGACAGCATAAAAATTAAAATACAATCAATAAAATAACTTTTAAATAAATAAAATAAATAAATAATTTGTAAGTAAATAAAATAATTAAAAAATAATTTAGATTAAAATAAGCTTAAGTCTTAAGTAAATAAAATAAATATTAAATAATTTTAATAAAGTAAAATAAGATAAGAAAGTAAATAAAATAATTCTTTAAATAAATAAAATAAAATAACTCTTCAATAAATAAAATAAATTTTAAAGAATAAAAGTAGTTCTTTAAAGTAAATAATATAAATAAAATAAAATAATTTTTAAATAGTTTTAAACTTTAAAATAAAATAAAATAATTTTAAATTAAATATAAAATAATTCTTAATAAAAAAACTCTTTAAATAGAATTAAAGTAACAAAAGTAAATAAAATAATTTTTTTTCTAAATTATTATAAAGTAAAATAAAATAATTCTTATGTAAATAAAATAACTCAAGATTGATATCTTTAGACATCTATTAAATAGACGCATTTAAAATATTTATATTAATATATTTAAATTATATTTTTAATATATTTTTTATTAATTATTAGTTTGATGACATGTAAATAATTCTTTAATCTACAATAAATTTTTTTTTTGAATACACACACTCTTTTATAAATTTCTACTTATTTTTCCAATATTTTTTTATTTTAAATATTTTATCCAATATCAAATTGAATAGTGTTGATTACTTGCATATTTTTATCATTAAGCAAGTATCTATATATACTTATAAGTTTATACTACTAATGTACTTTTACCATAGTTGAAAAACTTGGATTTGGCAATAACTTGGCAGACCCAAAATTTCTAAAAACTCGGGTCTCGGCAAAAACTCGAGGAAAAACTTGGCAATTTTATTGAACACTATAAAATACATAAATTTTTAAAACTGTTCTTCAAAAATACACATATTACTAATTTTGTAGAGCATATTGTTGATTTCCATCATATATAAATCAAAATTAGAGTTTAATACATATCATAGACCAAAAACCAAGTTCAATCTCTAAATGGGTTACAATGCCACTTCCACTAGCCATGTCATATTTAAAAGTTGCCTCATCTAAAGCGATTTTTGGTAAGTTGTGTGATAATAGCATCTAAGTTAGCACTCGCAATAGTTATATTTCAAGTCCTCATCACCCCCTCATTGTAATCAATTTTCTTTTTTGACAAGAGATCCTAATAACTAATGGGGGTTTGGGGATGGATATACCAATGCGCTTGAGGGGTAGTGATTCTCATGGGGTTTTGGAGGCAATGCCCCCAGTGTGGTCAAGGAGCAGCAGCCCTTGTGGGGATTTGAGGGCAATGCCTCCAATGGGGTCAAGGGGTAGTGCCCCTTGTGGGGGTTTGGGGGCAACGCCCCCAATGGGATCAAGGGGTAGCACCCCTTGTGGGGGTTTTGGGGGCAATGCCCCCAACAGGATCGAGGGGCAGCACCCTTGGTGCGCTCCTTGTTGCAATACAGGGTGGGGTCAAGGGGCACAACCCCCATTGCCAAGCCCAAATTAAAGCCTTTGAAACCACACAAACCTTCATTGCCAATCATTATGTCGTCGCATGCTCTAAGTTGCTAATCATTGTGTTGTACTCGTAGCACCCCTTGTGGGGGTTTTAGGGGCAATGCCCCCAACAGGATCGAGGGGCAGCACCCTTGGTGTGCTCCTTGTTGCAATACAGGGTGGGGTCAAGGGGCACAACCCCCACCGCCAAGCCCAAATTAAAGCCTTTGAAACCACACAAACCTTCATTGCTAATCATTGTGTCGTTGCATGCTCTAAGTTGCCGACCACGTGTTGGAAATGTTGTCATTGATTTCAAAGCGTTGTAATTGATGTCAAAAAGGGATTCGTTGTCTAAGTTTGTTATCATTAATGTATGAACGAGATTATTAGAAGATTGTCATTAATTGTCTCGAATATTATATTAAAGAAGAAATGTTCAAGACATCCCCAAGATTGATACCATTGTGATAACTAAAGAAAAACCAAATGTTACATACAATGATATTTGATGAGGTGCAAAGAACATCTGGAATTAATGATGGTCAGCAATTCAAGGACAATATACTAAAGAGTCTATAAAATTTTATAATGAAGGAATAAGTAGATTGATTCATCCAAGCTATCAACAATTCTCTATGACTGGTAACTACTATTTTGGTAATTGTTCAAGTAGCACACATAGATGCTTTGGATACCAAGTTCTTGTGTATGGATTACCTTCTTCTACATCATGCCATGATTTAAATAGCAGCGGTCGTGTCTATATAATAGAGCAGTAATTTGTATGATCAGAGTAAACATATATTAATATCAGTGATTACACAAGAAGAATTTGTTTACCATTGTGGGAAGACAAAGACAAATGCTGGCCGACTTCTTTAGAGAATAAAATGGGATTAATAAAAGCAGCGAATGGCATTAATAAAATAGGACAGCAACAATTACAAGAAGCGAATGGAATTAAGGAGCGATCAGATTATAAGGAAAAGAGAAAAGTGATTATGCTTTACAAAAAGCAGATAAGACAAAGATCAGATAAGATTAAAAATTCAGATAAGACAAAATTAAGAAAAGGACAAAAATCAAATAAGACAAAAGAAGACAGTGAAATATAAAAAGACGAAAGGCAGCGATAAAACTCAGCGTATTAAGACAGCGATTACCTATTAGTATTAAATAAGGCAGCAATTACTTATACAAAGGCAGCGATTATCTTGGAGATGATCATGAGTTATCAAGGTGTTACATGAAAGCAGCGATCATGTGTTAATGAGAAATTCGATTAGTTATTATGAGGAGCAGCAACTAGCATTGGAAACAAAGGGTATGTCTCTTCAAATGAACACATCTTTTTAAGAGATGTATCTCTTCAAAAAGCTACGTAGATATAAATAAAGTTTATGAAATAAAAAAAAAGGGAGAGTGTGAAAGTGAGAGTGCAGTACCAAAAGAAATAATATTTAAACATCATTATAAAAGGAATATAAAAGAGAGTGTGGAACAATGGAGTGAAGATAATATATGCAAAATGGTAAAGGAAATATATTAAGATTTATGAAGGAATTTGGAGCAGATTTGTGGAGCAAGTTTATGAAGGATTTATGAGCAGTCTTGTAGTAGATTTTTGAAGGGCTTATGAACAGGTTCATGAAGAAGTTATGGGCATATTTATGAGTATGTATATGATGACTTACAAATATTTGTGAAGGGGGTTTCATACTAGATTAAAAGAAAATTTTGGAGCAGAATTATCATGAGAATATAAGGAGAGAATATGCATTAAAATATATCATCCAAACATATGTAAGCATATATGTTATGATTAATTCAAGAAGGCAATTATAGAGTGAATAAGAAGGTTTTATGAAGACATAGAAAGAGTTAATCATCTATTGAAGAAGAAATATTTTGTGAAGGAGATTGTAATTGTCCATCATCCATTAGAGAAACAACATTCAAGGTGGAAACTTGTGTTGGGGGTTGGTGCCTCTAAGAAAAAGAGATTGGAGTCTCTTACTAAGTTGGTGCTCAGGTGTAGGGATTGGTGTCTCTAGTGGGTTGGTGCTCACAAATTGAATGAGGGGTTGGTGCCTCTAGTGGGTTGGTGCTCACAAAGTGAATGAGGGGTTGGTGCCTACAAAGATTGTAAAAGAGATTTATATAAAAGCAATATTTTGCCATGGTTTTCTCTCGTAAGGGTTTTCACGTATATCTTGGTGTTCTTGTGTTCTTAGTTGTCAAAATCTTGCATGGTTATTATTGTCATGATTAATTAAGTTTAAATTGGTAAAAGTTTGTATTATACTGATTCACCCCCCCTTCTCAGTATAATCATATGCTCATCACCATGTGTGAAAATGAAGTAAAAATTGTGTACTTTTTAAATTGCAGGCAAGAAAAAAAATTATATAGATTTGGATGAGTTATTGATAGGGAAATGCCTCCAATGGGGTCAAGGGGCAGTGTCCCCAATGGGATCAAGGGGCAATGTCCCTTGTGGGGGTTTAGGGGCAATGCCCCTAATGGGATCGAGGGGCCGCGCCCTTGGTGCACTCCTTGTCGTGATATAGGGTGGGGTCAAGGGGCGGAGCCCCCATCACCAAGCCCAAATTAAAGCCTTTGAAACCACACAAACCTTCATTTCTAGTCGTCATGTCACCGCATGCCGTAAGTCGCCAACCATGTGTGAAAATGAAGTAAAAATCACGTATTTTTTAAAATTGCAGGCAAGAGAAAAAAAGAAGATTTGGACGAGTTATTGACAAAAAGCTCACGATTTTTTCCATTGACTCATGAGTTATATACAAAAGAATTGCCATGAGTTTTTCAAAAAATTGTCGGCGAGTAACTCACATGGCCATTTGACTCGTGAGTTTTGCAATAGAGAGTTTTAGAATGATAAAGATTAATAATAATCTTGTTTTATCTTTGATAATAATTTTAATTTATTATATTTGTATATTTAATGTTATCATTTAAACCATAAACAATTAATTTATTTTTAACTTTGTTGTTTTTAATTTTATGGTGTATATTTTTGTCCATACATTGATCATAGATACAATTATTTTTACTCATTTTCAATGCATTTATTTGACTTCTCCTATTTATTATTATATTTTACTGACTGATTTAGTTTGTGTAGAATGTTAAATATTACTTAAATATTGAATTTTTTATTATGTGTAGGATTCTATTTTAACTTAAATATAAAGTATCTTACATTAGATACACTAAAATGCATTGAAAATAACTCTTGTTTCTTATACTATATCACCTTGGTAATGGTCTTAGATTCTCAAGGGTAAAAACCTCTTATACACATATGTCAAATGACAAATATCTATGTTCCACCAAGTTTCCGTTATGAGGGGATGTTGGGATGGGGGGGCGTGTTTCAGGGATGGATTTTTTAGGCCATTTTTGGGGATGACAAAGGGTACGACTATATAAAAATATAAAAAATTTAAAAATATAGGAAAATTTCAAATATTCATATGATAGCATTGATAACAATGATAAGGAATTCATCATATTGACATATACATTATAGAATCCTTAAAACACAACAATAGAGTTCACATGAGAGTCAAACAAATTAATATTTAATTGCTTCGATAATTCATTGTCAATGTGTATATGATATAAAATTAAAAAATAGTAATATTGCATACACCAAAATGCCCAAAGGCTGCAAGTTTGCACCACAAATATCAAAATGACAAAGCCACAAAAATATAGTGAAAGTATGAGGGTTCCTCTAATCGGCATCTCCCAACACTACATTAAAATCGGAGTAAGACTCTGAGTCATTACCACTATGAAGGGCTGGCTCATCTAATGGAACTCCCACCAATCCCTTCTATGTCTCATTAATTTGGGTGGCATCCTCTGGATCAATGTCCCATTGTAAAGTTGGAGTTTGTTGACACTTTGAAGTTTGACGATCTTGGAGTTGTGAAGCACTATGCACGACCACCAACTTCTCTGCACGTCTAGAGATCAGCCTATTCCTTTTGATAGAGTGAATGAAGTTGTATGTGGACCAATTCCTCTTTGCAACAAAGGAATTGACAACCTGTGAAAGGAGGCAAATAGTGAGCGTCCTCAACTCTGGTGCATCTTTGCCATGCCATGTCCACCATCCAATAGGATCAGTTTGAGCTAACGTAGCTCTATCTATCTTCACCTTTGGTTTGCCGAATGTTGGACCACAAAGATTAGTAAAGGCAAGCCATTCTGTGCAAAGTAAAGTCGACTCCTCAATTGAATACATCTTGGCACAAAAGTTTATGCTATGTTTCAGGCTATTGATAAAAATCAGAATTGGGGAATTGTTGAGCATTCTCAAGCATATGAAGAGAAAGATCAGTTTTATGAATTGGTCAGCATGTTGCTAGACACATACCAGATGATGAAGCATAAAAATAAGAAGATTTCATATTCTGATGAGGATGATAATTGTGTCACCACTTTATGAAAGGAATCACTTAAAGATGTCCAGCACAAAATAGAAATGGAAAAGCTCAAATACCCCTACAGAGAAGCAACAGCAAGAGAAGAAAGAAGAACTTCTGTCAAGAAACATCTGCAAAGGGTAAAGGAGCTCGAGACTGAAAAAGAAAAGATCCAGAAGGAGGTAAAAAGTCTTGCAAAAAGGACATCAGCTGGATATATCATTCCTCCATGGTAGCGAAGGCATGACTTGAAGCATAGACATTCAGAATCTGATAGTGATAGTGATCCAGGTACACTTCTTCTGATTTTATTGCCATTTTCAAGAAATTAGACATGATTGCTTCTGATGTTACAGACCTTACTCAACTTTTAAAGTCCCAACAGAAACAAATTAAAAATCTCAATCAGTCAGTGGGGGAGATTTGAGACATTTTGTTTCTAGCAGAAAAACAAAAAAATACTTGAGAAGAATCTTCTTCAAAAGAACTCTTAGTTTCTACTAGAGAGCCAACAAAAGTGTTATATTTTGCTAACAATTGTGCTTACATTAGAATTTCTTTATGTTTTCCTGGTTATAAGAAATATCAACTTGATGCATTTTTAGATTTTGGTTCTGCCAGATCTTTTGCCAAAACAGATGCTGTTCCCAGAGAATTCTGGAAAGAAAGGCCAAATATCCCAGATGGATATGCAATTAATGGAGAACACATAAGGATGGGAAGGTATGCTCAAGATGTTCATATGGAGATCATGGGTAGATACTTTTATTACTGATTTCATAGAATATAAGGAGATAGATAGTGAAACTCTGTTAGGATATTTATTCCTTACAAAATATGAACATTTATTCTTAAGAAATCTCAAGTCTCATTAAGACATGAAGATGGGCAGATTCAAATCCCAGTTTTAAAATTGGTCAACTATAGATTTGAGAATAAAATGGTGGAAATAAGAAAAAAGGAATTCATGAAAGAGATACAAGAATATCATGAGTCTGTGTACTCACAGAATGAAGGACAAGAGGCATTCAAAAACACTAAAGGAAAAATCGAGGAACAATGTTGCAACATGAATCCTTTACAGTTCTAGAGCTTTGAACAGGATGAATGTGAGATACAGATAAAACCAGAATGTAGATCATTGATATCCTAGGAGCCAACATATTTGATGAGCCCAACTGAAGTCAAAGAAATGGATGAGCATCTACAAGAATTACTTGCAGGAAATTTCATAAGACCAAGTAAAAGTCCATTCTCATGTCCAACATTTCTTGTGAACAAAAGAACTGAAAGAGAAAGAGGTACGAAAAGATTTTGCATAAATTACAAACCTCTGAATGATATTATTTTGCCATTCAATTATCCAATTCCATTCCGTTCAGACTTGATTAGGAGAGCAACAAATAAAAAGATATTTTCCAAGGTTTTTGGCAAATCAAGATAAAGGAAGAAGATAATATAAAACAGCCTTCTTAGTTCCTCAAGGCTTGTATGAGTGGAATGTTATGCCATTTGGACTATGCACTGCCCCAACATATTTCCAGAGACGCATGGACCAGGCCCTCAGACATCTAAAAGATTTCTGTGCTGTTTATATTGATGATATCATTATCTTTTTTTGACAATGAATCTGATCATTTAACACATTTGGAAAAATTAGTTGCAGCTATCAAGAAAAATGGAATTTGTTTATTTGCTAAGAAAATGGAGGTAGGGAAAGTAGAAATTGATTTTCTTGGTTTACATTTAGATCAAGGGAAAATTAAGTTACAACACCATATATCCAAAGGATCCGAGAATTCCCTAGTATATTAAATGATAAGAAACAAATACAAAGATTTTTGGGTTGTTTGAACTATGTATCACCATTTTTTTAATGGATTGGCAAAAGACAAGAAAATAATCCAAGATTTGCTCAAGAACAAGAACACAGGATGGAATAGCAAAATAACATAGGCCATACAAAATATCAAAGCTAAATGTCAGCATCTTCCAACACTTCAGATACCAAAGAAAGAATATCCTTTGTTTTTATATACTGATGCTTCTGATAATGTTTGGTCAGCTGTTTTGATACAGGAAACACCAGAAAGGAAACAAGAAATTTGTGGGTATAGATCAAGAACTTTCTCAGATATTGAAACAAGATATCACATTTATGAGAAAGAAATTCTAGTTGTCAAAAAGGGAATAGAAAAGTTCAAAATATTTCTGAAACTTGAGCATTTTACGGAAATGACAGATAGCCAAGCAATGAGAAGCCTGCTGAAAAAAAGCCTAACAAGGATATAGCTCAAGGAAGAATTGCTCGATGGTATTTTGAATTCCTTAGTTATGACTTTGATATTGAATGGATTTAAAGAGAAAACAATCCATTAGTTGATTGCTTTTTTGAATTTTATTTGCTTGACAGACGGTTGAGAAATCTAAGAAGAGAAATCATGCTTCATCATGAGGCTCAAATATATTCAGAAGAGGAAGAAGAAAGATTTCTTAATCTTTTTGGATTAGAAGATGCTCCTACTACACATATATGCCACAATCACTGTGTAATTGATATTCAAATCACTGGGTTTCAATCTATGTGCTGGTCTGTAAGGACAAAAAAGAATTTCTTAAAATGTTGCAGGTTTGGGTATATTAACAGCATTACTTTCCTACAAATTGAGTTCAAGGATTATGCTGATATATTTACTCCAAACTTTCCTCCTGATATGAGAGAATTCTTTAATCATATTCATGGTAATCTGTTTCTTGCAATATTTGAAGGAATGTGTGATTATTTGGTCACGCCATGAGGATATGGAATTCCCAGAGTAGAATTTTATCCTCTCTGTTACCCATGGTTTCTATGAATGGTAATAGCATTCATCTATTAACAGAAAAAAGAAGATTACAATATATAGGAATGGAGGTCTACTGTAGATATTAAATATCTACGTACCTGCTACCTACCAGAAACTGTAGACAACAGTTACATACCTAAACTAAATAAATACATTAATATATTGACCACTAACATAAGAATATAATATTCTAACAGTTTCTTGAAGTTTTTATTAATAATATGACTCCAACATTATTTCCTGCCAAATTGAAATTAGCTATGCAAACATAAGTGGATATTGTCAGAGGTCACAAGCAACAAAAATGCTGTAATGGCCGGATAAACTGAAATCTGAAATTGTAAGCTGAATCATATAATGTCTAAAGGATGCTGTAATGGTTTTAAAATAATAACAATTGTATTCTGTCTTGTTGGAATTTGTGTTGCCATAGCTTTAATCTTAAACGATCATTTGTCTCATACCTAGTTCTGCAAAATTGGTATAAAATAAAATAAAATGAAGCATTTATCCTTTTCTAGTATTGCATCAATTGAATTTAGCCGACTAAATATTAGTTTAAATTCATTAAGATGATTATTTACAGTCTCCTTCAATGAATGCAACTTTCTTTTCAACGAGCAGTTTATATACAAGACTCTTAGATTGATATAACGTACCTTTCTTTTTCCATAGCAAATGCACAGTTTGTTCTTTTGATACATTCATCAAAACAATAATTGAAAGACAAACAGATAGTACTTTTAGCTTTCTCATCCAATTTAATCCAGTCTTCATCAAATATACCATAAGGTTTTGTTGATGTAGATATTGCAGTTCATTAGTCTCTTTCCAAAAGGTCTTCTACCTTCAACTTTCACAATTCAATATTTTTACAACTAAACTTCTCAATATAAGATCTCAAGTTGCTGGCGATGACTTCAATAGCATAGATCTCTGAATTTCATGGAATCAACAAATACTCCCATTACAGTTACAAACACACCAAGAAGAAAAAATGTCTCTTTTCTTCCAATCAAGCCTCAACCAATTGGCTTTGGATACCAAATGATAAAAAACCAGTCAATGATTGCAATAACATTTTATGATGAAATCAGATTCAAAATTCAGTGTTAAGAATCACTTAGAAAAATAATACAGGAATTGCAAGAAGACCTATAAATCTATCAACATCTGCAGCACATAGAGAACACAACATATAATCTAGGAGACTCTTTTGGCAAAAAAACCAACATCAAAAGAAAACCAACAATTTATTAATCTGTGAAAAGAAACATCAGAAAAAGCCAACAATTTTTTAATCTGTAGAATTATAAAATCGAAATACAATCAGATATCTCCTTTTTTGCCTTTATCAATCTGCAGATTTTCACAATCTGAATTCTAGTTCTATTTTCTCTACTCTACATCTATTTAACTTTTGCCCGCACAACCTAAGGGAAAATATCAGCCATTGCATGGCTACTAACTGGTGCTCTTCCAACTTCCTGCCAACTGAAGATGAACCCTTGCCACAAATGGAAACAACCAACTAGATAATTGCCAAGGCCCTGACATCAGCGAAGAACAAAATGTGCACACAATGCTGGGTATTAAGTGGCCATTGATCTGTCATAATGGCCTGTGCACATGGTAGCGTTTACTTGAGCACAAAACTGCCTTTTACACACTTGTATTATTTACTTGCGTGGCAACTAACAAATATGTTGTACATCAACTAGATCGTGTTGCCTACCAATGAAGAGGCTGCACAACAACTGTAAGCTTCTTGTGCAACAATTAAGAGTTTGCACAATAACTACAATATTCTTGCACAACAAGTAAGAATGTTGCACAGCAACTATGTTCTTATTACCACAATGCATTTTCTTACGTAGTGGTTTCATAGAGTGGGGAACTCCAAACATTTCTCATTAGGCACTGCAGATGCAATTTTGGAACTTTTTGCATTTACTTTGCACTGTTACAGGTTTAAAAGATTTTTTTCCTTAATTGATAAAGGTACTTGGAGACATCGCAGGGCCTTAGTCTGTTTGTGGCACCATACTAGGGGTGTGAGTTTAAGCCCATCACATATGCCTGAATTATTACAGCATTCCACTAATGGGGAGTTTGTTGAGTAGTAGGCTGCCTTATGACAGCATGAGATTTTAACTGGGACTGAAGGCATGTGAAGATAACCAATTACCATCGCACCAATACCCGATGGACTAGGATTTAGAATCTAGAATATAAATTCTAAGGAGGTTACTATGAAAAAGATTATCGACAAAGGTAGACCCACAAGCTGCCATTTGCCAAACAAATTCTCTCAATATCTCAGAATCTCATGTGAAATACTAGTGGCCTTGTGATGAGCACATGGTTATACTAAGAGGGGGGAGGGGGGAGTGAATCAGTATAACAACAATTTTTATTAATTTAAACTTCATCAATCACAATAACATCATTTACTCAATTTCATTAATCATGCACATGAGAAGAATACAATAATACAATATTTACGTGGAAACCCTATTGGGAGAAAACCATTGCAAATCAATGCTTTTATATAAATTCTTCTTTTTACAAAGTTTGTAGGCACCAACCCCGCATTCAATTCGTGAGCACCAACCCACTAGAGGCACCGACCCCTCATTCAATTTTTGAACACCAACTCACTAGAGGCACCAACCGCTCATTCAATTCGTGAGCACCAACTCGCTAGAGGCACCAACCCCTACATTCAAATTTCCACCTTATCAATGTTGCTTCTACAATGGATGATGGATAATCTTTTTCTCCACAAATTTTCCTATATAACTACTATCAAGATTTTGTCATTTTCAATTTTGAAATAAAGATTGCTATCTATTGTACCTTTGCTGAAACCTTGTTGAAACAAATAGTTTTCCAACCTTGTATACCAAGTTCTAGGAGCTTGCTTCAATCCATATAAAGCCTTCTTTAATCTGCAGACCATGTCCGGTTGATTTGACAATTGAAATCCTTCTAGTTGTTCCATGTAGACTTCTTCTAACTCACCATTTAGAAATACAGACTTCACATCCATCTGATAAACTTTAAAATCCTTATGAGCAGCAAATGCCAAAAACATTCGGATAGCTTCCATTCTAGCCATTGGAGCAAAAGTCTCCTGAAGATCTATACCTTCTACTTGTGAGTAACCCTTATAGACAAGCGTTGCTTTATTTTTTACCACTTCTCCGTTCTCATTCAACTTGTTTCTGAATACCCATTTTGATCCAATTATGTTTTTATTTGTCGTTCTAGGAACCAATTCCCAAGTTTGATTTTTCTCAAGCTGCATAAGTTCCTCTTTCATAGCTTTCAACCAATTTTCATCTTTACATGCTTCACTTACTGTCTTAGGTTTAACTTTAAACTGTTATAATCTCCTCCTCAAATCTGCTATAGATTGATCATAAATCTCCTAAGAATATGATCACAAACTCATCATATAAATCTGCTATAGAACTCGTTATATCTGCATAGATCTCTCTTTTGTATCTGCCCAATCTCTTCCTCTATAACTATAAGATCTTCTTTTTTATCTCAGCATCAACACTGCATAATCCTACTCCTATATCTGCACATATCTTCTCCTTTATCTCTGCACAATCTTCTATGTATGCATGAACTTCTCTTCTATACCGTATGAACTTATCTACTATATCATCATTAATCTCTCTTCTATGTCTTCATATGCAGATCTGTATGTGTCCTTTATTTTCATTCTTCTTCACACCACCTTTTTCACATTTCATAAACTTTAGTAATATCTGTATATCTCTATGAAGAGATACATCCTTTTGAAGAGTAATAATCTTCCAAGTAGTCATGTCTTTCCTTAATTTCCATCGCACCTTTTGGAGATGCTAATTGTTGCTTTTAATTGCTGCTTTTAGAGTCTTTTAATTGCTGCCTTTTAGATTCTTTTAATCACTGCATTTTTGTTATATATTAATCATTGCTTTTTAATTAAAAATTGCTGCTATATTATATATACATCTGCTCCCTTTTTTTTAATGGTTGCTCTTAAACCTTTATCTCTGCCCATTAATATTGAATCGCTGCACATTTATTTTCCATATTAATTATGCATTGATGCCTTTAAAGGCTTAGTGCTGCTGCTCTATAAGCTTTCACACATATCAATTGCTGACTTTATTAATGAGATCGCAGCCTTTGAATATTTAAATATAATTGCTCCACACCATTAATCAAGTAGCTCCATGCCCTAATATAGTCGTACTTGTTACATCTATTAGGCAGTTTTATCATAAATAAATATGTATGCCTTTGTCTTAGTCGGCCCATTATTTAATCTCAACATTAAATCAAATATCCATTCCCTGTGATCATTATTTCTCATATCACCGATTGGAAAATATCCATCACAGAGGAAACAGCATCTTAGTGAGCATAAGTTAGGTATTTGGTTTCCTCATATCGTAACTATGGCAATTGCAATCTTCATTTGCTGTTGTGAAGTTGATAGGTTCTCCTGGATTCCATGCAATTATATTATTCCTTATCTACATGATTGTCTTGTGCAAAGATGATGCCATGTGAAGGTCACACAAAGTAATGCTGCAGTCACTTAGCATTTGTTACAAGAATATCATCCATATGACTTGACGATCTTGACGATCGATTAGCTATTAGTGGTCTTTGGAATTCATCTTGAACCAGCGATTTTCCTTTGACATGAATCTCTTTTGACATCAATGACAACGATGGCAACAATTTCGTTCATGACAATATTTCTAACAAACTCTGATCTATGAACTCCTTGATATCAATGATAATCAGTCCCAACAAACTCTTTCAATGATATTTCCTTGCATTAATGATATTGCAACGTTGATATTAATGGCATCCTCCACATCAATGATGATATGCTTAGACAACAAAACCCTTCTTGACATGACTTTGAACTTAATGACAACTTCGTCTTCGTACTTTTGACATTAATGACATTATCAAATTGTCTATACACACTTGACATCAATGACAACATTTCCAACACCTTGTACCCAGCAGCAGATGAAATCCTCCTTCCTAAAAACAAATTGCTCCTATTAGCAGTAAATGTTTTTAAATTTTCCGAATTTTTTCATAGGTCATAGAAGTAAATCTCTTTCTTGGGAATTTTTGGTGAGCCAAAAGATAAAAGATATTTTCAATTTTTTGGGATAAAATTAGGAAAATGTAGAAACAAAAAAGAGAAATAAATTTAATAAATATTTTTAGCATTTAAAAATTAGAGCCATCCTAATTACATAGGGAGTGAGAGAGTGAAAGTAAAGGAGAGTACACTATAGATTTTGAAATGTACACTATAGATTATGAAATATAATTTTTTCTTCATTAACTTTGAGATTGCTGATTACAGTACACTTTATATAATGCATCACTACATAATTTGACTTTTTAAACTTCAAAATCAATTACAAGCTACATAATGTAAATATCAACCTATATAATAAAATAATATAGACTCTAATTTTGAATTTTGTCTCTAATGTTGAAATCCTTCGTATAAAATAATATGAAATTAACTACAGAAAGAGACTTCAAAAAAATTGGGTTAAAATTTTTATTCATTTTAAAATGATATCTGTGATGCTTCCACAAAGCTTGCCAATGTTCCCTTGCATAATTACTGGAAATGGGGTGCTATAACTTTGAAAAAATACACCATCTTGGGATGTTTAGAAAATAGCAGCTTGATAAGAAGTTATGTTGCAAAATTTCTTCATGGATAATGCCATAGCCCATTAGGGGAAGGCGAACAATGACTGGAGCTACATGTCAAGTGAACATGTCCACTTTGGAAATAGTCGGGAATGCCCCCCAAAGATTTGGAACTGATAATTATACTTTTTATATGCCCCTCACTAGTTACGATGGTATCTGCTATATGCTAATCTAAAGACTGGCCTATTTTTGTGGGGGGCAATTGATTAGAGCGATAATGGTGCCTCAAACATCATTACTCTTTATACCCTATGACAACTTGATATTTAAGTATAGCCTTTAAAGTTTAAGTTGTAAATCAGAAGTTATTTTGGAGTCAAGACCACACGGAATTCTATATATTAAACTCTTTCTACTTATTTTTAAAATTTAAAACTGTTAGTTTGGTTGTGTCTATCTTTTTTACACTAAGGCAACACCTAAAGTGGCTTGTAAAGATCATAATGTTGTGCCATGCATTAAAACTAATTCTTATGGTTTTTTTGCAATAACCATGTATTTTATAATGTAACATACCTTTACATTGAAAATATATATCCATAAGTACTACGCACGTGGCCAACGATGATGCATGAACTCTATGCTAATAAGACTTTTTTATGATAAGAAACAAATGATTTAAGAACTCTTCCAAACAATTGAAAACTCTTTAGAGACTAATTTAATAAGACACTTTAATGATAAGAAGTAAATAATTTAATAGCTCTTCCAAACAATGGAAAATTATTTAGTGACTAATTTGTAAACTTTCAATGGAGTCCCTTATCTGAATACACCTAAAACATGAGAATAATGCTTACAAATAGGTCTCAATGTAAGAGATATAAGACTTCACAAGTTTCATCTATAATTAATTAAAGCTTACATTTTATATATTTAGTTTCAAAACCTTAAGAAACAAAGGAACATGTGTGATCTTTTTGTTCTTTTTAGGAAATGAAAGATACAATGTAACCTTTTATCTCCCTTTTGTGACTTTCAATTTCTCTTGATGGAAAAGACAAAGTGGGGTGTCTACTTCTCTTGGATGCTTTTTTGACTCTACTCTTTTTAGAAGGCTTAGCTTTTGCATAAGAGCTTGAAATGACATAACTTTTTTTAAAACTTGCATAATTTTCAAGAGAAATTCAAATATGTAAACTTATTAAGATTTTGATGCCATAAAGTACAAACACCAGGTCCAGTTTTCAGATCACATATAGCTCCAATGCTATATTAACTTACATTTCTTGCTTTTTAAATATAATTCTTCCTGCTCTCATTTTTATAGGATATTCTATGCCTTCAAGTTTTTGGTAACACAATGGTGTAGATAATATTTTGTATACACCATATTTCTGACTTGACCCTGACACACATTTGTTTGCACATATTGCTTTAGGCATCTCTTGTAAATTGCAATTTGCTATTTTAGAATTGTGATCATATTATGTACTAATAATTAAATGTGTGAGTTGAACAGCGGCCAACAAAGCAGCTGCTAAGGAGTTGGAGAGAATAGATGCACTATTTCAGCGATATGCGGATCAGGAGTCATTGGGTATGATAGGGTAAGTTTCTTTCCTACCATATGTTAATATAAACACGCCTAGCTCTCTTAAATTGTTCAATTGTAGAGCGGTTTTATCTTATCAACATTTTAATTAACACACCAATTTATGCAACTAATGCTTCCCTTTTAAAATTTACTATGAAATAATATAATAATGCCTCTGGGATCTAATATTTTTGTTCTATTTTGACATAATACTACTGACCTCTGTTAATGTCTCAAGTTTCTAGTATTAATTCATTAGAATAAAAAATTAGAAAAATGCATTAGTTTATAAATTGCAGCAGTGATCTCTATCAATCTTTCATATTTTTGTTTTCTGCTGCTTGTTTTCAGTCTTGGTTGTTAGTGGAGATTGCTCCTTTTATAAGAAAATTTCAGATTATAAGCTTGTATGAAATTACTGGCAGCAAACTAACAGAGACTAATCATCTTTGATTTTGAGAAAGATGATCTGGTTCTGGCTAACCTTTATAGTTGTTGTAGCTGCTGCCTTTTAAATTTTTTTTCTATCTGACCTTTACTGCTGTTCTGCCTGCCCACCTACTTTATAGTTTATTTCTTTCTACCCACTAGGATATGGGTATGATTGATAAATAACCATAGTAAAATTTGTAGGTGTCCTTATTTTTTCTTCCCTGGTTAGAGGAAATTGATCCATTTCTAAATGCGATTTGGGAACTTTGCTGGAAAAGCCGACTCATTGAATACTTTAGCTTTGCTTCTGTAGAGTTCCTTGCTTTTCAACAACGTATGTATTCCTCCCTTGTATTGGTCTGATTTTGAATGCTGGGAAAACGGTCATCTGGTAACTTCTGTTGAAAATTAGGAATTGTAACCTTGAGATGGGTGATAGAACCCTATTCCAGGTGAGATAGCTAATAGAATTTGACCTTGCTCACATCAACAGCATCATTGATGCTAAACTGATGTGGAAAATCAATTTAAAAGGCATTATGTCTGATTGCTTGGAGAATAGTATAAGGCCCATTTATGATGGGTTTAAACTTGTGATGTTGTTTTTTGAGAAGCCTATTCAAGTGAAACCAAATGTGAGCATCAACTTGAAAAGAATGAGGGCTGCCATGTCAGTCATGAAGTGCGTTAATTTCAGCTTGAGTTTGTTGAAGAATATGCTGGTTTTTTGTGTGAAGCTTGGCCAAATCTTACACAAAGGTAGAAGCTTTTTCTTGCTCCCTTTGCTGGTGGGACACAAATTGAATAGGAACATTAACTAGAATCTCATAAGGTGCCAAAGGCTGGAAATCTCTACAGACTTTAAAAGGAGAATGGCTTGTAGAAAGTTAGAAACATGATTAGACATGTTGAAGAGCATTCTTATAAGTGTCTTGTTTCTTATTCTTCTGATGAGAAATGTGGCAAGCATGGACTGAAATGGGACTAACAACCTTGATGTGGTTGTCAATCTACAGACGAAATAAAGCAGAAGTGCATCTTACAACCCAGAAGCTTCCACAAGAATCAGCAATAGGTATCTTTCAAATAATCCCGTCTTTTCTCCTGTCAAAAAGTGCAATATATTAAACTAAGCAAATTAAATTCAGGAGAACACTTGTAAATTGTTATTTGCTGCTTTGAAGGCCTCTGTCATCATTTTGCTGATCTTGGGGTTCAGAGTTGGTGACTATTCTATCATCAGCCCTCATACCAAAATTTTGAAGCATCTAAAATCAAAGGTCATTTGAGGTCTCTTAACCTGTGTTTCCTTTTTCAGGAAAGGGGATCACCCTTCCGCCCCAAAAGAAAATTAATTAAAATGTAGGGTGGTGGTGGTTTTGATGTCTTGATCAAGTCTAGTCAGGGACAAAGAAGAAGACTTGATAAGGAAGAGCACATAGGAAGAGGGAAAGCTCTTGATATTGAAGTGTGAATGAGGGTAGGAGACCAGAGAAGACGATGCTAATGAATCTATATTATTTGTGAAACATTTTAATTTACCATTGTAGAGGATGAAAATTCCTCGAGATGGTTTGTAGGCTTTGTAATTTCTTCTTTCACACAGAGATCAGCTTTTGGGGGGATGAATTTTTCTCTCTGAATCTTAACCTCTCTTTTGAATAGTTTCTGCTCCGCTCACTTCGATTAATTCCCTACTGTTCTAAACAATTCTTGAGGCATTTGGATATGATCCTAGTGCTTTCCTTAGTGGGGCTTTTCTTCTTCCTCTCCCTAGTCCTCTAGTTTCAGAGAGGCAGCTTCTTGTAAAGATTTGTTAACATCAGGGGAAAATCTTCTCAAATTTTGCTATTCACATGCTCAGAAACACAGAGTTCAAATCTACTTTTCCAGCAAAGGCGGAGAATGATGTATAACATAAATAGCTTACTTCGTGTATCTATTTCTCATGTTAGTATATAACCAATTGTCTGTTGTAAATCAAAGAGAGCTTTTATTTTGAGGTTTATGGAAGCATACCCAAGACTGAAAAGTAAGAATTCTTAGATCATGGGTTTGTGTCTGTGATTAATGGGAATATTGTTTCTGTGGACATTTTAATGATACTCAAGATTATATCAATGTGCATTTCTCTATAACCACTGGAAAGAAGGCAATCTTTCAAGGGGTGACATGGTTTATAGACAAGGCAGGTTTATTTGTAGATTTCTGGTCTCCTGCTTTTGGGAATATATGCTGCATCGAAACTTTCTCCTCCCACAGTCCTCAATGATGCAAGGCTTTGTGTGAAATGTGAATCTAGAGTGTCATTTTGGATGGGATGTTTCTTGAGCTGAGGGGTATAGAATGGGTACATAGTGTAGATTATGAGAACATCCTAATGAAATGCTATCTAGCCTGGGTATGCTTGTTCAACACAATTCCACCTTTCTGATTGGATCCACTGCTCACACAGGCAAGTTGGCAACTTTCTAAGAGGCATTGGGGAATCACAAGTGAACATAGGCAAAGAGATTGATGACAAGTTTAGTTTTAAGCTAAATAGGAGACTACAATAGCTAAGGTGGACTCACAAAATAAGAAACGACAAAAGAAAAGAACATTATTGGATGAGGTTACTTTCCATGAAGCTGGAATTGGCAAGGATTATCACTCAAATTGGGCTCCCCCAACACAAGCAAGGAGTTGCAAGAGACAGAGGACCGGTTAAAGGGTAGCACCTATCTCACAATTCCCCACCCAAATGACTAAGTTTGGTTCAACAGAAATTCTCTATGAAGAGCAAATTGCTGCCGAGTTCATACTGCTACCCCAACCAAAGCTGCCAAGTTCAATAAGAAGAAAGAGACAGGCCTGGATGAAGGAGAAGACCAATTTTAGAACTCCCCACACAAATAATAAAAAAGAAAACATTGAGACAAGATAAAATTCTTTGCTGGAAATCTTCCAGATCGCGGTATCATGTTTGATATTTGTTAAAGAGCAGTTTCACTCCAATCAATTACCCATGATAGTTCTCTCATGCAATACTAGAGTTTTGGAGGCAGCAAACAAGGATATGCTTACATCAGAATGTGTGCCAACACTAGTAGAGTAGATTTTGTTCTCCTACAAGAAACAAATCAACAATCTTACAGAAAGCACACATACTACCCTAGGGCTTGCAGAATTAAATTATGTGGAATCCAACTAAGTAAAACTTCTTCTCTCTTTCCAAATATGTTCTTGGTGATGCTTATTATCACACTCTCAGCTAAGAGATCATGGATGTAGAGAAGTTGATTTATTTTGGGGCCATGTCCCTATTATGAGAGAGATTCTGCATGGAGACCATTCAGGGTGAGCAATCTCTAAACAATTTCATGGATAATGTCGAAAATAGAGTCAATGTGGATGCCATGGGCATTACTAAGCAGATATGTTCCTACAGCCTCTGTGGGCTGCTGCTGTTTTCTCATGATTTGCAATTTTGGGCCTATGGCTTAATGTTTACTAATGACACTGTCTGTTAGAAATAAGTAGGATTGTAATCTAGTAGAATAGGTTTCTTTTGTGATGTTCATGTGTAATCTTGTACTCTTTTAATACATTGTAGCACCTTCAATTATAAAGAGAGGATGAAATTCACTTTTTTATGAATTTATGGAGTTTTAAAAGTGAAGAGGTCATGGGATTATATCTAGTGCTCTTTATTCTCATTTCCTGACTCCCTTAAATGATTGGGCTTTTGCAATGGCAAAGCAGCCCTGAGCAGATAGAAGATATGTGCATGGATCTTGGAGTAGAGATAATGGATGTTAGAGTT
This sequence comes from Sequoia sempervirens, assembly GCA_007258455.2. Taxonomy (NCBI): domain Eukaryota; kingdom Viridiplantae; phylum Streptophyta; class Pinopsida; order Cupressales; family Cupressaceae; genus Sequoia; species Sequoia sempervirens. The sequence goes on from VDFB02255836.1 coordinate 62,794, forward strand.
CTAATGCTTGCTTGGTAAGTCAAATGTCTTTTGAGTTTATCTTTTCTTTGAACTGCATTTGGATATTGATGAACAAAATCTTAACTCAGGAAGATGCGAGCTGCAAGGCAGGGATATTTCACATTGGTATGTTTGCTATCTATGCATCAGCAAGAATTTAATCAAAGTAAATTTCCAATGATGTACCTCAACTGCTTTCTATTCTTCTCTGTCTTCTTGAATATTATACTAGTATAGATATCCTAATTACATCTATCTAAAAGATGCTGAGAGATATTGATCTCTTGAAGCACCTTGAGAATATATCTCTACATATCTTTTAGATAGATGTATTTAAGATAAGAAAAAGACAACTCTTTTTTAATTCACTTAAGAGTTACTTTATTTTGTTTTACAGTTATTTTATTTACTATATATATATATAAAATTTGGTGTTTGGTGTTTGGTTTCTTTACTTTTTATTATAGAGCTATTTTATTTACTTTAGAGTCAGACTCTTTAAATTTCAAAAATAAATGTCAGCTCAAAATAGTTTGTTTTTCAACTATCCTTTCACAGTCATGAGATTAGATGCTTCTCCCCTTACTGCCACTTTAGGTTATGCCTCCTGGCATAATAAATATTCCCTGTGTAGAACCTGCAGAAAAAAACAGTTTCTGTATTCGCAAAGCATTTTGAATCCAAATATCCTGTTGTTTGCTGTTCACAGGAGGAGTGGCGTAGAGGCCTTAAAGCATTGAAAGTTGATACCATTGATAAATTGAAGAAGGCACTTCCTGCATTAGAGCAAGAGGTAGTGGTTCTATTTGTATGAAAATTTATTTCACATACAAATCTTAAGAATGTAAAATATGTTATTGAGGTTTCAAAGGGAGTCATATATGCATGTAGATATACTGCATAACTTATTTTGCAAGTGTAGTAATGATTGTTGTAGCTATGCTGATATTTACTCTATGTGGATGCTATTCAGGTTATGAGGCCCCATAGCTTCTTGGATTTCTATACTTACTCATTTCGATACTGTCTGACAGGTATTCCTTTTGCTAGCTTTTGAGTATCTCATCTCATCCATTTTCACTTTCTTCATTCATATTTTATGGTGCAGAGGAGAGGCAAAAAAGTCTAGACATGGAAAGTGTGTGTCAATTGCTGGAGCTGGTACTAGGCAAGCGTAATCATGCTCAGGTTGAGTCTTTGGTGGAATTTTTAAAGGTATGGTAGAATTTCAAAAGGCATATAAGACCATCAAACATTAAAATAACAACTCATTCTAACTAGATAGCAACACATCAAGCTATTTTAAAGTTCAATAAGTAGCTTTTTTAAATAAAACAACTTATTTATTTGTATCGAGTTGGGGTAAGATGCCTTAAAATTAAACAACTTTTTTAAAACTTTAGGTTTGCTTCTCATGCAAGCTATCTTTGCAGGATGTTTATAATAAGACTCACAGTGTAATGAACCATAGATTTTTGGGGTTTAAGGTTGTGTTTGATAGGGCCAAACCCCACATCCCATCAACCAGTCTTTTGTTTGAAATGTAACCCCTGTAATTTAGGATTTCATGACCATTTTCATTATGGAATATCATTTTCTTTTGGAACCTGTTGAAAGGAACTGAATACATTCCTCTTTTCAGTTAATCATCAGAGAAATTAAATGCTGTGCAAATACATTTCCCAATTTCAGAAGATTATTCATTCAGACTGAAGGGAGCAGCAGTAATTTAGATTGCATTCATCATTCATTAGGCTCAAACAAGACTTCTTTTGATTGAAAAAATGTTGAATATGATAATCTCTTCCAGTCAAACGTAAACATATTATTATCTATAATTGACAAACAAATTACATTTCAAATTTTTTAAATTTTCTTTAAAATTTCATATATACATGTCTCGTTTCTGTTTGGACCTGAAAGTGGCTACAGTGTTCAGATATGGAGGAAGCTCATTGTGTACTATGTACTCAACAGTTGAGTAAAATTAACCCTAATCCATCCATTCATGGGTAACATCTTGATATAAGTCAAGGGGTGAAGTTTTGCATGAATTAACTCAGCTTTTACATCCTAACCTTCCCCAATACCTTCCGAGATCTTATCTGAGGTTGAATTGACCTCAAGGGGGAACAGAGTTTTTTCTTTTTGTTGGCTGCACTCTCCACAATTTTCCACAAGCCTGATACATGGGATGGGGACAATCCTGGGGTGCTGATTCTCTACTGTGTGGATACTCAAAACCCTATCGCATTCCCATTCTGTGCACCAGGCTAAGGTACTGTGAAATCAGGACAAGGTCATACTGCCATATGACCCTGGGGTTAGAATAAAATAGTATTGAAACATTATTATCTTTTTGGAATCTCAATAAGTTCTATAACACTAACCCCTAAACAATTCTAAGGGGCTAAAGTAAAATATTTGTTTACTTTAAGATTAAAATATTTGTTTACAATGGGGTTGCAACTTAATTGATAAATTATTGTTCTTTTTTGTCCCTCTGCTTCTCCAACAGCTTACACCAATACCCTGTGCTGCTGCTGCTTACACTTCACACATAATCTTAAAAAAATACCATGTCTTTTTCTTCTTCTCTCTATTAATTTTGAAACTTTCTAAGTGTTTGTGTTATTTTACCTCAAAATGCTGATTCCCAGTTTCAGCTGCATGGTTTCAATCCTTTAATTTCATTATCAGTTCTTCAAGTGCATGACTTATTGAACCCTATCACTGGAGTTCCATTTTAATCTTCAGTGTTTTTAACTATTTGATTAATTTTACTGTGTTTATAAATAATATCCTTATCAATTTTCCCTTTTATTAAAATACATTTTATTTCTCTTATTAAATAGGTTTATATTAAATTACTGAATTATGCTAATTAGATACTTTTCATGGATCTTTAGGGGAAAGGAAATGGTTAGGTTGGTTTATGAAACGATCAATATGTGGGGGAATAAATAATTTACTTTTGCATAGTCATAGGGTCTCCTTCATGGCTGTGTGGGTGCCACTGTTTTGCAAAAGGAAATACATGTTACATACTATCAGATAAAACAAATTCATAATCATAACTCATATGCTTGATTTATAAATGTGTCATAAATATTATAATCCACAATGACTTTTTTTTATTTCTTGAAACCATCTCAAAGACGATCAGCAAGTAAACCTAAATTACTTTTTGGCTACCCAAATTACAGCAAGGTGTCTCTGTCAAGAAAATATCACATATTTACAAAATCAGTGCTTCAAATAAAAAGAGTGCTGGATGCAGTACTACCTTCTCCCCTTATCAATGCACCTTCCTAGTGCATGTTCAAATGGTTGTTGTTAGCCTTCTCCATACCCTTACTTCTTTTCTTCAACTTGCCCCCTAACAGGTTGAAGGCATTCAAGGTATTGCTCTATTTCTTGGTTAGTGAGGAATGGATCATTTTGTTTGCATTGAAACTTCTTAGATTTTACTTTTAGGTATTTTTGAATTCATTGTCTTTGATCCAGAAAACTCGATTACCAGTGGTAGTAGATTGCGATTTTCATAATTAGCATATTCCTTAGTCAGATTGTCTTTTTCGATTCCTACTTACCACCCAAGCTGCCAATGCCAGCCTTTTCATTCCTTAAATGCACCATTTTTGTATACAATAGGAGAGGGAAAAATATTTAGATTCAGCATAACAAGGTTAGTTGGGCTCAAAGAAAATATCCTGGACCTCCTAGCAGCACTTATTCATGGTCCTGGTACACCATTATTCAATTAAAATTCAGACTTCTATAGGATTTCTATTTCACATAGAGCACATTGTTTCTAATCTAAGTTATCGAATGGGCCAAAAACCTAGATGCTTCTGGGTACGATTTATTTCAGAATTGGAAATGGGTTCGATTCACCTGTGAACTTGGCCAGGGCATGGATTTTTTTAACCTGGATTTGTTTCAAATCATGCATGTGCATACACAGGTGATTCCAGCTGCATTGAGGTGATTCTGGAGCAATTCTAGGTGGAAATCCTCCGTTGATCCTTATATTATTCTCAACATCTAGATTCCTCCCATGTGTAAATTTCTGTTGTGTCACTTGTCTCACACCATGAGTAAAAAGGAAGAGTCTGATGCACTTATAATTAAAGCACATGAGACGACAATGACTCATCATGCTCCTTCCCTTACAGCTCCTCTGAATTATATGTTTTTGGTGCTAGTGTTGTTGCCAATGTTTAGCTTTTTATTTGTATCTGTACAGCTCAGCTGGTCTTTGCCTTGATTACAGCTTATTGTGATGAGTGCAACTAGAGGTGGTTAAGTGTAGATGATAAATCTTACTTAGGCTTTTATGAAATGGTTTTTGGGTCTTTTAGGTCTCTTTTATGTTGGAGGGAATGATAACAGAAAAAGGCAGGGGAATGAAGTTAGGGCTGTAGTCATATTAAATAAAGTTAGATGTGAAAGCTTATTCCGACAGAAAGGAAGAGAGCTACCTTTAAGATGTACTTTATACAATGTTTATTTACAGCCGTAGTATTTGTAGCATTTGCTTCTTTTATCCTCAGATTCACTCCTCCTGGTTTTTTTTTAATATTAGAGCAAGTTTAGAGTTATTGGTCCTAGATTTATTGCAGCCATCTGAAGAGTTACATTAAAGGTGACTCTAAGTACTAATTATGCTGATTGGAGGACTTGCTTTTGGAGGAGTAGATTTGGATTTTGTTTTGGGCTGCATTGCTTCTTTTGTTTGCTTTGGAATCCACATGGTTTATTATTTTTATTTTTGCTTCATGGGCCTTTGTGGCCTTTTGGATTTAGCTTGTTTTTGGATTGGATTTAGGTTGTTAAATTGCTAAAAACTTGCGGGTTTTTCCACAAAATTGCCAAAAAACTTGACGCGTAAGGATACAAAACACATAAAGGTCGATTTTATTTTTTTTTAACGCCATTTTTCACGTGACTGCATTTTTCCATGACGTGAGTGGTTTTCACACGACACAACTAGGTTTTTCAAGCGATGCGACCGGGCATTGTGGAAACACCTATAAATTATAAAGTGAGACGAGATCCCCTTCATTTTCATGTTGTGCAATTTAAGGTGAAAGCTCTGAATATATTCATCTTATTTTCCTGTATGAAGATATAAAAATATCTCTTAAAAACTATAGTGAAGTTTTTAAAGAATGAGCAACTATAAGCTACTTATAGACACTTTTATAAGACTGCAACATTCATCTTCTAACCATATGTAGGGCTCTGTTAATCATTGAGCTATACATCCTTCTTACATGTTTGGAAAAAAATGTTTAACTATTTGCATAATTGAGGGCCCTGCAACTGCCAACACTAGAACAACTCCCCAAAACATAGCGAAAGTTTTCATAGACATTGAATTCTTCTGCATAAACTCTTTAATTCTCACCATAGTTTGGCATTCGTACCATCTATTAACAACAAACTTCAACTCAGAAAACTTGTCTTCATCAGCGAAAGTGAAGTTTACCCCTTTGCATAGACTGTACATATCACTTGCTTCCTTATCAGTCCCAACTGAGCTTTGAATTATTCCCTTCCTCAGCAAAGTTATATCTCATTGTTTTCAACAACTTGGAGGCAATGCCTGTGGTGTGCATCATAAAGCTAACAAATGATGGCTTAATTTGAGAAGAACAAAACGTTAAGGGGCTTACCATGCTTTCTTGATTGCCACATACCATTTAAACAAGATCTATTGCACTATACATCATGCAAGGAATAAAATATGCTTGTATAAATCAGAAGGAATTACATACAAACGTCAATGTCTATCAAATCCCAACTGTTTCCTTCAAACTTGGAAATAAGAAGGGTACTGAGTGCAAAGAAAAAAAAGAAACAAATCCTAGCATTTTATTTCAATGCCATTTTCATTTTTATTCAAATAACAAGCTTACAGGTAAATCTTTAGTCCAAAAGCCCAACACTATTGCAGAAGCTTGGTGCACACCACAAGTTGCTGATTTCTGTATTCCACATTGTACTCATACTACTAACTGCATTCTATGTCATCATCAATCAAAAAATTTACTTGTATCCTTAGCAAAGTTTAGAAAAAATACACGACTTTGATGATATATATGCTCAGAACTTAATTTACTACATTCGTAATAGTTGTGAGTTGTGACTGTTGTAGTTATCTCTGTATGAAAATGCATTATGAAAAAAGGTTTAAAATTTAAATGGATGACCTTGTTATTAATTTTTGACGTTGTCTCCCTTTTGCTAGGTTTCATTTGTATTTTGCTAAAAAAATATGGCTTCTGCAAGTAAAAGAATTGGTGGCAAACCAAGGGATCCTAGTTGGAAACATGGGAACACCAAGTTTAGTGCGAGGAAAGGTTAATTGTATTCATTGCACTAAGTCAATGAATGGAAGCATAAATCAACTCAAATACCACCTTGCACAAATCCCTTGTTGAGATGTTAGGCCATGTACAAAAGCTAGTGCAGAGGTTGAGAGGGAGGCGAAAGCACTCCTTGTTTCATTTGAGCAAAGAAAGGTAGATAAAAAGAGAACAACAAAGGCAATGGTAGCCCCAATCCCAGATTTCAGTTCTACAGGGTCACAGGGAGATATGGGGGGCTCTTCTTCTATTGGGCCATGGATACAAGGATCAAGAAGTGTGGGAAGCCAGAGTTCAAGCTTTTTGGTTCCTCGTAATACTCCTAGTGCACAACCTTCATTGGAAGGTACTGCATGGAATAAAGAGTTGCAACATGAGGTGAAGTTGGCATGTGCAATATTTTGGTACTACAATAATACTCCTTTCAATGTTGCTTCTAGTCCTTATTGGGAACAATTGATCAATGCATTGACTGTGGCATGTAAGGGGTTCAAGGCCCCAAATTGTAATGAGTTGAGTGGGCCATTTTTGTAGAATGAGGTCCAAAACACACATCGACTAGTGGAGGAACAAAGGAGAATTTGGGAAAAGAAAGGCTGTACCATTTTATTTGATGGGTGGACGAATGGTAGAAATAGGACATTCATCAACTTTTTAGTGGCTTCAGGGGGATAATTGATATTTCTAAAATTAGTTGATGCCTCCAATGAAATAAAAAATGTAGACCTTGTGCAACATGTTGGATGAGGTGGTGATGGAAGTGGGAGTTCAAAATGTCATTCAAATCGTGATCGACAATGCAATTGCATATGGGGCAATTGGTAAATTTCTAGAGGCGAGGCATCCAACATTATTTTGGAGCCCTTGTGCTACCCATTGTCTTGACTTGCTCTTTGAGGACATAGGGAAACTAAGTGGGTGAAGATTGAAGGAATATCACAGAGTACATTTACAACCACACATGGGCCCTAAGTTTCATGAGAGAGCACACTGATGGTTAGGATCTCGTGCAATCAAGAGCCACACACTTTGCTACTAATTTCCTCACCTTGCAAAGTTATTAGATACATTGCCCAACATTAAGTGCATGTTTGTGAGTGAAAGATGGTTGGAGAGTCCTTATTGTAGGAAGGCTAAAGCAAAGAAGGTCGTGAAGACCATTTTTAATGATAGATTTTCCAAAGTCATGGAGGAGTTCATCAATTTAAGTTTTCAAACTTCAATTGATGATTTATTTTTTTATTTTCTAATATTACAATTTGCTTATTTTGTTAAATTTTTGATATTTAGGTCTCAGAATTGTTGGTCAGAGTTCTAAGATTGGTGGATGGAGATCAAAACCCCATGGGGTATCTATATGAGGCTATGGATAAGGCCAAAGAGGCAATTCAACATTTGTATGGGTCAAACAAGACCAAATATGAACCCATATGGTGCATAATTGATCGGAGGTGGAATTGACAACTCCACCAACATATTCATGCTACTACCTACTATTTGAACCCTAAGTTTTATTTCTCCCCTAATTTCAAAGTGGATGTATAGGTTCTTGTTGGTCTCAACAAGTGTATTGAGAGATTGGTTGATGATGATAACCTTCGAGATCTCATACTTGGAGATACAAAGTTATAAGAAGGCCGAAGGGGCATTGTTTTCTTCAAATTTTTGCATTTGTAGGAGAGACACTTTGCAGCCAGATAAAAAAATCATGTGTTTAATATTATTTACCATTTATTTTAATTTTTAAGTTTATTAAAATCCTTACTAAGTTATAAATGGCAATTGCTATCGCAGATTTGTGGTGGGAAGATTATGGTGCCACAATGCCTAATTTTCAAAAGCATGCCATTTGCATTTTATCTCAATCTTGTAGTGCTTTTGGTTGTGAGCACAACTAGAGTGTCTTTGAGACCATTCACACAAGAAAGTGCAATAGGTTAACTCAAAAGCGCTTGAATGACCTTGTCTATGTGTGGTACAACCTTTGGTTGCATGAAAAGAAGGTACAAGGGCAAGGTTCACATGAAGCACTTGACCTTGATGACAATGATCCATATTCAGATTGGATTGTTGAGCCTCATGATGTTGATGTGGAACCATGGTTAAGTGATGATGAGTTAACTGATTTGGAGAGGGAGGCAATTGAATAGGAAGCTGAAGTGGTAGCATATGAGGAGGTAGAAGGCAAGGTTGGTCAGCCAACATAGGTTTCCTCACATACATAGCTTGATTCTATCACTATGGATGAGGCACCTATTAAGGCACTTGTTGAGGCTCCTATTGAGGATATTGCACCTATACCATCTACTTAGCAACACTCACACAAGGGCAACAACCTTTTTTGAGTTTTAGTCATAGAAAAAATTTATGATTTACAATTTTCATTGATACCAAAACTTGAAGTCGATATGTATTGAGAAGTTGAACTTGTTTTTTGGTCTATGATATGTATTAAACTCAAATTTTGATTTATATATGATAGAAATCAGTAATATGTTCTACAAATTCAGTATATATGTGCTCTTTAAGAATAATATAAAAAATTTATGTATTTTCAAATGTTCGATAACTTTGCCGAGTTATTGTAGAGTTTTTGCCAAGTCTTGAGTTTTTAACATTTTTGGGCCTATTGAGTTATTATTGAGTCCGAGTTTTACAACTATGGGATTTTTCTTTGCATTATCATGTCTTTTTGATAGGACATGGTGATCTTTTGTAAAGACCCACACCCCTGATAGGAAGTTTTTTTGCGGTTTATTTCATTTGTTTGACAATGCAAGCATGTTGTGAAGCAATATTATATTACTGTGCCTGTGCTAATTTCCAAACTTCAATTGAAATGAATAGGTCTATTGCAATATTTGATTTTTTTAGTCTTTATATCATTGCAAACATTTTGACATTCACATAGCATATCCAATATTCTATTAAGAGAAATGAATAGAGTCATTTCTTTGATGGGAGTGTTATCTTCCAAAGCCACGGTTTCTAGTATGGGTGCGGCAATATATGACTCCTGGAAATGGTCCGATATCATCCCAAATAGCTGCGCTATAATGTAAGACCTTGATTCTTTGAGCAGATTAAATAACCCCTCCAAATTATAGTCTTGATAATGAAATCGAATAGGAAAAGACAACTGATTATATATAATTTAATATCTCCAAGAATGCCATGACTTCCCCCGTAAATGGAATCCCCCCCAAACTCTGAATGATATATAATATAATCAATCAACAGTGTGAGGAGGGTTTTGAATTTGATTTGAATTGGATATAACGATAACATTGCAAATTTGTCTTTGAAGGATACTCACAAATTTGGAATCAATATGTACTCTATAGGCTAGGGTGGATGGTTTCACCACTGAACCTTGCAATCCTCAAGCTCCTTGAGCTTCACAACTAGCCATGAAGAAAATCAGTGATCTTTGATAATCAAAATGAGCCTCCATGTTATATTTTTGTATCTTCCTATGAATTGGCCCTCAATAATATTTTCCCTCCTTTAATAATTTAAATAGTTGAACTTTAGAGGGAAAATATAATATTAAAGTGACTTTTTAATATTTTAATATTTTACTAATGTCACTTAATAAATATTAATTAAATAATATTATTCATAATATTTAACTTTGGGATGAATAATATTAAATAATTAATAATCGATTCCTTTAGTTAAAAATAGCCTATGGGAATCGTATAGGCTATCCAACCTCAGGAGTTGCTAGATGGAAGGGGACATTACATCCTTGGATTCATATAGATTTTTGGCATTATGCATTTTTGTTTTGGCATCCAAATTGCTTTCAATAGCAATGGTATGGGTGCGTGAAGATGAATGATATGGAAACGTTATGGATGGAGTGATGGAGGGAGGATGTTGGAAGAGGTTCAAGGATGTGCGACTCTGTTGATCTTGATTGGGGACTTGAGGTGATGGATGGGTAGAATGTGGGGATTTTGGGATAGGAGTGATGGATGGGTAGGATGTGGGGATTTTGAGATAGGAGTGATGGGGGCGATGGATTTAGAGATGTAACAACCAAAAGGGATGGGAAAGGTGAAGGATTTGGTTTTGGGATATAAGGGCCCAAAACGGATTTGGAAGAAGAAGGAATGGGCTTTGGGACATAAGGGTCCAAAATAGATTTGGAAGATGGGGGGATTTGGGAGGAATACCAATGTCTTGAGAATGAGCTATGTAGCCAAGGCCATGAGAATTCGGATTTTGCTTTGATATGGAGTTCTATGATGCCTTGCTCACGAAGGCCTAACCCTTTTCCCTGATGGTGCATGTTTTGAAAAATCTACATTCCAATGGGGTACTTATTGTTTTGGAAACAAGATGTGAGTCCATGTTGAAGGGGTTACGAAGTGGAAGGGATTATAGATTCTTGAAGGAAACTAGATTGAATGAAGATGGGGGAACCAAGTTGATAGATTTGTGATGCATGGGTTGGTTGGACAAGGGTAGTGGGATCTTCACAAGGATTAGGATCATGAGAGGGATTAAGAGGGATGGATGGATTAGGATTTGGAAGGGAATGATTAAGGGGAGTGAAAAGTTTGCTTTGATCTTGTTTGAGGGGGGAATTTATAGTAGCATGCTTTGGAGCAAGGGATTGGTGTGGTTGGATTAGTTCTTAAGCCAAGGGAATGCCAATTAAATGAAATGGATACAATTATGGATAGATTGTTGCATGTAGGGGTGAATGCACGAGAGTTTTTGACCCATCTTTTTTATTTTAGCTTTTTTGGGCCAAGAGAGGTATTCCCTAACATCCTCCAACAAGATAATTGAATATAAACACACACTAGGCCTCCAATATCTACATCCAATGCATTATGAAGTTTTAAATATGATACTAAGCTTATTTTAGTGCTAGCTACAACCAAAGCTCTAGACCTCAAATATGAATGGAAATTACATTGTAGTTTAGCTTCCATTTTGGCCCTAACTAATGGTGTATGTTTCATTTGAGTTTGAGTTTCATTGCTTTTTCGTGTATCGAACTCCTCTCATTTTGACTCAAATTTGACATTCAAAGTGAGTGTCAAATGCAAAATATCACTTTGAGAACCATTTCACTAACTAAAGTTTAAGTATTTTATATTCATCACCACCATGGTAAAATGAATTCAAGAAGAGGAAAACTAAGATAGGATTTTGTACGTGAACCTAGCATCCACCTATAAGTTCAAATGAAAGATTCTTAGGTGCCATGATTTGAGAGAATAGTCATGCCAAAATTTGGCATTTTTCAATCTTAGGGCTCATAAGAGACCTCACTGATTTGATGTAGCCTAAGATGTCTTGATGGCTCTTTGATTGGAAGAGATGAGAAAGGATGAAGGTATGACATTGCTAGCAAGGAGTGCATGGATGGACTTTAGGAGTGGTGCACATGGATGTGAGATTTTTGATGTTTATGGATGGAGAATTTGATGGATTGGAGGAGTTTGGTAGTCTTGGGAGATGGGAGATAAGTGGATGGAGTTGGATGAGTGATGTGGTGACATGGCATAACTTCATTTGTGCATGGTGGCTTAGGATCCTTTGCTACTAGCCCTTGGAGGAAGTCATCAAAGAATTGGGATGATGTGGAGGACTTGTGGGATTGGGATAGTGTGGATTGCAAAGATTTTGAGGATGAAGGATTGGAATAGGATTGGGTGTTGGATTTGGATGAGGATGGGAAGTAGAGGTAAGATTTGGGATATGGATAGATGTTGAGAAGGATTGTGGATGGGGGATTGGTTTCCATTGTCCAAGGAAGGGGAAGGATGAGCAAAAGAAGATGGATCAGGATTAAGGAAAGATTGGATGGATGGAAGCTTGGTGTCAATACTTAGGAGGTAACTAACCATGGCATCCTTGTCTTGGCTAAAGAGGTAAGCTAGGATGTCTTTGTGGGTGTTAGTGGAAATAAGGGGTTCTTAATGTTGGGGGATGGTGGATGGGGGATGGAAAATGTTGTCTAAGGATGGGGGGAGCTTGTCTTGGTCCACAAGACTCTCATTATTGTCGTAGGGATCATATTCGGGTTGGTCAACAAGTGAAGCTCATCTTCATTAAAGAGGGAGGGGAAATATAGAATGGAGACATAATGTTGGATGGAATTGGGATGAAAGAAAGTGGATTAGAAGAGATTGAATTGAGATGAGTTGGATAGAATCGTTTAATGAGGTAGAGGATTGATTTATTAAAAGCTCAGATTTTGGATTTGACAAGGATAGGGTTGTTTGGAGATTGGATTAGGCAATGGTTGATGTAGGATTAGAAGATGAGAAAGGGGATTATGGGTGAGGATGAGGTGTATTAAGGATTAAGGGGGAAGGATTATGGAGTGGATCAAAGGAATGGGATAGAGTTGAGATAGGATGATTTGGATAACAAAGAGAATTATGATCAAGGTATGAAGGCTCATATTATGAATTAGAGGAAAATTGATTGGAATTAGAGGAAGGGGATTTAGGGATGGTTGGTTAAGATGGAGGATTAGGATGAGGGAAAAGGATTAATTAAGGTTTGGATGAGGATTTGGATAAGAATAAGTATGAAAGGTTGATTAAGAAGGTTGAAGTTTAAATTTGGAGGGGGATGAAAATTAGGATAATGGGTTAAGAGAATGGGACGTAAGAGGTGAGATGAGGGATGAAATTGGAGTTGGAATGAAAGGGGATAGGTTGAACTAGGATGTGGATGAATGGATGAGGAAAAATGAATATGCAAATAGATAAACTAGGAATTGATTGGGATGAAATTTGGATGAGAGGAAGATTTGCCAAAGTGTTGAATTGGGCAAGTGTTGAACTGTGGGGACGTTGAGTTGTGGAAGTGTTGAAGAACAAGGCAATGGTGCTAAATTGAAAGGATGGAGTGAAACATGGATTTTGGATGGGGTATATATTTGATTTCTAGATGGAGGACTCGATTGGAGAGATTTGGGTGATTTGGATGGATGAAGGATTGGATTGGAGGAATGAATAAAGGATTTGGAGGAAAAGATTGGATGGTTGATTTAGGATGAATGTTTGTTTGCTTGACTAAGGGGTGGATTTGAAAGCACACCAAACAAACAAATTGGATTGAAGGTGATTTAGTGCATAGGTTTTGACAAGAAAACACTCCAAATGTAATGAAAACCTATAATTATTCAAGTGGTAGTGTCACCTTTTGTGGGCCCACATTTATACTATCTACCAAGGGCATGGGTAGCTAAGGAATGCAAGACCATGGACCACCTATGCACCCTTACCTTGGAGGCTTAAAGCCTTAGTCAAAGTGAGCTTTGCCATTGCCACTTGAAAGTATGTTGTAATTTCTTAGGCTTAACCTATATTTGATGCACCACAAATGGGATAGCCGAAAGGTCTTATTCTAGGATATACATACTCTCTAGGGTATCCTCTTTATAACACAAGGGTGCATGAGGCTTAGATTTGTGAACAAAGAGCCCATGTACAAACATGTGATCAATGAATGTCACTTCACCTTGTGTCCTGGTGAAACATGGGCCTCAAGGTTGTGCTGAATCCGATGATTTTTTCGAGGTACAATTTTTGTTGTCCCTCCTTTATATATGCCATCTAATTCATGTGGTTGAGGTTGCCCACTAGGGTGATGAAATCCCTAGGTAGGCCCCTTAAAGTGAAATGAATGCTAGGTGCTTTTGATCACCCAAAATTGCACGAAGCGCAAGGGAAGAGTACACACAAACTAACACCTTAAGTTCTGATTTAAAACACAAAGAGAAAGAGTATGGACTTTTTGATCACTGACATTACACAAGGTGCAAGGGGAGAGTATACATCCCACAAACTACCAAGATAAAGCAAACAAGTCTTTCCCATTACTCTAATTTAGTGCAACTAAGACTAGTGAAAGAAGAAAGAGTCTTTGACAAACGTAATCTGCACCAAATATATTAGTAGCTTTGAAGATTGGTCTTGTCTATGTGTAGATTGAAGAGCACATAGGAAATACTGAGAGTGGGGAGGGGGGGTGTGAATCTGTATTTAAGAACCTTTTTACAACTTTAAACCAAATTAATCAAGTAAATCAGAAATCTGAACATTAAGTGCATCGTCAAACACCATTAATAAGATAAACACTAGGATTACGTGGAAAACCCTTTCAGGTAAAAAACCACGGCAAAATATTGCTTTTATTTATCCAAAGGGCACCAACCTTGATTACATAAGTGAACACCAATTCAATGGAAGCACCAACTTTGATTTCATTTAGTGAGCACCAACCCACTGAGAGCACCAACTCTCCTTCGAAGCACCAACTCCGAATACACCAAAGTACCAACTTTAGTGGCTGAAGCACCAACTCCAGTCTTTGAAAACAAATCTGCATATATTGTTCAAGCAATGCCTTCACATAAACTATGAGGCCCTCAAATACATGCACACTGTCCTGAATCAAAAACTGAAATACCACGTTCTTTATCTTGCACCCCCAAGATCACCTACTCCACACTCAAACTGAAAACTCCCTTCTTCATCCAAGTCTTCACTCTTTTATCACATTTTCAGACATTATGCAGAAAACATAATATTATAAAAACACTCATTAACTCAACCAACCAGCAGGTCACAGTATTCAAATCAGATGGAGCAAACACTGAGGCATTAATCATAGCAGGGCATTCATCACATCATAGGTTCATCATATACCATTAAGCTTCAAGGTACTTCATTCTCCCATAATATCACTACTCCTTATGGTGGCAACCTCACATGGTCAAACGCAATCTTAAAACCTTTTCCCTGTCTCAGAGATATATCTTTAATCTTATCTCATTCAACAAACCACAGCAAGACAAAGATAATCTTTTTAAAACAAATAGCCAACTATACATCACACACTGCCCACACTCTGATACAAAGGCTAATCAATGCTTCAAAAGACAGAAACACTCAGTACACAGCATGACAATTTGAGAATCCAAAAACCATTTTCACGTCTTCCAACCAACATCATGCACAAGAGAAACCTCAGAAAAACTCCAATATCAAGGTAGCAGCTTGTTAATTTATGTAGCTTGGACAGGTGTCTCCATTCCCAAGAAATGTTTATTTAATTATTTAATTATTTTCTAGAGACTTCTAGAAAGGGCTGAGTTGTCTAGATAATTATGTAATTAAATAATTGATTCCTCTAGAGACTTCTAGAATCCAGTTAGTTAGGGTTGTTAGAGTCTATTTAATGTTAGCCATTGATTGAGATTAAATCATGGCCATTAGTTTTCCAATGAGAAAAGTATAAAAGGGGATCAATGGGCATTTGGAGAACACACTTGAGACACAAGTAGACTTGCAGTGATAGCAAGTAGAGATATTTGAGAAAGACTTGCAGTGATAGCAAGTAGATTTGCAGTGAGAGCAAATAGTCTTGCAGTGTTAGCAAGGGGGCAGTGATAGCGTTGGGGTTAGCAGCTGTGGAATTTCAGTAGGAGAAATTGAGGGAAGAATTTCCGGAGAAGATTATTGCCGGAGCTCTGCCAGTAAGAGGCAAACAGTTTATGTATTTCCTTAATTTGTTGAAGTTTAATAAAATTCCTCATCTGCAGTAGTGGTTTTCCCTTCGGAGTTTTTCCATAGACAATTTGTCCAAAAATATTGTGTTCATTATTGTAAATGTTTTCTTCTCTATTCCTGTGAGTTTATTGGTGAAGTTGCAGTTGTGTTATTTTTGAATATTTGCTGTGAATTGATTTTCTAGAGTCAAATAATCTATTTAGATAGGAGATTAATAATCAATAACTGCAATAGAATTTTCACATAGCTATGAGAGTTCAAGTAGAAACTCCAGTAGCTCACAATTAGAAAAATCAGCTTGAGAATATTATTCGATAATCTCCAAACACACATACAGTCGGTGTCCTTCATCTCATGCCATCAAACATCAATCACTCTTACCTGTCATATTTGAACTCCAGTTCGACAATCCCTTGTAGAAATTGGCATTTAAAGAAAAGCTAACACTCCAACTCAAAACACCTGATTCCTCTAACTTTTATATGTATTATTCATACCCCAAAATCTTTTAAAAAAATTGCCTCCACCATATATACTCAACCCGAACAAAACTTAGCTCAACCACCTTTCATCACTGGCGACATTTAAAAATATCCTGTCACTGCAAAAAACCTTACTTGAAGAAAGGTCACAACTTCATGAAAAATAAGTGGTTGCTATGGAATAGAACTCACTAAATGTTATTAGCCGTCCAAAATAAGAGTCACCCTATTGACATAACCCAATTTCCTCATGTTTTTATATTGTCCAGCCTCATTTTTTTTACGTAGCAAGACCCGAAAATAAATGAGATTAAGAGTTTGCTAAAAGACACAAAATTTACTCCCCGAACATAAAGGAGTAGTTGCCAGGATTAAAAGTTTGAAGCCGTTAATAAAACTGAAGCTCTGACAATTAGCTGCCAAGAATATGTGGCCGTTACACTTCATAAAAATAAATTTTAGTGTAGCTGTGTAATGTCCCCATTCTAGTTAGTTTCAGGAGCAGTTGAGTCAGCCTATTTCTTGGACCCTCATAGGCTGATAGGTTTTGGTTAGGGGGTCAATGGCCGTTTTTGGTGGGTATTGTCATTCCCACTCCTTCACTTCGGTATTGGTTTCAGTATAGGTGATTGTTGTTCAGTGTTCGCCAGCTTTTGACGGCACAAAAAAAATAGCAAGTTTGAAGGGAGTTATGATTATTTTTGTGGTTAAGTTAATTATTTAACTTAAATGATTTATTATAAAGTCAAATTGGCTTGATAAAAGTTAAAAGCCACTTAAATATATTATAAAGTGATAAATTATATCACTTAAGTCAAAAAGGTGCACTCACTTTAAAATTGAATTTAAAAACTATTGAAAAGTATTTAATGTATTTAAATGTCAAAAGTGCGTGGTTTTTTGGAAGAAGTGTGTGGCTTTGTGGAAAAGCGTGCCTTTTTGAGATATAAGGGAGAATTGGCAATTCAAACTCACTTTTGATCATTTGACATTGCTTGTTACATTCTTCTCTAGTTTTTGTCTGAGGACAAGGGTTTCAGGAAATTCTTCTTTGGAGAGCAAAATTTCTTCATTGATGTGTGATTGTGCTTCATATGGGAGTTCATCTGTGCTTTCAGAGTTATTCTATTAAAAAGTTTACAGGTTTAAATAAGAAGAGGACTTACAGATCTGGGACGCCATCTTCACCTTTTTGCTGCTTTCAATAAAGATTGTTCTTCAACATTATGAGGCCGTACTTTTGCCTTGAAAGGCGTGTCCATCTTGGAATGGCGTGTGAAGCTGGGAGTTAAAGCGCCTATCTTTTGGCTCATTTTTGGACTTCATCTTGGGTGTCCAACCTTCTCAGCAATTATTCTCCAATTTCTGCATGGGAGAAAGTAGATCCACAGCCTAGGCGTTGCATTTATTCAGTTTCAGCACATCTTGTCTGGCATGTGCAAATTTTTTTTATTTAAATAATCTGGAGGGTTTCGGGTATGTCTTTTGTATACAATTTCTTTGTATGAATTGTCTAATCTGCAATACAATTACAGTTTCTCAGATTTAGTTTTAAATTTAGTTTTATCTCCATTTATGCTTGGTGCACCTTCTACTTCTGTCTACAATTCTTCTTTAAAATTCATCAAAAACCAAACAGAACACAAAAACAGGCAGTTATTGTTCAGAGGTTGAGTTGGAGCCAGTTAGGCTCATCACAAGCCGTCTCAAAAGAAGTCTGAAGATAATAAACACAGAAATGTCACTGGCAAATACCACGACCTCTCCACAATTTCATTATAAAAATCTAAGGCTCGATAATATATTTTTATCATGAAGATCATTATTAAAAAAATGAAAACTCGATAAAATGATCCCATATCACTGGAACCGCCACAATACAAGGCCTTCGTCAGAAATCAAACCGTCCCTCAGAATTTAATTCCAAATTTCAAAAGCCACGGCAGACCTTCATAATGTATAGTCAGATATTAAAGACTATGTTCTCTGCAAGAAAAATTTGACATGCCCGATACTCTGTCTTAAGAAACATGTCATGAAAATTTTCAACACAGAGCCACCTCATAAAAAGAAAAAATCGTTTTTCCTTTCCAATATCGCACACCATGCAAAGATACGATATTACAATTAGACGCCCTCAAAAAATAGATAACAGAGAAACGTTAAACTCTGCAAAATAAATCTGTCAACTCTGACCAACTAGCCGCCATCATAAAGATAAGATGGAAAAAAAAAATTAAAGCCGTCAGAATGAAGGTTTGAACAAGGAGCTGAAGCCGTTATCTTCAAAACCGACGCATAAAGTAGATGCCATGATTCATTCAAACTGGATATTCGTCTAAGGTCACATGGCATCAAATTTCTGAAATTACATTCCTTTTTTCATCACAACCACCTTATGACTCAGACCCATGCCTGGAATAAATTTTCAATCGACACGCCTCATAAAGATTGCAATACCTTTCTGAAAGGGATTCATTTCATAAATTACGAGCCTCAAAGAAAATATTCAAGCCGCCTCAATAAAGAAATCGATGCTGCCCAGAAATACGTTTCAAAATGAACATGGCAATGTATAAATAATAGTCATTCAAATTGGAGTCTAAAATGTGTAAATTGGCAACCACCAGCAACTCCTCAACACGTCTTCACAAAGGTATCTGTAAGCGGCCAACACAAAGGAGTAGCTTTAAAAAGAAATCGAGCCACATACAATATTAGACTTTTCAAACCATAATTGGATAGACTTTTCAACCTGCTGACAAAGCATGATGACTTGGCACAAATGCAGACCAAATAGGCTAGCAAGAAGCTGAAGCAAACAACCAAGAAGCATAAGCAGACAGCCAGGTAGCTGAAGCACACAACTAAGCAGGTGAAACAGACAAGCAGGCAGCTTAAGTAGACAACCACCCAGCTCAGCAGGCAGACACCTAGCTCAACCAAGCAACCAGGCAGCTCAAACAACTCAACCTTGACATCAATGACAAAATATTCCAACATAGACAACGCCACTTGATTAGAGGAGACACGTTAGAATAAAGAATTAGCATGAAAACAAAAAAGAAAAGAAAAATTGAACAAAAAATGTAGAAGCAACTATACATAGAGTGTAAGTGTTGAAACAACAAAAGCGAGGGAAAATATTGGCACTGGTGAACCAGGAAATTGCTGAGGTGTTGATTTGTGAAAGTGTCAATTTGCAAACACATTCATATGTAAATGCGTTAATGTGCGTATGTGTCGATTTGCGTAAGTGTTGAGTCAGGAACTTGTAGAGAACAAGAAGCAGATGTTAGTGGTTTTTCTTGAAAAATAGCAGGGATTTGCAAAACAAAACATTAGAAATGGTGGAAATGACAGAAAAGCACATTAACAAACAAACAAAAAGCTAAAAATTGAAAAGATAAAAACATAGAATGACAAAAAATAGAGGAAAACACCCCAGGCATGAAAGCGTTGAATGACAAGGTGGAAGTGCTGATTTTGAAATGTAAGTGTTGAAATACAAAGCAAAAGTGCTAAACTGCTAACCTGCACGTAAAAACTCGTAAAAACTCACAAAAATTAGTGATACGGTTGTGGCTCCCACTGAGTGTGCCAGAACGAAAACAAGGGAAAAATAAAAGTCAAATGCATGTAGACAACCTTTTACCTGCTCCTCCGGTTCTGCTCCTCCGGTTGAGCTAAAAGAAGAGTTGCACCCGATACTCTTTTGATGTGTTCACAAGAATGTATTGCTTAGGAAACTAGCAGCATGACTTGAGAATGAGATGATTGGTTAAGAGAAAGGATGCATGATAATAGTATATGGATAGATGATCAAATGGACAGCATGATAGTATGATTGAATGTGTTGTTGTAACTATTGGATTTATAGTTTTCCCAAGGAGGAATTGCAGGGTTGAGATGCAAAGCTGATGGAGGGCTAGGATTTAAGGAGAATGGAGGCATGGATTGCAGTTGTAGTCTTGTGGCAAGTGTCACAAGAGAAAAAATATTTAATGAGTGTAAGATGAGATGGAGACAAATGTAAGATGAATTGGAGGCTACACGTGTGAGGAGCATGTCACACATGTGAGCAAGGTAGTGGGCCTAAGCCAAAAGTAAAAAATGAGGTGGAAGCTTGGAAGGATTTCAAGTTTACAAGCTTGCATGCTTACACTTGTGAGCAAGGAGTGGGGTGAGTAAGCATGCTCACACATGTGGGAGCATAGTGAGAGAGGACACATGGCAAGTGATGGTGAGTTCAGATTTTAGTTTATTTGGGGAGATTAAATAGCTAGGATTGAAAGTTGGAAGATTAAGGTGATGTAGAATTTATATATTAGAAGAGTATCAATTAGGATTAATTAGTCTCAATTGATTAATTAATTATGGATTAACTAATTAATTGAGTTAGAGGAATTGGTAGTTAAGGTTATTTAATTAAATTGGTTCAATTAATTAATGTTAGGGAAGAAGTTGAAATTAATAGCAAAAGATAATTTATTAAATAATGACTTAATTACCTAGGAATAATTAATTATTTAATTAATTAATGAGAAATTAGTAAGATGAAGGTTAGTGGTGAATTTGGGGTGCCTACCCTCACCATGATTTCTAATTGCCAAAACAATGATGTGTGGTAAAATCTTACTCCAAGGCGATCTCATAAATTCTCAGATCTGCTATCTTCCATTACAAGGACTAGCAGGGACTTTATTTTCTGTGAAGAGGGATATCTCCTTCGTTTCCTCTCTAACTAATGCTTCCTGTGAGCAGGGCATCTTCAGAATATGTGGACGATTGTATTGGTGATTTTGGGGTTGGGAGTTTGGATTGCGAGTTTGAATTATTAAATCTGAAATTCTTTCTTTTTCCCCTTTTTATTGATATTGAGTAAGAATTTTTGTTGGATAGTTTGTTATAGTTAATATTCCAAATTAATGTCATTCCCATTCTATGAACCATTAACAGGATACATGATATGAGATACTTATCATGTACTGTTGGTTTAGAATGGCAACTGGGCAGGTTATTTATATAGTCAGCTGTTATATGGATTAGCCGATTAATAGTAATTTCGGGATAAAAAGGCAAATTGGAGATGCATCATTAGGATTCCGATCGTTTGAAATTTAAGGTTTAATAACTATGAAAGTTTGAAGGGGATTTGTGTTGGAAAGAAACAAAGCAAAGACACAAGATAGTTATCGGTCAAGTAGATGTTAGTGAAATTGAATACGTATATCTTACACATTCTTATATTCTTTATTTCACATTTACATTCAGTTAATTTTATTTTCATATTTATTCAATTGATTCTTTATTATGTTTATA
This sequence comes from Sequoia sempervirens, assembly GCA_007258455.2. Classification (NCBI taxonomy): domain Eukaryota; kingdom Viridiplantae; phylum Streptophyta; class Pinopsida; order Cupressales; family Cupressaceae; genus Sequoia; species Sequoia sempervirens. Next base: position 84,523 of record VDFB02255836.1, read on the forward strand.
CTTTTTTATATTTGTATTTTTTCTTTTTTTTCCTCTATTTTTATTCCCTCTTGCTCCTGTCAGGTTTTCCTCTTTTTTTCTTGCTTTTTTTTAAAAGATTATGTCTACAATCCTTTTATTTATTATTCTCTTTCTGATAATGATGGATTACTGAGTCCGATTCAAAACATGAAAAAAAAGTACACAATGATTCAGAAGCATTATTAATATTATATTACATGAATTGTGGAGAACTTATCCCAAGTGTATGACATTATAATTTAAGATTCTGAAGTGGGAGGAGCTTGAATTACATTTTCTATTAATTAACTTTTAATCTTGAGATAAATATAGACTTACTGCTGTGGACAGCATTAACTTTTATTTTTATTTTTTGGTAAATAAGAGGGTAAAGCCAAATTATATTAATGTGTATGACAGCATTAACTTTTTTATATATTAGTAGGAATATTTTGTAGGTGTAGTTCTTTAGTCAATAATTTCATTTATAGGTTCATGGTTATAATTAGTTGTGGACCACATTTGAATGGAGGTGATTGTTGTAGAATACAATTAACATAACATTTATAATGGTTAGAAGGCTGTAGTTGCTGTTTTTATTAAGCTACCTCAAATGCCTGTTTTTATTGTAAATTTTTTTAGGGAAAACTTGAAGCTTGTATTTGACTCGTCCATGCTTTCTTTGTATGTTGTGTTTCTCAACTGAAGCTTTTTCATATTTTCAAAATTCAGAATCAAAAGGAGTACAAAGCCATAAATCTTGATCAGTGGCTGTCCTTCCTACGATTTTGTGACGAGGTATGATTAATTGTTTGTTTGGTTCTTTCGGTTTTAGAAACCTATGATATTTATTAATATCTTTATTTCCTTTGTTACAGGTCAAGTATCCAAGCTTTGATAATTATGATTCAACCATGGCTTGGCCATTGATTTTGGACCAATATGTTGAATGGGAACAAGAGAGGCGGAGTTGAGACAGCATCCATCTTATTGATAATGAGATGAATCTCTGGCTATTATTTTTAAAATATTAATTGTAAAGATCTATAATGGGTGAAATAAAAGCTCTTAAAATTTCTGTCAATGAATGTTTTTTATTATTTTTTCGTCTGGTTTTCAGTATCCAGCTATTTTTCCTTTCTTCTCCACATGGAGAACAACAATTTTGGAATGAACAGTGTAGTAGATATTGAATTTGAATTAAGGGTCGAGACTGCATTTTTAGGTTACTCGTTTCAATCCGATACGAGTGTATAGAAATCTGCAAGCAATTATTGTACAAAAGTGATCTAAATCCAATTAATGTGTTCCTGTTTGCACTGATCTAAACTACAGCAAATCTCTGAATGCTTAATACTCATATTTTATGTATGTACCTGGCTTTAAGTTGTATTGTGACAATATTGTCACAATTTGTAAAGACGCAGGTTGAAATCATGTGCTAACCGAGGAATACAAATCTAAAGTCTAAGCTCCAGGATTGGTAACAATACGTTCAGTGAATCTATTTTTGTAAACTTAAACTGATTTTAGACAAATTTACACATAACACTTGATTGGCGATATTTATTAGCACCGAAAGCTAACTTTGAGACCTCATATATTTCAAGGCGACTTTATTCATCCATGAAAATCGAGAATTAATGGTTATGACGGAATAAATAATTCATATGCTTTGTTCTGGTCTGAAACCATTGTTCAATTTAATCACTGCATCAAGAAGTAATGCAGAAACCTTAATAGTTGGACTGAACTAGATGTTTTCTCACATTTGATTACGGGTGTAGGTCTTGATGCTCCTATTCTATTTTCGTCATGTAGAACATGTCTTCCTTATTTTTGTCGAACAAGGTGTTTTAACCGCGGGATTGTGGCAATGACAAGAATATTATTTACTAGCACTTGCATCTATATGAGGGTCAAGGGAGACACCGATAGGAAATTAAAGAAAAAATGTCAATGATTTGTAACAGTACGTAGTTGATTGTATTAGAATATATCTGTATAGACATATGCATTGCAAAATATAAGCTTAGTAGGAAAAATATGTTTATAATATGTGAAAGTTTAGTAAGGAAAATATGGGAAAGTTCAAGGCAAATATTATGTAGCGAAACCTTGTATAGAAATCCTTGTGATATGTGTTAGTTTAAAGGTTGTGAAATGTGTGTGTGAGGTTATGGGAAGAGCAATGTGACCCTTAGAGCTCAGGGTGGATTGAGTATCAATCCTATGGTTGGGAGGAGAGCTATTGGCCATTTTTTTTCTTTTGTTGTTTTCACTTTTCAAGGTTATGTGTTGAAGTTGGAAAACCATTTGGGAGTTCTTCAAATTAGAGCTTCAACAAAATAGGCATGTGCCTTGTGTATTGATTTTTTTTTCAATTTTTCATGAATGTAGTTATGTGGAATATAATTGTGTGTATTGATATGCCTTATAAGGCTAGTTGTGTATTTTCCCAAAGGAAGATATTTAGTCATTTTCATTGTTATTGTGTATTTAAGACATAAAGCATGGATTTAAAACTCCAAGTTGGATAGTGTATAGGGTTTGTTGTTAATAGAAAATATACAAAAATAGGACCAAGGATTAAGTTAATGGTTTTTTTTTTTAGAATTTGGTTTATTATTTAGATTGTGAGCGTAGAAAGGAGAAAGGTTCAATAAAGCATTAGATTAAATAATTGGTTTATCAAATAACATATATATCCTTTCCAAAATTGTCTTATAAGAGAATCCTTTAAGAAAAGCTCTAAGTTCCATTAGTCAAATTTATGTGTGTGTGTAAAAGTTTATTTTATAAAATCAGTCAATATTTTATACATATATTTAAACTTTTATTAAATAATAGAATTAATAAACAATATATGTATATACAAAATATAAAATTATATATATAAAAATTAACTTCTATAGATAATAGTTATAAATTATAGTTTAGAACTTTCAAAGTGAAAATTATATATATAGAATGTTGTAAGAGGAAATGTTTTACCTTATTTTATTTATTATGATTCCATGATGGATATAAAGATGAAATAGACAATCTAAGTAAAATAATTTAAATTTTGTGAATTGTTTGAAAATAAAAATAAAAATAAAGTTGTGTAATAGAGAAATAAATTCCTCATACATATTATAAATTAGTTTGAAATAAGTTATTTTGATGAACTTAATAGTTAATATAATGATTAGTTTAATATGGAAGAAGATAAAAAGGAAAATTTTAATTCTTTGAATTATACCAATAATTGCTAGCAATTTATATAAATGCATATTCATTTAGAAAAATTATTTATTTAAAATATTTTCTTTAAAACAAATAAATAAATAGATATAAATTGGGGTCATGAACTAATATACACATATACAATTAAAAATTAAACAATTCTTATTTACATAATACATACATGTATATGAATACATATACATATATACATCATATATTTAAAAAGTGTTTTTATTATTATAAAAATATGTTTTAATAAATATCAGATAAAAACTAAAATTAAAAGTTGAATCACATATAATAAAAGATTTAAAAGAAAGATTTAAAAGTTTAAGATATATATATATATATATATATATATATATATAAACATTAGTGAACCCCATAAAAAGGTTTGAGCCATCTTCTTGCAACAAAATAAACAGTTGAAAAATCAATTAATATATTTATATTGTTGGAAACAAACACAATAAACATTTTAATATTTATATATTGAATCTTAAATATATATCTGCAATACAAAATTTTCTTTAGAACGATTTATGAATAAAAACATACATGTACACATATACACATATTTATACATATAAAATTATGGCAACCGCTTTTATTGTCACGTATCTGTAATATAGCATGGCTGTTGCAGTAGATGCCTTGTTCATCAAAGTTTGTGAACCATTAAATGGTTGAGGAAGAATCTATGTATATTGAAACTATATATATATATATATATTATAAAAATAAAATAAAAATAATCAAATGAAATAAAGCATATCTGCTCAGTCGTGATTTGCAAGAAAAGGGAAATAGGAATTTAATTTGGTCTGTAAAATTTGCTCAGCGAAGGCGAGTTTCAAATTTTTAAAGGAATTAAGTAGTTGAAGTTAGTTATGATTAAGAATTAGTTCTATTAAATTAAACGATTTTTGAAATAAAAGTGATTATAGATTGAATTAAAGACCATACCAATGACAACTGGTATCACCGTATCAAGGGAGAAGTAGACACCTGGTAATTCCATGGTACACTTTCATTTTTCCTAATACACGTTGCTAACAAGCTGAAGCTGTTTTTTTTGCTTCTGACCAATAAATATATGTATGAGCATCGTTTGAGAAGATTGTTTTTGGGGTTTTTGAACCGTTGCAAGAATTAATAGAATGCCATGGCTGCAATTGTAATCGATGTTGTTGCAGAGTTCATATATAACAATATCCATTTATCATCTAGGTCTCTATTCTTCTTCTCTTTTCATAGTGATGTTTGCTTACATAACTTAGTCATGTTATTGTGCAGCTTCCACAGAGATACCCAGAAAATATTCAGCTCTTGGTGTGGTGTCATATGCAATTATTTAGAGCTTGTAGGCTTTGCTAAATCTCAGGTATACAAAAACTGTCTTTAATAATTCATTGTAGCTAGTTTTAAAAGAAAATTCAAAAGATAGCATAGAAAAGGAGAGATAAGAGGTATAGCATAAAAAAGTAGAGATAAGAGGTATGTTTATTTATCAAAACAAGTGAATGGGAGAACGTGAAAAATAGAAAGGAACAATACCCTCTGAATCTGCTTGTGTCTCTGTAGCTCTTTGTATGTTGAAGAGCTTGCTTGCACAGTAGATACTAAATTCAGCCCTATAAAAAATATTTAAATCAAAGTGCAAATAGAAAGTTGAATTTGAGAATCACATATCTTTCCTGTAAAACTAAATTGCCCCTAAAATTTGAAGTGATTTGACCTTACCAAAGTCAGAAAAGGAGAGAAAATCAAAATGAAGACAAAGCAAGAATGTTTGAAAATACAAACATTTCAGAATGAATTGGTGCAGGAAACCATTGATATCAAAATTGAAGCTTTCTTACCTGTTTTGAATCGATGCAAATGTCCCACCCCAAAGATCGCGGATGGAGTTATCAAGTGACATCTCAGTCTATTTACGTAAAATTTGGGCAGTGATATGGGTAGTTGAAGTGAATATATAACTGTGGATGCAACACTAATACAACCATCTTATGGAATGACAAAATGTAGGTAAGAACATAACTGCAGCCAAATCCAGACCACCTACAAGGCGATGGAAGATATTTTTCCTGATTGAGATTAGACGTGTGCATTCAAATCGACATCATTTGTTCTCAGTCACCTCCTCTGGGTGGAGTGAAACAAGATTTACGCAGGATTTTTTCATAATGAGATTAGACGTTAATTTGTGGTAACAATAAATGCAGAATTAAATTTTGCCGTGGTCGTCAAATTGTATTGCAGTGATCGTCAAATGGTATTGCAGTGTGAGACAGGTTTTTCAAACATTCGTGGACTGGCGAGTCCACAATAAGAAGCCTATCAGCTAAATTATAAATGGTAACTTGTCTATCATTATTCTAATTTAAAGAGAAAAATATTATATGATTTTTACTTTATGGGAGTATGCCATGACTTTGATAACCATTTTTGTATGTGTAGTCATTAACTACTCATAATTGATGTTCATGGTGAATGGTTAGAAGGGAAGGAGATCACAAGAATATCTCTAAGCATTTTTGTATAGGGGAGGAATGGGATTTTCGGCATTTCGCCTCGAGCATTTTTTCAATCGGCAAGTCTTTTGTGTGGAGGTAGGCCTTATAAGCCTTCAATCACTTTCAGTTATTGCTAAGATGGACCTTGCACATAGTAAGTATGCAAGCTATCGTGATATAGCGTTATTGAAATTTATTTTTATTGTTTAGCATTTTAAGATGTGGAAGTACCAATGATCTTACATTCTCCGAAGAAAGGTATAAAAGGAGACTCAAATCATGAAAAGAAAAACTATCATAGTAGTATTCAGATAAGTTTTTGAAGATGTTTATAAATTCAAGATGAATCAACGTTAAATTGTCTTTTTCATAAAGTGGGCATTAACGAAGATTCTAACAATAATTAGATATATAACTCTTTTTACATCTATGAATAAGTGTATATTAACATTTGTAAAATAGATTTACACATTTATAAAAAAGGTGGGTAGAAAGAGTAACATCTTAAAAGTTCAAATGAGGTAGTAGCCCAAAACGAAATTAAATATGTTGCTATGAGCTGAGATCAAGATCACTAGGAGGAGGTGGGTCCTAATCATCCGATTTACCCCATACATTGGTGGGTCCAAAATATCAATAAGAGGATCCCAACCATCATTAACATCATCTTTTTATCTTTTACAACGTCACAAATAAGAGAAATAACAAAACCTAATTGAGCGAATTTGCTAGAATTCAACTAGCCATTAGCCTCACAACCAAAAGTTGGGGGAGAAGCAAAATAATGACTAGTGGGTTGCAACCACCCTTGTTGAGCATAGTCTTTGCTCATAGGAAGCAAAGACACTTGAGAATGAGCATCTTGGTTGCTCGAGCAAAATGACCACTCTTAACGATGTTCATGAGGTAGAGAATGACCTCAATTGGAGGCAAGGTTTAGAAAGACATTGGTAACATTATACATGACTTCACCTCAATAATCTAGTAGCACTTGAAGATGAGCAACTTAAAGTGTAGCTTTGTTGGCTTGCACTTGAATTTACATAAGCACATTAAAGCAAATCATGGCTTTAGTATAAAATGAAAAAATAGGATCAATAGAAAATGTAGAAAAAAATAATTTTTGTTCTTCCAAATGTTAAAAAGAATTTCCACTTTGAAAACATACTAGATTTGAGTCAATCTAGAAGGGATTCTATGCCAATCTCCAAAAAAAATATTTGCCAATAAAATGGTTGAGTTGGAAAGGCTTAAAAAAATCATGAGTCCAAGTCAAGACAACTAGAAAAAGATGCTTAAGAGACTTTTGATGACTACAATAAGGACATTATGTTAGAGATTGCAAGCATATTTCTATCAATTAAATGTGGATTTAATATGAATACACAATTGAATTAATACACTGAAATAAATTACAGCAAGAAGACCACCAAGATTAAACGTGGTTCACCCAAATTCGGGTTACATCCACCAACAAAGAGTCCAATATCTATTAATCTTCCAACAAATAACATTTACAAAGGCTTGCAACAACGTATTAACCAACATTTTCACTGTTGATTTTACCAGTCCTTTGCTTCGAGTACCTACAACTTCTCTTGCGTTTTTCCAGCCACACATCCACGAACTTCTGCTCACATTTTTCATGCCCAACAGCTATGAAAACTCAAAACCACGTGATTATTCACCTTCCCATGCATGTATAGTTGCTTGGAATCTAAATGTGACTATTGGTTTTCCTTTGTACAACCAATAACTCTTCATTTTTGGCGGTCATAAACCGTTTTTTAATTGTTTTTCAACCATTTATAACTATTTATTTCCAACATTTTATTAATGTTTGTAACTGTATTTTTAAATAGAGAAGTGCAGAAAATTATTAATGGTGAATAATTTGGGGAAAATTAAACCATCAAGTCTGATCGAGCTCCATAATACAACAATCTCCCATTTGGAGATAGATTAGACTTCACACCATGGCATCTCCCACTTGGAGATTGATCATAAAACCGTTGCCCCTGTAACTCCCACTGGAAATAAGCATCTTGGACCCTGCTGTTCTAATTTTATTTTAACCTTGAAGGTCAATCTAAGTTGAAGAGGAGCTCAACTTCTTCCTTGTCATTGCCTTTGTAAACATATCCATTGAATTTTCATCTATATGTATCTTCTCTAGCTTTACCTGTCCATCCTCCAACACCGACTAAATAAAATGATACCTCAACTGTATGTGTTTGGTTTTTGAGTGCAAGGCATAATTTTTTTGCAAGATGCATAGCACTTTGACTATTTGTAAACATGCAACTTTCAACTTGTTATTAAAATTGCAGCCATATCATCTGCTTTGCCACCTCTGTTGCAGCTACATACTTTGCCTCTATGGTGGATAAAACAACCACCTTTTGCAGCCTTGAGATCCAACTCACTATTGCCCCACCAATTGTAAAAACATAACCTGTTGTACTTCGTTTGGTATCAATATCCCTACCAAATCTGAGTCAACATAGCCTTTTAAGCAATATTAGAGCCCCCAAAACATAAAAACTTATTGGATGTTCCTCTCAAATACTTCAGAATCCATTTTACTGCATTCCAATGCTCCATTCCTAGATGACTCATATACTTGCTAACAACTTTTATGGCATGTGCAATATCTAGTCTCGTCCATACCATGGTGTATATTAAACTTTCTACAACTGAAGCATATGGTACTTTGGAAATATATTTTTAGTCAATTTGAAATGACTAAGAAAATGTGTGCTAATAGCTTTTGCATTCACTATATGAAATTTCTGCAACACCTTCTCAACATAATCAACTTGAGATAAAAACAATTTTTTGTTTTTCCTATTTCTAGTAATCTTCATACCAAGGATTTGTTTTGCTACCCCCAAATCCTTCATAGCAAATGAATTTGCTAACTGTTGTTTTAACTCTAATATGATCTATGTTAGACCCCGCTACAAACATATTATCAACATATAAACATAAAATAATGTAACTATAATTATCCAACCTCTTAAAATAAACACAATGGTTTTTATTACACTAGTTAAATTTAATATACCATTGTCGAGGTGCTTGCTTCAAGCCATATACACTTTTCTTCAATCTGCACACCAATTTCTTTTTACCTTTGACATCAAAACCTTGTGTCTGATCCATATATATTTCCTCTTCCAAATCACCATGGAGTAAGGTTGTTTTAACATCTAGTTGTTCCAAATGCAAATCTTCAGCAGCTACAACACTTAAAATAGTACGTACATAAGTCATTTTAACAACCAGAGAAAACATTTCATCAAAATCAATACCTTTTTTTGTACAAATCCTTTTACAACTAACTTGGATTTAAATCTTTTATTACCTCCATATTCCTCTTTCATCCTATAAACCTATTTATTTGGTAAAGCCTTTTTACCTTTAGGCAACTTGCATAATTCCTCCTCCTTGAAAATAAAGAAAAAGATACATGCCAATACCTAACAGTAAATACCCAAGGAAATATCCTATTCGAAGATCCAAAAATTCTCACCATCTGTAAAATCAAAGAGCTAGTAGAACGATGTTAGAGGAAGATTCTTGATGATTATTTATTTATAAAATCTAGTCTAAGAGTTTGTCAAAATAATGGATAGGAAAATATTTAGACTATGCTTGGAACAAAAGAAATCAAAGTCTTATCTATTGATGTTATAAGAGGACAACTTCTTGTTCTTAAAGATTTGGTTAGGAAATACAAACATACACACATTATTATGATTTGTAGACCCAAAACATGGAGTTTTCCCTATGCATTTCATAGTTTAGATACTCTTTGTAAATAATTTAAATTCTTCTTGTAAAATCTTATTATCAAAGATTATACACTTCAAGTTTGATACTTCCCACAATACTCTTCTCTATTTCTTAAATCTGACTATCCATTTTTTGAATAGTTAGTTTAAATGGTATATTGAACATTGAGACACCAAAATTATTGGAGAATGTTATATACTGAATATAGGGCAACAAGTTGTAAAAAAGATCAAGCGTTATTACAACTATTATTATATCATAGATTTTGATACTCCAACCAACATTAGTGGTCTGAATCCTTCACTGCGTTCATGTCTAGTGAATGCATAATAACATGGTGAGAATATTTATAAATAATTATACATATACCTAAAAGTATGAAGTCATGGTGGACCTATATGCTTTCCACTTAAAAAGTGTACTAAAAGCAAAGAATTGATATTGCCAGCCATTTGCAACTGTATTCCTCATTAACTTTAATAAAGTTTGTAACCAATTTACCAAGTAGTCTATGTAAGATTTGGTGATATTGAATTCTTAGGTCATTTAGGATCTATAAATAGATCCCTTGAGAAGTCATTATAAATCTTGAACCTTAGAGTGTCTAAAGAATTAGTATCTCAAGCCTTAGAGTCTTAAAAAGAATTAGTATGCTCTTCACTTATAGCTATTTGCGATCTTGAGAATAAAAAAGTGATTATAGGATTATTTGTACAAAAGCCTTATGTCTATTTTATTAATAGAAGAATTCATAGTCATTAAGCTGTTAGCCTCTGCGACTATTTTTCCTATTCCTCCTACACCTAGGTGAGTGACCTTTGATCTACATTCCAAGTTCTCGAAAAAAAATCATCATGGTCACTTGGATTTGAATGGAATCTTTCATAATAGGAAGGGTATGAAGTCCAATCCCCTTCCAAGCATGTCTTCCATAAGGGACTATAAGCAAATCAAAAAATGAGAAATTAAAAGAACTTGAAAACACAAATGAAATCAAATTAAACTCTTAATTATTGATCCCACTACAAACCTCGAAATAAGTAAGTTGATTTGCCTTCAATGTAATGTGAATGCAACTCAACAACATAACACTTTGATTTGCTTGATGGTTGATTTCAACAAAGTAAACTTTTATAAATATTTGAGATATGAAAATGAAGAAAAAACTACATTTAGACTTTCCAAGGAAAAATCAAATGGAAGATGACGATAAGAATAAAGACTTCAGTTAATTGAACTGACTATGGAGTCCACTCAATTGATAAATAAAAAAATGTCATTTTGAACTCATGAGAAGATTAAATGAATTATTTTATTTAATTGATGGATAAATAAGAGGAATAAGTTTTCATTCAAAGATGAAGTTCACTTATGAGAAAATAAATTTTTAATTTGAAGATAGAGTTAACTTGTGAGAACATAATTATGAATTATTTAATAGATTTTTGATGATGAAGTTACTATTTTGAAGAATGAGTTAATTGATGAGATGAAAATGAAAATTTTATTTAAATTAGATAATCATCTCTCAAAAGAGAAAATAGTAATAATGATGTGATAAATGATAAATAAATAATAAATGGTATTTAATCGATAATAAATTATATGATTATTGCGATGGACATTTAACAAATGATAATGAATTAATGTTGATGCTAAGAGGAATATTTTTAGTGTCTATAGGGAAACTAGAAGAAATGCAATGATGAACCAAAAATTTCCATGCCTCATTATTTTCTAAAGCTCAAATGATCCATTTGACACACAAAGCCAATACTTGGCATTGGATGGAAATCAATTCCAAACCTCCAAAATAATAAAGGAGACAACAATACTCCCATGCGACATGATGAAAACATGTATGATTATTTGAGGAGGCCCAAAGAAATTCTCTATTTTTTTCAAGTTTAGCTTTAGAAGGGACCCAATAGGAAGATTAGTAAACATGAGTAGCTGCTATGATCTTAGAGCAAACATGGAATTTTCTCACAAGGGAAGAGGTTTAGTAACCTAGTAAGAACATTTCTTCTCAATTATTGATATAAAAACTTGCCACATAGTCATTGGAGAGGCTTGAAAAATAAAGGGAATACCCAAGAACTTGAATATTTCTCTACTCAATTGATTTCCACTCATAAGAATCAAGCTAGGGAGGTTTAGGTGGAAAACATTTCTTATAATATTGTTGTTAGCCATCAAGTGCTAGAGCCTAGAGCTTTGTAAAAATATCCAAACAACGAAGATCTTGATCAATATTGTTTTCCTCTTCTAGAAGAGTAAGAAATGAATAATTAAAAAAATGACCATTCACTGATTGTGTCATGTAATTGGGTAAATAGATACTATTGACCGATATTTGAGAAAAAATAGGCAAAATCTATCCAAAGTCTTCTACACCAAGCACATAGAGGGAAGGGGCTAAAGGACACCCCTAGCAAATAGACCTAAAAAGGTCGAAGGCACTATATTGTTGGTCATTGTTAGTGAGACATGCCAAAGCATCATAAAAAAAATGCAAGTAGATTGCACACAGTGAGGGCCAAATCCTAAATCTTGAAGCATGACAAGGATAAAAGGCCACTCAGTATGGTCATAAACTTTAGCAAAACCAATTTTGATGAAAATAGCTTGTTGATTAGATTGCCATGCCCATTCTATACCTTTTAATAAATCATTTTTTCTTGGGACACATAAATCCAAGAAAGAAAATGGTGCAACTTCTATGCAAGAGCCTTGTCTATGATTCTATATGAAACATTAAGAAAATTAATCAATCTCTAGTTGCAGATATTCTTTTGGTCACTAGACCTAGGTATGACTTTAATATTTCCTTTGTTTATAATTTCTCTTAGGAATTAGAATGCAAGGATTCAAGATACACTTTATGAAGATCCTTACCAATAGAGTTTTAGAGGGGTCTAGTAAAACTCACAAGGAAATCCATCACAATCGAGAGCCTTATAAATGGGCATAGTGAAGACAAATTTATGGAGATAAGCAATGAAAGAAAAATTCACAAATAATTCATTGAGAAGGAGAGAGTCAATTAGGAACAAATTTGGGAAACTCTTGTAAACCCTGCTCTTATTTAGGAGAATTCTCTTGAGTTTTGAAAACCTATTCATAATGACAAACAAAGGCCTGAAGAATATCAAGATGCTCTTTGAGTAATTGATGGCCATCTCTAATTTACTTGATAACTTGAGAAGTGTGGCAAGGACAATGATCTTGAAAAACTCCTTAAAAGTTGTCACCCACATTGATCCAATGCAAACAAGCTTTAACTTGAGCACCTCTAGGTGTATTATTATCAATAATTTTTTTTGATGGTAGAGCTTAGCCACCCATAATTGTAAAGAAAAGTGAAAGGGATGTCTTTGAGCATGATGGTTGCTTGGAAAAGATTCAATGTGGTGGCCTTGTATGTGTTATGGTGAAATTGAGCCAACTGGCAATCATAGATTGAAAGAAAATGGGAGGTACATTTGATAGCACAATTCCACTAGTCAATCCAACTTTTTTGTTGAGTAGGCTTGGGATTTAGGTTCTACACATGTCATGTATGTGAGCCAACATGGGTTGATGAGTTATCAAAGAGGTGTTATACAAGAAATACATCTTTCTAGTCTTAGGGTAAGCAATTTTCAACTCAATGCGAAATTGGATGGGATAATGATAAAAGAATAATATCTAGCAAAGGCTCCATTGGAAGAGGAAAACAACCAACAAAAGAAAAAAGGATTGTGTAGAGTGCATGAAATGATCAAACCATTTGTACATTCAATCGAACCCAACCCAAAAATTGCTCCATGTATACCAATGTGAATGCTAATGGCGACACCGCATATTGAGATAAAAAAGGCCCAATTTATTGCGCATAAAATACCAAGATTCCTTTTTTCCAACTATCCAACACATAGAAAGAGTGCCATAATATGCCATTTTAACTATATTAAAGTACCCACACAAAACCCAAGGGGTAGCAACCATTGAATTGATGATGCAAAACCACAAGGAAGATCTTTCACCATCATTGGAAACATGAAACACTAATAAATCCAAAAGAATAATTATTAGTATTGATGAGGGTCTGAATCTTCTAGTTGGTGGTGTCACATCCGTGATTAACCAAATGTGTGTCACTTAGGAGAGAGAAAAGTGACGAACCCTCCATGGTCCATGTTGTGATTTCTATAGAAGAAAAAACAGTTGACTAAGTAACACAATAAATAACATAAAGCAAAAAATAGTAAAATTAATTTCTTGCAAGAAAATATTCATACCTATGAATATTTGATGAAAATATCTCACAATATATTTTGTGGGGAGGTTACTGAGGCCTCAAACATTCCAAGAGAGAAAAATCATTGACAATAATCAAGTCATATCATCACTATCTAACTCATTAACAACAAAGTATCGATTCTCCAAAATCCCTTTTGAGAAAAGCTACTCAATTGAATGTTGGAAAATTTGTCATTTTTTAGCAATAAATTCTCCTTCTTCAAAACGAATTAATAGATTATAGTGGGACCCCTAGGGAGAAGGAGAATGAGCAATAATATCCAACTAAGAAGATAAAATAAACATTGGTTGAAGCATTTTGTAATATTTAGGCCAAGTAGATGCCTCACTATTAGAGTAAACCTCCTATTGGGACTCAAATTTGTCATGTCTTTTTTCTTTAGTCCCTTCCTTTTTGTGAGTCTTAGTAATATCTAACCCATTGTTAATGATTGATTTGAGAAATTCTAGATGGGTCATCTTGCTTAAAATTATGTCTTTCAATGTTGTATCAATCCTCCCTTTGATGTTTTAGTCAAATACCCAAGTTGAAAAACCAAAATATGGCTAAGTGTTGAGTTTTTTCAGTATTTGAAAGATTTTCAGGTATCAATCGTTGCATGCCTTTCCTATCGATCTCAAATACTCACCTAGAAACCTTGTGAAAATAGCCAAGTGCCAATCTTGTTAACCTTTTAGATTGCTGAGGTTTCCCTTACATTCGTACCATTTCTTAGCATCCATGGTCCCTAAAATTTGAAGGTTAAATTTTTACTGTGTTGTTTTGTTAGAGTTTTAGAGTTTCACGTCCCTTGATACCATTCCTTGACATCCTAGTCCTTTGCATATGTCATAATTTCATACTTCCTTATCCATTCATCCCTTGGTCCTTGTCCCCTCAACTAGATGTTTTCCTTACTCCCCGATCCTTAGCATATGATATGTGTTCCTCCTTCCCCTTGGTAGTCCTTAACACTCTATTGATTGCTTTATGTGTCTTCTTGGGGTTTTCATTTTGGTTGTTCCCTATTTAGTCACTTCCTTCCATCCACCATTGATAATCCAAAAATCCAAGTTGAAGCTTTCTAAAATTTAACCTTTTGTAGTTTTGATTCCTCCATCCTCATCGAACTTGTCAGCTTGATCATGCTTACCCCTAAAATTTTGACATCCCATCATCCTCGACAAACAAATTCCTCCATGTTTGATTTCAAAGTTTCTCATACCATTGTGTCTTTTGAACTTGTCATCATGAGATTACGTTCCCTAAAAGTTTAATACCCCAACATTTCCCTTGGTCCACTTTAAAATTTCTCTCTTTCAGACTATCTAGTTTCCCATGCATTCATCCCTTCTCTTCCTATCTTGATACCTTGAGGGTCGGCCTTTCCTTTGCTGATGTCATCATCATTCTGAATTTTTGAAAGTACCTCTTTTCCCCATCCCACGGCAGGTTGTTCGACAAAGGCCCAATTTTCAATGGATGAGTTTATTTCGAGATATCGGAGGTGGACATGCCCACGTCCTAAGCCCGATAGGAATGTAAATCAAGGGGAGAACGATGGCTTCATAGTTTGATACAGTATGGATGTAAAGGTCTATTTCGAGATATTGGTGAGTTGTATACTCTCATGATATTGGCAGGTAGGAAAGGAGGGGCTCAATAGTTTGATGGTAAAGGCATTTTATTGTTTCATCATGATGTCACGGGTGGATCTACCCATGTCCCTCATTCTCATGGTATAAATGTATGCGATTTCTTGATGGCCCGATATATATATATATATTGATCAGGGGTCATCAGATCATAATGCCAATGCTCATTTATGTTAACGGAATCTCAATGTGTCTGAGTAAGTGTAAATTGAACACCCTTATTTCATTGAGGGTATGAGAATTTTAATGCTAATACCCTGCATATTTGGCGTGTGCCCTAAGATTGATATGTTTGCAGAAAACCGATATTGTGGTCAACACATTCATGCTGATAGGTGCTTAGAGGAACAAGAATCTGCAGGCATGCACATACAATTTTTTTTTTGAGCTTGTGATGTTTCAAATTTGGTATTTCAAATTGTTTCTTTTGGTTATAGGACATAATAATCTGGCCAAAATAATTCTGGACGGAATAACCTTGTCACAATAACCCAAGGACAAAATAACGAAGGGTCATAATAACCCAAGCCACAATAACCCGTGGTCAGAATAACCCATGGACAAAATATCCCCATAAGAATATAGAGAAAGGAAAACAAAATTTATAAATCACATGGGTTATTCTGTTCATGGGTTATTTTGACCACGGGTTATTTTGTCCATGGGTTATTAGGACCTTGGGTTATTTTGGCCTTGGGTTATTATGATGGGGTTATTGTGTCCAGGGTTATTGTGGCCGGGTTATTATGTCTTGATACCGTTTCTTTTTGGTGTTAATTAGGGAAGAGGATCCAATACATGCATGTTTCAATAGTTATGATAGTAGTTGTTTATAGAATGTCCAATATTTTTATCAATATTTGACCAATAGTTGTGACATGACTACCCATAATTAAATAAAATGTATTCCTTTGATCTAAAAAGCAACCAATCATGTGATGCCAACATCAGTGCTCAACTATTCATGATGTGAATGCAGAAGTATTGGACAACTACATCTTGACAAAAAACATGCTGATGTGGCATCATACTTGATGATGTGGCCCTGAAACGAAAGCTATAAGCAAGGGACTTGCCAAGTAAGCTGTTGCAAAAAATTGGGAGTGATTTGAAATTTCCACGTAGGATAATTAGAAACGCAAAGTTAGGGTGCTTAACTATTGGGTCCTCTCCCCTAGGGAAGCATTGTGCTTACCCTTCACCTACCTATCATAAATGCAATAGCTCTCCTAACTACCCATAGTGAATTTTAATGCCCGCCTCGCTACCTGAATTAAATGTTGATGCCCTTCGTCAATTTGGAGTGCCCATTTTGAGTGGGATTGATCCACAACTACAAATTTTGTGGGCACTATAGCATAGCAATTAGGGTTTGATGCCTTGTTGGTGTTAAAAAATGATTTTAGATCATTTTCAAAAGGAGGTTGGTTGGGTTGTGGTCTCCAGATGCTAGAAAGTTGTAAGGTAGCGAATGAATCTAGTCCAATTCTTCTAGGTCAAGTACAAATTTGTGGAACTAAAGGAGATTACTATTGTAAATGATATTTGTAATAGCGTATCTCCATAATGGTATGCACACATATAGAAGGATTTCTTAGTCACAAATTGGGATTTTTCTTTGCCACATTTGTTGTCATGAATGTAATTTTGAGTTAGATGAATATGATAGTATTTTGAAAACATCACAAGCTTTGTGGTGATTTTTCTCTTTCTATGTATGGATTTATGCAACTCTATTATGGATTAATAATCATGTTCTATTATAAGTTAAATTATCCTTGTTTTATGTAAGTGCATTGCTCGTTAGTCCTTTGGTTTTATTTTGTTATTGTCTTGATGTGTTGTGAATCTATTTCCCAATAGATAGGCATCACTCTGTGATCATACACCAATCTCACCATCAAATCAAAAAAAAAATTGTAGTTTAGTAAGTTTTTCCCCTGCACCCATGACTCTAGATATAACCAAGGAATTATTCTTCAGTGAAAATTCAATAGATATATTTTATGTAGGTCATGCTTGCACAATCGTATCAACTATATAGGGGTTATATGCAACCAATCTATCTTGACCTAGTGACAACATTTGGGGTTCAGATTGCAGTTGGGTTTGACTTTGGTTCTAGTTATTTTTGGTTGTTTATTTTGTTTGATCTAAATTCCTATTAAGGTATACCCCTAGGAACAATCTCTTAAGTCTAAGTTGAGCTCAAAGCGTATGAGAGATAACCCACTCTCATAGAGTTGACCTTTATCCCTCCATGTTATGTTGATGATCTAATTTCACTTGCATGATGCCAAGCCTGGCCTTTAGTGGAATTCTTGTTAGGATAGGTGACACTATAATTGCTATCCTAAGTTGATAACTATCTGTCTCCACATTCTTTGGAAAGTGTTCTAGAGGACATGAGGGACAAAATATTTATTATTTATTTTCCTATGAAAAATTGTAATTGCCTTCAAAGAGGTGGACCCCCTATGGTGACGGTTACAGAGCTTCCTAGGAGCATATTCCTTTTGGGCGTCCAACTTCTGGGTGGGGACCACTTTGCAATGCATGTCCTTGCATGTTATTTGCATGTTTTGCATGGTGGGGCACTCGAGTTTACATGTTGATGCATGAAGATGTTGAAGCCATCAAAGAGTTAGGGAACACTCGGTATTGACCAATTTTGATTGGTTGTGGGTTAGGTGCCCATGTGAATGCCATGTGATTATTCAATATTTTATGCCATATTTATGAGCTGTCCACTAAGGGGGCACATGTTTTTCTAGGTGGTTTTCTTATTGTTTTGGGATACCATTTGTGGTATTCTCTCCCACAAACTTATATATATTGGAGCCTTGAGATGGTGGTTTGTAAAAGTTTGTTTACAGGTCATCAGAGCGATGAAGTGCTACCGAAATTCAGAGAGGAGTGTTGTATTGGTGTATCTCTTTTGAATATTAATACAAACATTGGATCTCTTTGGGTGTGGAGTTTTTTCCCGCATTGGTTTCTCCACATATATCTTGTGTCACTTGTGTTTCTCAACTTGTGGTATTGTTGATTGTTTTTCATGTTTGGAATTGTTAATCACATTATCACTTTATGGTAATCTTGGATACATAATTCTAGATTTGCAAACACATTATTAAGTTCTATTGCTGCAAGTTACACCTTGATTTCCCAACAATTCCATTCTAGGAAGTGGAGCAATGGTTTTGGGACCCAACACTACATTGTCCATTTGTCTTAAAGGTTTAAAGACATATACTAGATTAAGACATAAAGACTTGTGTGCTAGCATTAGTTGAGGTCTTAAGTCAAGCTCTGTTATTTATTGGGGTTTTGATTATTTTATAGTTTTTGATTGTAGTCGACTCTTCATTATTTTTAGAAAGATAAGCTTAGTAGGTACATAGAAGAAGACTAATTACGAGGGGAAACTAGAGGATAATTCCTAAGCTTGTGATTAGAGGATTGACACTTGGAACAAGTGTTGGGAAAATTAAGTTAAAGGACATACTAGGTATGAAATGAAAGTCTAATTTGAATATCCACAATGTATTTTAAATCTTTAGAGAGGCCTACCTCAACATAGAATCACTTTTGAGGACAAGCCGAGAAGAACCTATTAAGATAAACACAAATAAATTTACCAAGCAAACCAACAATTGTGGACATGAAATTTTAGCAAGGTAAAGACAAACTAGGGAATTCTATCCAAATCGACACTTGAAGAAATTTTTCATTAAAGACTAGAAAGTCTCTTGTTTAGGGTCAAAAAATTAAAGGGATGCATAAATAAAATGAGGTATAATGTCGAAGAATGACTTTTTCATGACTAGCTTTGGCAAAACAAGAAAGAAAAACTCTTTTGATAAGGTTTTGAACAACATCAAGATGGACCCCATGTGAAACCTAATTCTTTTTGACCTAAACCACATTCTTTCAGGGAGAATTCTCCCCCCAAAAGTAACCTATTAAAAAAACTTGTTCAAGACATTTAAAAACACTTTCAAACTTTGGGATGGACAAAACCACATTCAAAGGAGACTCATAGTTCATAACTCGTGAAACACCTTAGGAACACTTTTTTGGGGTTGCTTGATTGTAAAAGTCATAATCCAAAATTATCAAACCTTCAACATCAGATGGGTTGGTAAATTTTAAGGCCATTAAAACATAAATTAAAAACTCCACAATAAATGTGACAGAATAAATAGTTTCTATGCCAAAAACATTGTATGACTTCAGTCCACAATAACACAACACAAACACAAACCAAAAATCTAATAGAGCTCAAGATAATATAACATTACATCAATTTCAAAAAAAAGTATGTGTACCTCCTTGCATTATTTTTGTAGCTACCCAATTTTCTTTAAGGTTTTAATTAATGGAAGTGCTTTTTAAAACACACAGTACTAATCCCCAAATTGTTTGTGTTTCCTTTGTTTGTAGGTTGTCCCAAATAAAGTTCTTGCAAGCTCTTTTTTAACCATTAGTTTGCAACTTTATGCATCGTCTAATGCGATGATATTTTTTGTTATTTAGATGTGAAATCTAATAGTTCAGCTTCAAACCTTTCATTTTCCCTTTACTTTGGATGCAAAGCATGAAAAAAAAAGTCTTTTCGATGCAAAGAGGTTTTTCTTGGATGCTTCTTTTTTTCCTTTGATGAGTCCGATAAATTGTTGGTGGGCATTTAGTGTGAGCATGAATTATTTTTGCATCTCTTAGAGATTATGGTTTGAATACAGTGATATGTACTATTGCAATAAATTAATAGAAAGAGAAACCCACTTTCTCGTGGATGTAGCTATTTGGTGAACCACTTGAATTCTATGTTGTGTGTGTTCATTTTAATAACTTTGTTTTATATTGTTGCAAGTTTTTCTGTTGCTCATTTATCTGCCATATATTTCAAAAACTAGTATTAGAGCTTGATTAACTTTGGTTCCTAAAGGGTTTAAGATTATTGTGCTACAATGGAAGTTTGGTACTTTTTTTAAAAAAATATGAGTGTAGAATTCATGGCTTCCTTATCAAAGATAGATACTATCAATGGAATCTATGGTGGGCAATGGAAACTCATGTTTGAGGATCTTGTTTTCAATGTGTTTGATTATTGCATGGTGGTGATTTGGATTTCTAGTTTGGCAATATGTGAGTACCCTCTTACATGGTGGTTATGTTTCTTTACTTTGTGGTCATGTACAATGAAAGGGTGTTCATGTTGGGTGGGTGATTTTGACCCCCTTAGACACATGGGAAAACACCTACCGTTTGGACTACTATATGAGTGCTTATGTTGGGTTTGTGGATTTAATCCTTGGTTACATGTAAGAACTAGATTATTAGCCACTTATTTCTTGTGGGTTGTGAAGCTTGTATGCTTTATACTTTATAAGATTTTGGACAACTTGTTTACTTTTTTTTTATTGTGAGTTGTGAAGTAAGTCATTCTATGACTAAATGCTCTTGGACAATTTGGTCCCTTTGTACATTTTATAGTTTTTATTTTTCTAAAAGATGTGGATTTGTAGATTTGAGGCATTTAATTGTTTCAAATGACATACTTGATGACGTGAATGTCTAGATTTTTAAATGGATTTAGATTTATAGAGAGATGGTTTTGCAAGTTTTACATGTTAACCAAAATATGTGATTTGTAGATTTTTGGAAAGACTATGTTCAAAATCTTAGAGATTTCTAGTTGGAAACAATTTACATATTTGTAGGGCTTCTTCGTGGGTTCTTATTGATCTATGGGTACTGTTATGTGTATTTTTTTGGTAAATCAAGTCTATCATTGATCCTGGTGTTTGAGTCTTGGAAATCTACATGTTATACTTGGTTACCTCTATTTTGCGCGATACTAATGTGGTGTTGAATCTATTTATTTAGTTACTAGAGATTGGAGCATTGATTATGAATTTTTTTATCCTTTGAGATGTCACATATGTGCATACCTTGTAACATTTTTGATGTGGATTATATTCCGTAGGATTTATTCTTGGTCACCTTGGTTACATTAGTATGTTTATTACAATGAGACAAATAAAAGGTTTTGGAGTACCCAATATAGTTTTTCATTAAAATTTGTAGTAGTAGTCTATGGTGGATGATAATCTCTATTGACTTTCAATAGAATTTTGCAATGATGTTGGTGATGATTCCATGTATAGTTTATTTTCACTTTTAGTGGGACTTTTTTTCAGTTACATAGTGTGTTCTATCTTCTTTGTTTCAAGATCTTGGTTCTAAGTTGTTGTTGTAGTGTGTAGTGATTCATGGATAATATTTGATTAGAATATGGATGATCTTTTGAAATAGTTGATTGGTGTCATAAGGAGCTCTTGGATTTACCCTTAGGTTGCAATGAGGGTTCATTGACATTTTTATTTCTATGACAAAGGATGCTTGATCTTCATTTGGGAGATGGTTACCATGATGTCTATAGAGCTTGGTATCATGGTTTAGTGGGAGCTTTGATAATGATGTGGATTCATTAGTTGGTGATGAATGATCTTCTATAGTGGTTGTTGGTGTTATGAAGGAACTCTTGGATCCATTTATTGTAGTGAGATTTCTTTGACATTTTTAGTTTCATTAATAGCAGATGGTTATCTTCATGTGATTGGAGATGTTGACATATTGGTTAGCCATGGAGGAATCTTGAGTCTTTGGTTGAGGTGTTAGGTTTGGTAGGTGATCCTTGGTTGGAAGGATGGCTTTGGTGTTGTAGCATGGTGGACTCTTGATTTCTTATTAGAGCATTGTCATGATAGAATTAGATCATGATTTCATGATGTGTTCACGATTTTGGGGTTGGAACTTTGATAATGGTCTAGTTAGTTCTCTTTGGTTTTGAGTATTGATCATTTTCTTGAAGCTTCATGGTTTTGTAGGTTGCATTTGAAGTTAGTATAGGTTGATTGGTGGATTCTCATGGATACTAGAGAGACTTAGGTGAGGTTGGATATCTCTTGTTCTTAGAGATATGTGTTGGAATAATTACTTGTTATGAAGCTTTCCAATAATAATTTTGATGAACCTTCACTTGGATATGGGCATGAGTTCATGATGGACCTATTTAGGAGATTGTTCTTGGAAAGAGTGATTGTGGCTTGGTGTATCCTAGAGGAACAATGTCATTTGCCACTCTTCGTCTACATGACAAATAATCATCTGAGAGGTATTTCCCATACTATTTTCAGATGTAATATGTTTTATGCTTTGTCTTTTCATGGATATGGATCTTGATTTATGGTTATTTAGTTCTAGAGGATTCATTTGAGGAGTTTTTGACATGTTTATCTCCTTGTGCATATGGGTTTATTTATGATAGAGCTAATGAGGAGTTTTAGGAGATGTTATTTGGTTGATTTCCTAGTTTTGGGAATAGATTTGAGTTTGAACTTCCTTGGTTAGAGAGGCTTGCATCTATGTTAGTTTTATATGACACCTATGTTTTTTGTTTGATCCATGAGATTGAACAATTGGGTGTTGTTGAGGCTTTTCATTTGGGATTGTGAAGGAGATCCTACTTGACACAATTTAACGTGCTTTAAGGTGTAGGTAGAAGGAAATATTATGTGATATGATTTACAAGTTTTCTCCCTTTGTTCTATGTCTACTTCTAGAGGTTCATGTTCACATGGTTTGTAGTGGTGGAATTGGAAGAGTTATGGTAGCATGTTGTGAGAGATTATGTAATAATGTTTTGGTTGCATGTATAGATCATTGTGATTTTAAATGATACTACATGGTTTTGATTATTAGCCATGCCTTGGTTTGAATGTTGACCAATAGACTTTGTATTCCTTGATCTATTTTCATATTTGACATTACCCATACAGTGGGAGTTTTTGGATATATATGTTCTTCATTGTTGGAATTGGTTGTCTCAGTTTGAATGTTTCATTTTTTGAGATCTAAGAGTTGTGCAATTTAGTGGGTTGGCTTCACCCATTGGTTGCATTAAAGGCTTAGATGTGGATTGTCTATGTCCATAGACCATTCAATGTTGATGCAAACTTAATTGGCCTTTTATATGGTTATTTATGCATTGGTATGTTGAATTGAGATAGGAGGATAGATGATCAGAGTAGCGGATATACATGGTTTGGATATTCTATTAGCATGAGTTCCACTGATGTTTGTATACCTTGAGTTATGGATGATTGGATGGATTCACACTTGTTGTGGTTGTTATTTCCAATCATGTGAATTTTTCTTCATTTGACAACTTGGAGCCTTTGTTATGACTTGTATTTGATGCTTGTGTTCTTTGGATTGGTGCATCTTCACCTTGGATTGTTCCTTTTCCTCCATAAGCAACATGTTGGAGGATGAGAAGAGTTCTTTCTTGATATGTTGGCCATCTTGGATGTTATTGCAGGTATCTTGATGGATCACAAAATCATGTTGAAGAATCAAGTGGTACATGGTTGGCTAAGGGATGTGTTTTTCTTTGATGGTTTTCCTATGGATGGGTGTATCTATAAGCTAAAGTTGGAAAATATACATATTATCTTGAATCCTACAAATGTATTTATTGAGGTTGTTCCAAAAAAGAAGTTGGATTTCTACATAGCTTCTCTTGGTCTGGTAAAAATATGGCAATAGACTTTGGAAAACAAGTGACATTTTTGAGTGTGCATATTCACAAGATAGATTAGATTTCAAGTGGGAGATTGTTCGGATGTGAAGTCTAACGGTTCAGCTTCAAACCTTTCATTTTCCCTTTCCTTTGGATGCAAAGCATGAAACAAAAATTCTTTTGGATGCAAATAGGTTTTTCTTGAATGCTTTTTTTTTCCTTCTAACGAGTCCTTTAAATTGATGATGGGTATTTAGTCCAGTATGAATTGTTTTTGTATTTATCAAAGACACTGGTCTGAATACAGTGATATGTCCTCTTGTTATAAATTAATAGAAAGAAAAATTTGCTTTTGCGTGAATGTAGTCATTTAGTGAACAATGCAAATTTTGTATGTTAATTTAATAACTTTATTTTATATTGTTATAATTTTTTACAAAAAATACATATTAATAATAAAAAATAATTTACAAAGATTGAATGTAATAATTTGCAAAGATTGAAGAAGGCACTTTCAAGACAAGAATCTTGAAAGAAGTCGCAAAAGAAAGGATTCAACAACAAAGCTAATCAACATGAAACATCTGAATGAGATTGTATAGCTGCAGCTTGCACATTACAATAAGGTATCACTTTTCTCCAAGAGTCTAAAGAACTTGCTCCTCTATAACAATTTCAATATATGTGAGTGGAGATTTGTGGTGGTTCTTAGCAATAGTTGCCTAAAATTGAGTTTTTGATTGAGGAAAAAACAAGTTTTGAAGTGACCCAAAACCCTTTACAAACCAAAAACAAAGCCACAAAAAAGGATAGTCTGTAGCAAGCCAAAAAACCAGCCCCCAAGAAAGACCAGTCAAGATTTACATTTAGAGCTTATCTTATGAGAGCGGAGAGTCATGTCAAAAGAAGGCCTAGAAAATTTTGCTTTCTTGCCCATAACAGTGATCCAACCTTCTTCCACTTGTGCTGTCTTTTCCTGCCAAGCCAACACACTTTTTTCCTACGGATGAAAGCCAACAACCACGGTCTCAGTGATTTCAACATTATTCTTCCGTGCTGGCACAGACATATCAGGAGAGCCACTAGAAATGATAGCCGGAGCACTATCACCTGAAGAGATAGCCTGAGACCCAATCTCATGCCCGTTAGAGGTTTTAACAAGATGAGTTTGTACAACATCAACAGCCCCACCATCTGAGACATTCGGAGGGGATGCCCCAAGACCCTACGGTTCTGACGCAACTACATTAGAAAACACTCCTGTGTTGTTCAGTTTTCTTCTCTACCGTATAATGTTGTAGAGAGGCACCACTCCACCATGTAGCCATCATTGTTTTCTTCTCAAAACCGCATTGAGGGGACTGCACTTGAGTTATTTATGTCTTGAACTCTGAATTGTAATTGAGTTTTTCTCTCAAGGCTCTAACAAGTGTTGATTGCTGCAAGATAATGCTAGAGAATAAACCATGCATAATTACTTCCATAGGCAGGAAATCATTATAGGAAACTACTTTACATCAAAGCCTCCAAATATACTATAGTATACATTGATGAAAAGATTCTGAAACCATGTTTTGTGAACAATGCAACCCCAACAGTGTTGCTTTCCATCTTAATTTTTTATTAAATATACCAAGTATAAAGGCCAAAATTGTTTGCCAAATTTTTTGGTGCATACTTGCACGTCCAGAAAGCATGTTTAATGGTTTTTGACTTGTGACAAAAAGGACATCTAGAGGAGTGGGTAGGGAGAAAGGTGAGGCGTTCTAGTGGATAATCTTTCATGTTAGAAATTGTTCTTTAGCTTTAGCTCTGGCTTTGGATTTGCAAACAACAAGACTCAAATTGAACCACTTGGATTCAAATCAATTCACTATCAATTTCAAGTTTAACATTGGTTGCATTTGGATAGGTGGAAGAATCTTATTGTAGATTAACTTTAGAGGGAAATTTTCTATATTAAAACATGGAAGCTGCCTCCAATCTTTAAAAAAATTGCATGAAATGGAAGTACAAAATTTTAATTGAAGATCTAGAGGGACAATATCATGCACATTGTGGATGTCATTGGCTAGAGCATTGGACAAATTGAAATCACGTTTGAGTTGCAAGTCATTTTTGCAAGTTAATGATGAGAACTCTCAAATGTCCCTAAATTTGGTGATGTATTTTTTGAATAAGATCTTGCTATGCAAATGAGGATTAATAGCAAGAGACTGCTCATTTAAACAAATCAATCTATTCCACCAAATAGATGAAACAAAAAATCTCATCCCATGACTAAGGTCTTATCCTTTCCATCCAAGAAGAGGATGCACTTTTTTCCACGCTGTTCATATGCTTAAAAATTATCTAGAAGCTGAGGTTTAAAGTATTTTGTCATAAGAATTTTATCTTTCAGCCTAATATCTTTCCAAGAATTGTTGGCTTTAACCATAGCTATTATTTGTCTAATAAGATACTTCCACGGGGCTACTCCATGAAAAGATCTATAATCCATTTGACTATGAGTAAGATATTTGTGTTAGTGGATTAATCTGATGCAGGGGCATCATCACAATTCTGGTTTTATTTTGAGATTGGGTTGCAATTTTCGTTTTTGGTTACTCTTTTGGTTGTCTATGGTTCCTTTCTGTTGTGACAAATGGCAGTTCTGTTGTTTAGTTTCATATGGAGCCTTCAGGTAGTTGCATAGAGGAAGGGGAAAAGGGAACCGGAAGCGAATAACCGTTTTGGAAAAGAATGGGGTTATCGGCCTGCGAAGAGGGGAGGAAGACTCTCGGTCTATGAGAAGCCTCAGAGAACAGTCCGATTGGGAAGAGGAAATCGATACTTGAGATTCAACCCCAGGGCGTTCCGCTGTGTGATTGCTCCACACACATTGAGTGTTTGAATGTTTTGATTTGCTCGATGGAGGTCAATCTCCAGTGTCTATGCACTGAAAGGAAAGTGGAATGCGGCTGTCTTTGATTACCTTGTTTTGTCGCTTTGTAAGGGATGTCTGTTGCAATGAATAAAGAATGAGTTATGTGCAATTTTTAATGCTGTTCCTTGAATGCTCATTAAGTGAACTAAACCTTTGGTGTCTCTATTTGGATCGATGTAAATCATTATGAGAACAGACTTCGATTTGGATTGACTGTCTTAGTAAGCAGTGTTGACATTTTTTTGCTCAGAATCATATGCGATCAAATTTGGTTTCATTTTGAGGAATGTATGAGTTCGTGTGTTCTGTTCCTTTGTTTCCAGTCGATAGTGCTCATGGTCATTGGGTCGATTCTGCAATCCACTACATAGGCTCTGGTGCTTCTTGCATCGTTATTGCTTTGTGATTGAGCGTGTGACATCAAGTGATAAGAATCTTCCTGTTTGATTGGTAACGACCTCTGTTATTTGGCTGGTGTTTATGGTTCCTGTTATTTGCACTTGTCGAGTGTTTGGAGTTCTTTTTCACCTGGAAGCCTATTTTTGCTTTAGTTGCTGCTAACAAGATTGATCGACATTACCAAGTCCTTGACCGTTGTGACCCGCATTAATCAACAAATTGGAGCCAATTCCCTGGTGTGTGAAATTCAAAACTATGAAATCAAGTAAATGTTGGATTGTTTAGACATAATACAACATTACATTTCTATGGATTTCCTATTAAAAATATCAGACTACTTAAAAGTTGCATTGAACACAATAAAATTATGTGGAACATAATTTTCTTGTCATTATTTGGGAATTCTTGTTTAGGTGAACTTTGTAATTTTTCTCTTCAGATTTCACATTTTACTTGTAACTTGTCCAACTATTTTTGCCACATTTCCATGACTTGAGTGCAATTATTCTCTTCCAGTCCAACCATAGAAAGACCATCTCATCCACATGTCTGAATCGTTCTTTGTACGTTTCTACACTTTCTATGACATCGAAGACCAATTCTCTATAGTTATTGAATTCAATTCACAACTGTTGATTCTTTCATTTTAGATGCTGGTTCTTAATTTTTGTCCTACTTTTGGAGTGCTTGAACCTTTAGATTACTCGCCTAGAGCTTGGGTTGCACTTATGACAAAGCAAACATAATTCAATCCTTTACGGTACATAATAAAAACTTGTCTATGGTAAATTCTAGTTGCTCCTATGTGCAACAAGCCTTCCAAGGACATAATGTGCAAATATAATGAGGTGTTGCTTGTCAATTCCTAGGATGCACTCCTCCAATAATTGGAGGAACGAATTTGTGACTCAATTGATGTTAGCAATTGAGAATAACTAGAGTCAATCTAAGGAATTGACAAGAATCAATCATCTAGAGATTACTTTTCTCTTTTGTCCAACTCTCCTCTATCATTGTGAGAGAATTTACCGTAAGATTTGGTCATTATGAATTCAACTTTTAAATGAAAGAGATTAAGTGAAATAATATCTAAGGTTTGGTCATTATGAATTCAACTTTTAAATGAAAGAGATTGGATGGAAGGACATTCACGGTCTTCAACTTTGGTAGAGGAAGATATCGAAGGTAGGGATAGATAGATTTAGAGTATTTATGCACAATCACCTTTTAAAAACATAATTTCAATTGTAGAGTAGGCCTTTTATGTACTAAAGGTTGAGTGAATGCAAGTAAAATCCTTTCCTAATGAGATACGATCTTTTATTGGAAGTCAATTTCGTATCAAGATTTGATTTCTAATCAATCAACTTATAATTAAGAAAATTTGTTTTAATGTTGTAGTTTAAAATCAACATTTGTGTAATTAAATTTATCAAATATTTATTTATTTACTAAAATTTATATGGTTATTTTTTAATTTTTAAGCCATATGAAGATTCTAAAAATCAAGCATTAAAAAAATACATAGATTGTTTGACAATAAACCTAACTAGCAAGTATCCATGACTTGATAAATAGAGGCAACGAAAAGTATGACAAAGTACTACATTTTGATATGATCCTTCCAAGATTAGCCAAATATCAGAAATATATGTTGCAGATAGAAACATAATAACAATATTGTATTGAAATCATATATTCACATTATAATATATGTTTGTGGCCTCTTCCAAGGGGTAGCCGCCTAGAACAATCCTCAATACAATATAATTAATGGATAACCCATTATTCTATCAAAACTCTCTATTTAAACTAATTCTACTTCACATGCATGTGGGATAAACTTACTTATCAAAATGGATGAATTACAAAGCATAAAATTAAGTATAAAAGTAATTAACTAGGAAAACATATTTAAGACTATAGATCCTAACATGCTTTCCCCCTTTAAAATATTTTTACTCAAAGCTTGAGATGAGGAGATTGTTGTTGTAATTGGAAGAAGGGTTCCCACATTCCATCTTTGGCTTACATCCATGTTGTTGGATGGGGACATGTGTGATGGCATAGTTGTGGAGTTGATATGATTGATATTTTTGGATAAACTCAAGTGTCAAGAGGATAGATCCTTCTACAACTAGCTCAAGTAATGTAGAATGGGCATGAATGTGTTGGCCAAGAGCCTTCTTCAAACAAGAAACATGAAAAATATGGTGGAGCTTTGAGGAGGGAGGAAGCTTCAACTTGTAGGAAACTGAATTGATCTACTATAAAATTTTGTGAGGCATGCAAAACCTAGTTGCTAGTTTTCAACAAGCTTTCATCTTCAAGTACAACTATTTGTATGGCAAGAGGAGAATAAAGAACATGCTAGTGACTATAAAAATGCATTATAAATGGTGTTTCTTAGCTTGTTGCCTCATGTGGTTTTATGTTATGTGTAGGTTGTCCTTAAGTGTGTGGAGAATGGTGTCACCTATACAAAGGGTAGAATCCATTGCATGTTATAGATTTTAATTTCCAAGTATATATGTCTAGATAGATAGGGGAATTCACCACACGTTGCTTCATATGGTGTCATCTTGGTTGTAGTATGATTATTGGTAATATACCACCATTCTTCCAATGGTAACCATTTGGTCTAATTATGTTGGTGAACTAAAGAAAATCAATCTAAATAGGTCTCCAAAAGCTTATTAAAAATTTAAGTTTAAGGGCCCCTTCAAAACTTGTTTGACCCGTATAATCAAAATCAATTTTGGTTTTTAACCATATGTTTGTAGATGATATGAATAAATCATTTTGAGTTGAGTATCATGGTGTTGAAAAAGTTCTTGCTAGAAGTGACTAGTTAAAATGGGATCATGATCATTGACAATGGAAACAATAATTTCATGGAGGTGAAAGATATGATCCATGAAGGTCTAAGCAATGGTGGAGGAAGTATAGGGATGAGATAAGGCTTAAAAATAAGCATATTTGGAAAAGTGATCAACAACCACTCATTTTTCTTATAGGCTTTGGAAATCCTTCAATGAAGTCCACTAAAACATTAGTCCACACTCAAATACAAATGGGAAATTTTTGAAGTTGACTTGGCGTGACAACTATTTCACCTTTGTTACATTGAAATATTTCACATTCCACCAAAAATTATTTGATGTCCATTTTTATGCCTTCCCAAGAAAATTGTGGCAAAGTATTTCATATGTTTGGAGAAACCCAAAGAAATTATTGTAAGGACATAGATAAGGCTATAGTTTTAATATTTATTGGTAAGACCCACCTTTATCTTTATATGATGGATGTAGAGTCCCTACTAGTGTCTAGTAAACTTAGTGGAATTCACACAATTCAAAGGGAAAACTTAACCAAACAATCTACTTGAACCTTTGGAAATACCTTCATTGAATTATCAATCAGGGCTAGTAAACTTGTGATGTTACTAGTACTGTATGTGCTTTCAAAGACTTAAGATTGTCTAATTCATCCTAGTACAGGTGTTACACTTGCTGAGAAATCATAAAACTGTAAAATAGTAAACGAAGTGACGCTGACACTATTGCTATGGGTATCTACAGTATAAGACTGTAACTAATTACTGTCAAGAAGTGAATGAACTGATACTAAATCTACACTGCACTCTGGAGTAAACTCAAGTAATTACAATATGATTGTGACAAAATAATCATTCATGCATCCATTAATGACTGTAACGGAAAGAATCTATTTAACATAACTTGCATTTATGAAGTAACTACTAAAACAAAAAAGAAATAACAGGAAATGGAGTGAAGGGAAGTTACCCTGAGTGGCCCTTGCTCAAGTGGATGTCTTCACTAATCTAAACCAAATTTAACTTCTTAGATTAATGCAATCATAATAACTCAACCATTCATTGAACAAATCTAAAAGATCACATAAGATTTTATTGAGATATCTTATTCATGAAACCATGATTTGAAAAATAAACATTGTCTACATAAGAATAACAACTAACTGAAAGTTTCTAGTAACTATATCTGCTCTTGAACAAAAATCAACTAACTGATTAACTAACCCAAACCTCGACCACCGAGCCATACATATAGGCTTGGGGAGTTTATTAAAAGACTCTAAATTGAAACCATAAATCACCACTCCTAAATATCATAGTGTGATAAAGACTCAATGATCTAAATTTTAACTGAAAAGGAAGAAGAGTCCAAGTAGGATTGTGACTCTATTGTAACATAATTGGAACATGAAATGCTCAAATCAATTATGTTAGAATCTCAATTGTAACAGGGTTCTTCTCCTTCAATATCTTTATTGAACATCATAATAATGCAAAACCATCTTCATTAAGTTCCTCCATATTGTAGTTGTTATGTTTCATTTATTCTGGAACCTCCCCTGTTTTGTTGTCTAGGAAGCCCTTTGGTTGTAGGTTGCACCTCGTAGTTGTTGCAGGCTACAGTCCACCTCTTCTAGCTACAAAGAGTTAATTCACAAAACATGCACACAATACTAACAACCATAGGTAAGCACAGATATCAATTAAATTTCATACATATCCACACATAAATTATGCATTAACCATCACATCATAACCATATTTCCATATACTTTAAATGAGGTTCAAGGTTGCATAATATGTATAAAAGATAGCATAGTGTAGGAATATGTATAAGATAAATGTTTAGTAATGTCTATAAACTTGCATAAAAACATAAGAAAAGTATCTAATGATTGGACTCATCATTCCACCCAACTAACCTTTTTCTTGCCCTTAAGCAAATTAACTAGGGCTGGAGGTTGTAGTGCAAGGTGATTTCCCTGAAGTCTGCAACAATATCCACTCCCTTGATCTATTTTAAATAAAATACTTTATAACATGCAAGTATTTTCATTCTAATAATTTCAGCTCTCTCACATTCCTCATGTTTATCTCCTATCCAGTGTAGTACAAGGTAAAGAAGTATTGGTGGCTTGAAAGTGAGTGGTACCCATTCAACTCCTTTGTCCTAGGAAAAATCCATATGCATGCATGTTTTCTCAAGCATAGCCATAAAATTGTAAGCTGAGTGGGGCTCTTTTCTTTGCAGCTTAGGGGTTAAGCTATCCCATCTTTCTTGCACATACCTATAGCAATGATGAACAAGTCCAACCATTAATATTTGTATCCTTTTGTAATCCTTCATTCTTAGATTCATAATCTTCCTACCTACACCTTTGTGATCCACAAGTTCTAACCATTCTTCTATGATCATATCAAGGTTTTTAGATTCCTTCCTTATTAGAAGAGAAACTAATTTTTCTCCATATCTTTTTCCATGAGTTCACCCTTGAATTTTTCATTCCTAAAATAGGATGCTAGTGCCCTTAATTGTAAATCCCCTATAAATATTAAGGGATTCCATTTTTGTCTTCTAAAACTACATAATTATGCAATTAATGTTCACATAATTGATCATATTCCTCCAGTGTGGCATCAATAAAGACATTTATAAAATCAAATTTCCACTCATAGAAATTGGTTGGTTACTTATCCATCTACTGAACTAGAAACTTAAGAATTCTTCTTGTAGAAACAGAGAATAGGTCCTAGTTGGGGGTTTGCATTTGACAATCTAGGAAGCTTTATCTGCTACCTCTTCCACCTTGACTACTAACCTTTTTAATTCAATATCCTTACCCTCCAATATTCTAGTATGTTTTGTAATTATTGCTTCTTTTTCTTTCTTTCAATTCTCTTTCTATTTAGAAAAATCTTGAGTAGCCTTCCATAATTGATATCCTAGGGACATGGTTGTATGATAAGTTGGAGTGTTTATGGTAGGGGGCCTCCTATTTTCTGCTGTAAGTTCCTTACTCTTTGCTTTGACTATGGAAATTTGTGCCAATAAGTCTAACTTGGTCCCATGTCCATATGTTTGTAACTTCTCCAATTCTTGTATCTTCATTTCCCTTTATTTGTCCCTTCGTTCATAATTTTTTGCTAGTTCTTCTAGTTGTTTGATCTTTCTAATGCTTCCTATAATTCTTTTTGACATTCCTTTCTTCTAAAAACATTTCCTTATCTTTTAAAAAATACTCATCACCAACCTATGTGTATTCAAAACCCTCACTATTAGGGCTAATTGGGGTTCTCTTCTTGGTTTTATTGGCAATAAAAATATCCTCTGAATTTGAGTCAGAGGTAGTAGATATGTACCATTTCCTTTTTGTAGGTACAAGCACATTTTTAGACACATTATCTTTCAATTCTAAATTAGTACCCAATGTCACAGCATCTTCTTCCTTTTGTTCCTCATCCTTTGTTTCCTCTTTCGGTTTCTCAATACTTCCCCTCATGGCACCTTTCTTTCTCAAGCGGCCTAAATGCCTTCGTGGGCTAGATTTCTTTTTCAGGTGCAGAAGATGAACTACCTTTCTTTTTCTTGGTCTTAGGTGTCCTAGAGGAAGTTGGGGTCTCCTTTGTTGTAGGCTAGTCAAATACTACATGTGGTGACCCTTGCACACTTTTCTCCTCTGGTTCACCTCTATTGTAGGTAGGTGAAGCAATAGGTGAAACATGGGGCATTTCCCTTAAGGATGCAATAGGTGAATCTAGGTTTTCAAGAACTATTGGTTCCTTAAGAATATAATTAATATCTTTACAAATTAAAAATCTCTCCCAAGACACCCGTGGATGTTGAACCCTAAGGCTCCTTTTTAGCGGGGTTACATGTTTGTAGCTTCGACTTCGAGTAAGTAGATGTCTAAAGGGGGAGGATGTAATGCCTCGCTTCGGTTGTTTGGGCTTGTGTGTGAGTATTTGTGTGTGCTTCATTGATTACTGTGTTATTTGATTGTGTGAAAAATATAATATGTTAGTAATCATGTTTAAATAATTAATTAAATCATAAGTGATTTGTAAAGTTATTTAAAATATAATTAGAAATTAAAATAATAATCAATTAAATTAAATCAAATGATTTAGAACAAATGATCAATCAAACTAATTCGTTAAAAGTAAAAGTGATATTATTAGATAAATTGATTTAAATTGTTATGAACAAATAATCTTGAAAAGATAATTATTATAATAAGAAATTTAATGGATACTTATTTAGAATCTTGCAAATGGTTGATTTTAATTATTCTAATGTGGAAGTAATTAATTAATAGTGTATTGTGAAGATAATGAATATATATTCAAATAAAAGTTCAATTTTGTGGATTTAAATTTATTTAAGTTTTAATCAAATGCATGATAAAAAGAAAATGAAATGTAAATGCATGAATAAGGGCAACAAAAGGAATTAAAGGGATTAAATATTATTTGGATTTATTTCTTGAGATGTGACTTTTGGTTTTCACTGGAAGTGGAAAAGGAAGAGACTTTTTGTGTGAGATTTTATTCAGAGGATTTTTGGGTTGGTAGGGGGGATTCTCTTTCCAACAGATTTTGGAGAATTTGGCAGTCGTCTTTTTGTTATAGTATTGCATTCTTTTATTCTTCTAAGAATTCATTTGAGGATTAAGATTTAAGTTTGAGGGAGGATCTTGGAGTTGTTGTTGGAAGGATTGGGTCAGTAAGAAGGATAAAGCTTCTATAGTTATCTACAGGCACAGGACACCAGGTTCTCCTTCTTCTTTTAAATTATCTTCTTTCTATAGCATCAAATGAAATAAGAATTCTTTGTTCTAGATTTGAAATTTAATGCATGTAGAAAACTCTCGAATCCTTATAAATGTTTTGGACTGTGTTTCAATCAAGAAAATTTTACCAAGGTTTGGGATTTTAGTTGATTAAATGAAATTATTTGTTGGGTTTTGGACTGTTGTTTATTATAATGAAACTAAGATTGGAATTCTGGAAATAACCAGCAATACTATAGTTTTGGCTGGGAAATATAATTAATAAATTTAAAATAATCTTTTTACTGGGAAAACTGGTTTGTGTATATTCTTGGATACATTTAAATATACACCAAAAAATTTTACAGTGTATATCTGTCTCTGTTTTTGAAGTATTTGAAATACATTATATATATATATATATATATATATATATATATATCTATTATATTTGTATGTATATATACGTTGACAAAATATTGATTGTAAATTTATTTATTTTTGAAATTTGTTGAGCTTCCATCAGTTACTATATTTTGATTAATATTATTAAACCACGGGCTGAGTGGTGGTCCGGCCTTGGCCGTACCCACCACCCAGCTGGCCGTGGTGTTGGGCGGCAGGCTACAGACTACCACGGTAGTCCGTCGGACAGCTGTGACAGTCTGTAGACTGTCCACGGTAGTCCTTCAGACTGCTGTGTCAGCCCAAGGACTGTCCACAGCTGGGGTAAACCCCGTGGCTTTTGATAGCCGTTTCCTTTAAAACAAAAAAATTAATAAAAAATATATAAAATATGCGCTTGACATCTTTTCTTTAAAATGAAAATTTGTGTTTCGATTTTAATATATATGCATTTATATATATATATATATATATATATATATATATATATATATGTATATATATCATATAATTATTATTTAATTTAAATATATTTTATGTCATAATTTCTCTATTATATTTATTTAAATAAATTTTGTCTGTAAACAGATAGTTTCACTTTCTAGTATGAGATAAATAAAATTTTATGATAGTGAAGATATGGAAATAGAAAGGAACTTCTATTAATTTGTTAAATTGTGAACTTTGATAGGATAATATAAGGGAAATCTGTGAATATATATGTACCAGCATTGATCGTTTTATTTCAAATATGTATATGGTGGAAATAGAATTTAATATAGAATTGAATAAGTTATCTTTTTATTCTTATGTTGTGAAGTTATAGTCTGGTAGACTTGTTGGATTCCTAGAAAAGATCTATTCTCTTTCTTCATTCCCTCCTCAAAAAGAATTTAAATCTATAAATATGTAGTGGTTTTAAAAGGTAGTTATGTGTGTGAATTATTTAGATAGATTTAAGATTTTAAGGTGGTAAGTTCTATTATGTAGTTTAAGTATTTAAAGTATTGTCATTATTATCATTTTAAAGTATAAACAATTGGTCTTAAATGAGTTTCACTTTGGAAGTGAGTGTAAGTTAGTAATGTTTTGAACATAAGTAGTTATGAAATGATAATCAGTTAACTACCCAGCTATTAAGTAGTTTTCAATTATGTTGTTAAATGAAAGGGGAAATTTAAATGTGTGGGCAAGGTTAGAGATTGATTAGGATATTCTCGAATTGGATAGTTTATTGGTGAAAAGGGATTTTAATCTTTTGGAAATTGATGTCCTTTATTTTCATTTAATGGATGATTTGTAAGTTCTCTTTATGGATAAGTCTTTTAGAATACTTGTGATGGTTATCATGAATTGTTTTAGTATGGGTAAGTTGTATAGTTATTTAGTTCTGTTCGTTAATTGATTTGGTTAATAAATATTGTTCTCGATTGAATTTTTGGTTGTTGTTTATTATGTAAGTGTTTTTGTGGAGTTGTGAGTGGTTGAGTATTTAAGGTGTTCTTAAATTTGGTACCTTGGATGCTTGGTTGCATGCTTTTACCTCTGTTATTGAAGGATTGTTTTTGGATGGTTCCATGTTGGTGTGGATGCCTTTGGAGGTTAGTTTTGATTCAAGGAATCCTTTGTCATTTAATTTTTGTTGCAATGTAATTGGGAACTTGTATTTTGTTGATGAGTTATGGGTAGTTGATCTTCTTGGATTTTTGATTTATTTTGTATCAAAGTTGTTTATGTAGTCTGGATGGGGTTGTTGATCTTATTTTAATGTATTCTTTCATTATATTTGGATTGAAAATAGTTCTGGTGGCCTTGCAATTATTGTTGTCATTGCTATGTTGTTGATTTTATGAAGGTGATTTGTGTACCATTATAAGGGGGTTCTTGTGAGGAGAAAATTGAGGTCTCCCGTGGAATGCCTAGTTGGTGGCTTTTGGTTTCATTAAGTGATTTCGTTGAATTAAAGGTTGATTTTCTTGTGTGTTTTCCTATTTGAGGTAACACCATTGTTGATTTGTGGATGGGTATTGATGAACCTTTCCCTTTTTATGGCTTTTCTGATTTACTCGCATATTTGATGAAATTTTATCCTTGTGTTGGAATTATTGGAGAAATACTCATGTGGCTTCATTTTACCCTTGTTTGTGGGGTTTCATTCTTTTTGGCTTCCAGAGGCTTGAGATGATTGATAATTGATGTTCTCTCTCTTTATGTGCCCTTGAT
Source organism: Sequoia sempervirens (assembly GCA_007258455.2). Lineage (NCBI taxonomy): Eukaryota > Viridiplantae > Streptophyta > Pinopsida > Cupressales > Cupressaceae > Sequoia > Sequoia sempervirens. The sequence goes on from VDFB02255836.1 coordinate 122,156, forward strand.
GTGGCAAGTGTTTTGGTATCATGATTTTGAAAGGGTTGTACGAGAATTGTTGAGACTCTGATTTTGTACTTGTTAGCAAGATGGGTAATGCCTCACATGCTTTTATGTTGTGATTCTTTGTTCTAAATTATGATGGTACAACCCTTGGTTTTTATGTTGTTGGGTCTCTAGGGACAGTGGCTCCTCATGGGGGCCGGCGCCCCGTTTAAGGGGAAGGGCACAGGATAACCCACGAGTGAGTTGGTAATCAAGTGAAAACCTAATAATTAACTTAGGATGGTTGGGTAGTAATATCATTATAAGATTTAAAAATGGATGCCTCGTCTTCATTAGTGCTTCCACAGACTAATGGAAGGCTGAGAAGGCCGTGGTTGGCAAGGTCGTGACCTCGTCTTCACGAGAGGTTTACGGTTCCACATGAATCACCCTATGGACCGATGCCTCCAATTGGGAGGAAGGGCACAGGATAACCATAGATGGGGGCCGACACCTCCAGTTGGGAGGAAGAGCACAAGATAACCCATGTAGGACTATGCGATGACACTCTTCCCTAGTTGCCCAGGTGTTTTTACTTTATTGTGTTCCTCTGGAAGTACGTTATGGGAGTTGTTTTAGATTGTTGTTGATTGGACTTATATTGATTTATGGAGTGTTGCCTTGATACATCTTTGATGTACTTTGTGGTCTTGTATGAGCTCATTGATATTTGATTTATGACCTTGTACTCTTTTGGCACTGTGCTATGATGTTATTATATTGTTTAATTGTAATTTGAAATTGTATTATGTTTATTAATTCAGTTTGATTTGGAAGTGGTTCATGATCATCCTTTGGTTACTTGTTTACTGATCATTGCTTTGATTTATGTAATAAGATTCATGATTTTAAGTTGTTTTGTTGACTCTTGGATGTTTTTGATTATGTCATCGTAATCCTTGAGTTTTATGATACTTTTGTTTGATGTTGAGTCTTGTGGTTCCCTATTGAATGTTCTTGGTTGAGGTCTCTTTCTTGTTAGTTCCTAGCACGGGGGGTGGGTCTTCGGACTCACATGGTCGGGTGGAACGTGCTAAGCACCCCATTGGGTCCCCAGTCGAGGATCGAGAGGTGTGGATTGGTGCTGTTGCAGCGACTCCAGAGTTGTATCCATCATGGAGCTAGTTTTCGTCTATTCATTTGTATCATGATTCTTGTTGTATGGTTTCCGTGCATATTGGAAACACTTTTCTATCATTGTACCTCTAGAACATTGTACTATAATGTAATATTAAACTTGGTGCAGATTTTGGCCATGGCAATTGTTATTCAATGTGTTAAGTTAATTATGCATATGTTGTATTTATGTACACAGATGGTTTCTTATCAATGATTAACATGTGTGTGTTATATTTATTAATGTTTATTTTGTTATGGATTATATCTTTGGATTTTATTCTTTATTGTCGTTGTGTGGATCTCAGTCTCGTAATGACTCCTCGTGTACCCCAAGGGATGTATGTGTTAATGAATCTACTTTGAAATTCATGTCATGTCTTAATGTGTATTACATGTATGTTATGTTTACCTTCAAAAAAAAAAAATTGTGCAGTAATCATGGTTTAATTGTCCTTTGGGGTTCACACGGCGGGGCATTACAGTAGGAAACATGATATCATCAAGGACACATGGAGTGAACAAGATCATGAAAAGGTAGGGTCTCATAGTAAATGGGTTCCATTATATTTATAAATATTTCCTAAAATTTATGTATGATTAGGTTAAGTTAATATTTTTTTTGTTTGGGATTAATACAATGCTAAGATAGGACTCAAATTTTGTAAAGTAAAAAAAAAATCATTGAATATAGCTACCATTTTTAAAAAAAATAGAGTTGTTACATGAAAAAAGTAGTTAGTGAGCTCTATGTTGTTACTAGGTACCTTTTTATTTGTCCTTATCTATAGAAGGAGACTTCTAGAATCGTAAGGGATTTCTCTCTATAGCCTATTTTTCTTAGCTATATCAAGTTAGTTTCCTTTCCAAAACAATAGCAATAGATAGAGGGGAACTTATGAAGAAGATCATATTTCAATGTAAAAGCTCTTGATAATCAAATCAATAAATATCATGCCTTCTTCACAAATTTTCTTCTCTAGAGTGGTGTAACACACTAACCATTCAATGAAGTAAAAAATTCCTAAGTTTTCACCTTGTGAGTAAATAAACTATGTAACAATCCATTGCAATAAAAAAAATTGTTTTCTTTATTGAGAATATATGAACAAAGATGCATAACATAATACAATAAGGATTCCATTTCATTACAATAATTTCATAAGTTACAATCTTACAAGAATGCATACATGTACATGCATATCTCAATGAGTTTTGGAACAAATAGCTTAAAGATGGTCTAGGATCCTTCCTTTCAAATCTTGGTTGTTTTGTCGCTTGTTGTGGAGGAGAAGCATCACTCAAGCGCTTTTCTACTAACCACAGACTCTTAATGTGGTCCATTTCGGAAAATGTAGGTAATAATGTAGCTTAATACTTTGTAAAAGTATGAGATTGTAGATCTAATTAAGTGTTATTTGTTACAATTTCTTTTTGGATGATTATCTATTTAGATTCATTTTATCATTTGTAGAAATAGATAGAAGATTGTAGAAGAATAAGACCAAAAGATAGAATTGACACAACATATACTGTGGAGAAACCATTTCAAGAAAAAATTCCACCACCAAAATCAATTATTATTTAACCTTAGAACAAGATTACATTAATTGTTTATCAATCCTTTCTTGAGTCTTCTTTTTCCTTCAACAATTCTTCTTCACAACCTACAATAAAATCTAATAAAAATCTCTTCAACTTGCTGCAATTAATAGACAATAATAAGCCTTGAAAACTCCAAAGAGTTTTCAATTACAAAGAACAAAGATTGCACTCAAAAACCTATACCTATTCTTTGCAAGTAGAGTTTCAATGTGTAACAAGAGGTCGAATCCAATATCTCCTCAATTTAGGTGCCCCAAACTAAACTCCTAACTGATCATTGGCCAAGAAAATATCTTCCAAGCTTCTCCTCAAAGTTGGCACCCAAGAATGGCCCCACTTAACTCAGCCTTGTAAATATCTTCTCATGCAAAAGGTGTTAACTCCAAGATGCCAACTTGGGCGCCCAAGGTGGGTCCAAGTCAATCATTGTTAATAGAAACATATCTCTCCATCAATTCATGTAGACATGATGCATGATTGATCATCCCCACTTAATTCAATGTATCACCTATTATCTATCATGAAACTCAAGTCATTAGTCATGCATTTCAAGTCAACTAAAGTCAACTAGTATTCAATTGAAACTAACTACATGCAACTGAAGATAACTGAACCATAACTAAACTGAACACAACTGATACTGAACTAAATTGAACTAAACTAAACTCCACTCATGTAAATATCAATTCCTAACTTCTAGGATCTTTACATGCATTACTGAAGTGTTATCTTTCCTCCAAACAGTTAACTAAACTCAAGGTGGGTTCCACCTTCCATGTGGGTGCCCCATGTTCTCCTATTTTGTAGGAGCTATTCTTGGGCATCCCCACATGTTCCTATCATTTAGAATTAATTACAAATGTCAATTTACATATTCATTTTATTCGAATTTAATCTCTTTATAATCCTAGTGTCGGGGAACACTTTCTAAGGACTTAGGAGATACATGAAATAATGTTTAGGGTTGCAATTAAATGGCATCCTATTCCCAACATTCTTCCACTTGACATTATACATTGCAATTATTCTAAACAAGGAATCATTATTATTAATCAAGTACAAAACTCAAGGCCAATGGCCTGCTTGCACTATGAGAACTTATCTGTAGGAATTGGTTTCGTAAGATAATTTGTAGCATTGATCAAAGTGTCAACTTTCTCAATCAATACCTTCCCACTCTCAACCATTTCTCACACAAAGTGATACTAAACATCAACATGCTTAGTATGAGCAAGATACATAGGATTTTTGGCTAAAAAAATAGCACTCTGACTATTGCATTCAAGTTTAATTTTCTTGCAATTAAAACCGATACCTTTCCCAAGTATCTGTAACCAAACTACCTCTTAGAGGCATGTGAAACCGTTGAGTGTGTTGAACTTACATCCAACCAAGGTGTAGGCTCCTCATACTTCCTATTGAAATCTCATAAAGAGTAACCATCTCAACACATGTCTCTAACCATAAGAGAACTCAAGCCTCACCTATGTCTGAAAGTATCCATGAGGACCTATAACCAACCAATCCATGTCAAACTCCAAATATAACATAGAACTAACATGAAGTAATCAAGCAAATGCTTAATGTACCCAATACATAAGAGAACTGATATGATCAATGTCAAAGCTCCAATCATGAATTAGAAACATAAACATGACATCCATGATCTAACCATCTCCTCCAAGGAGATCAAATGCATCATAAAATACATAAACATCCTAGTCTCAAGAGAACAAGTACCATGCCAAACTCTAAATGCAACAAGAGTAAACCATGACACAATAGCAACCACTTTAAACTAGGAAAACATATCCCCAATCACATGAAGATAACCAAACCAAGGATGCATCCAAGTCACTACCAACAACTCCCACTGAACCGTGGTACGAGCTACACATGGCATCATGACTACCATCCTCTTCATGAAGATCACTCTAAATCATCAAGCAAAGAGTCATTACTAACATTTTTACATGAAATGATCAATGAATCATTACCGTAATCTAAGGACTCCTCTATAGAAGAATCAAAACTCTTTTTCTTGTTCTTACAATCCTTCTTCACATTTCCTAGTTTCCCACAGTTCCAACACTTTACCTTACTCTTACCAGGGGTTTTAGACTGTCCTTTGGACTTACCCTTTCATTCCTTGTCTTCCTTAGGTTTCTTTTTCTCAGGCCTACCTGTTACAAACAAGGAACCTTGGATTTTTGTTTTAGACTTCCTCCTCAGCTCCTTTGATAGGAGAGTAGGAATTATATTGTCCATCTTAGGATCTACACCACTACCACTGATAGCAACAATTAGATTTTCCCAAGACTCTGGTAAAGAACAAAGTAACAAAATGCATTTATCTTCATATTCTAGATTTACATCTACGGATACTAATTGAATTTGAATCAAATTAAAATCATTTAAATGATTTACAATAGAATCACCATCTTTCATCTTTAAAGAATACACCTATATTTTCAGATACAACTTATTAGTAGGAATTTTGGTTTGATAGATATCACCTATCCTCTTCCACAACTTATATGCGGTAGTTTCATCTAAAAAATTCAAGAGAAAAACATCAACAAGACATAATCATATGGCCCCTCTTTCCTTCTTATCAAGCTTAGCACAATCCTCATCTGACATCGTTGTAGGTGACTTTGTCCCATTACAAACAACTAACCACTGATCTCTTTCTTCAAGGAGATCCTCCATTTTTAGTTTCCACATCTCATAACTAGATCCATTGAATCTATCAATATCTAAACGAGAATTAAAGCTCATTGTAACACACTTCTTTTAAAAAATCAGCAATAACACAATAGTAAAAGCTCCCACTACAACCAAAAAACCTTCAAACTTTTAAGAGAAAGGCGTCCCAAACTATGCCCAACCTTTAGCTCTAATACCAAATGTTGAAAAATAGAGGTAATTATGTAGTATAATACTTTGTAAAACTATGAAATTGTAGATCTAATTAAGTGTTCTTTGTTACAATTTCTCTGTGGATGATTATTTGTTTAGATTCATTTTACCATTTGTTGAAATAGACAAAATATTGTAGAAGAAGAAGACTAGAAGATAGAAGTGACACAACATATACCGTGGAGAAACCTTTTCAGGAAAAAATTCCACCACCAAAATCAATAGTGTTTTTATTATTTAACCTTATAACAAGATTACAATAATTCTTTATCAATCCTTGCTTGAGATGCTTCTTTTTCCTTCAACAATTCTTCTTCACAACTTGCAATAAAATTTGATAAAACTCTCTTCAACTTGTTGTAATTAATAGACAATAATGAGCCTTGAAAACTCCAAAGAGTTTTCAATTACAAAGAACAAATATTGAAATAAAAAACCTACACCTATTCTTTCCAAGTAGAGTTTCAATGTGTAACAAGAAGTCAAATCCAATATCTCCTCAATTTAGGCACCCCAAATTGAACTCCTAACTAATCATTGGTCAAGAAAATATCTTCCAAGCTTCTCTCAAAGTTGGTGCCCAAGAATGGGCCCCCTTAACTTGAAGCCTTGTAAATATATTCTCATGCAAAAGGTGTTAACTCCAAGATGCCAACTTGAGCGCCCAAGGTGGGTCCAAGTCAATCTTTATTAGCATAAACATATCTCTCCATCAATTCATGCAAACATGATGCATGATTGATCATCCCCACTTAGTTGAATGTATCACCTATTATCTATCATGCAACTCAAGTCATTAGTCATTCATTCCAAGTCAACCGAATTCAACTAGCATTCAACTGAAACTAACTACATGCAACTAAAGATAACTGAACCATAACTAAATTGAATTGAACTAAAATAATACTAAACTGAACTAAACTAAACTGAATTGAACTAAACTGAACTAAACTCCACTCATGTAAATATCAATTCCTAAATTCTAGGATCTTTACATGGATTATTGAAGTGTTATCTTTCCTCCAAATAGTTAACTGAACTCAAGGTGTGTTCCACCTTCCATGTGGGCATCCCCACATGTTCCTATAATTTAGAATTAATTACAAATGTCAATTTACATGTTCATTTCATTAAAATTTAATCTCTTTCTAATCCTAGTGTTGGGGAACACTTTCCAAAGACTTAGGAGATACATGAAATAATGTTTAGGATTTCAATTAAATGTAATCCTATTCCCAACACCTCGCACACCTATCATTTGATAGCTGGACCTTCCCTTCGACGAAGAGATTGGTAGAGTAACCGAATAATGACAACCAATTGATCATAGTGTTGTGTCCTACATAACTAGAACTTGTAATCCCACAATCTAGAACTAGCATGTAATATTGGATCATGATGAACTGATAGTGTAGCCAGAGGTAGTCACAATACTTTGGCCAAATTTTTCTCAAATGGTAATCTAAATGAAGGTCATCTATCACATACACTACTCAGGGCTGATTTCACTTAAGGCCATCTTAAACTACACATAGGTATTTCTTTCAATGGATAATCTATCACCCTAGAGATAACCTATCACCATTTTACATACTTGTAATAAACCTACTTAACAAGTAAGTACAAAGTTTCCCTTCCATACTGGATAATCAATCATAGGAGTAAACTCAAGCTAGCCTAGTTAACTCAATAACCTAGCTAAGAGTAACTCACATGCCACTCTAGTTTAATCCTATCTAGTATATAATATCTATGATAAACACCAACCTCCTATCATGGAGTACATACAAGCATATCATAAAAAAAAAGCTTCTATTTCCTTTTCAAAGACATTCTATATTTCCTAAATGCAAGTACTCGTAAAATAAAATTCAAGCATACATGGAGAACAATTCATTCATAAATAAAATAACAAGAAGAATATCCTCATGCTTGTTATCACTTATCCAATCAAATGACAACAATGCAGCTTCTCCAAATAGCAACAAGCTTGATAATAGCTTCACAATGAATCTCTAACATTCAAGTTGATAGATTACTTCACTCAAATCCACTCACTTCCAATATAACTGAACTCTCTCTCTCTCTTTCCCAAATAAAATAGAGTAAAAGCTGAAAATAATAAAAAGTAAAAATGCTTGCAAGAATGTATTCTCAACAAATGATCAGGCACCACTATTTATACAACTATTTGGTAACTACTCAATTTTAGTTTAGGCATGATTTTTGATAGTAGCAAACATGCACAACAACACATATATCTCAGCAAAAATGTGGTGAATATGTAAGCTCATACTTAGCAAAAACATCTACAAATTGACCTTGCTTGATCAACAACAAATAGAGAATTATTCAAATCTGCACCTGCATAATTCGATTATCGCAAACAATGGACATCTATAGGCATAAGGAATCGAAGGTGGTGCCAAAGCCTCCACACTATTCTCAAAGTTGGCATGGTTTCCATTCAATTAGAAACATTCAATAACCAATTTGCAACACCATTCTTTCATCGACTTAGTCTGGGTGTAAGTCGATTCAAATATTTATTCACTTTGATAGATTCGTCGACTAGCTACTCATATCTCAATAAATGTTGGTTCAAGCTAAAAGAAATGGCACTTTAAGTTTTACAAAGTCAAAGATGTTCTTACAATAGGTGTCGACTAAGTCTTCACCATGCATCAACATAATGCAGCAAGCTATAATGAAATATACATGTTCCATAAAGTGTGGTAGTAAGAGTAAAACTTGGCTTCTCAAAACAAAGTCATAAGCAACTTATAATCGTCCTCTAATAGTCGGCCTCTATCATGGTAAATGATAGTCGATTCCCAAGCAATGGTTAATATATTAAATATATATTAATATATATAATACTACATATACATATATAGATATATATTAATACCAATATATGTGTGTATATATACATATATGTGTATTTATATATATATGTTAATATATATTCATATATATACCTTTTGCCACCAAGCAAGTATACATTCAATATATAAATAAGTATAAGCAAGATAGTATTCACATAATAAACACAATATATCGATTGAATACTTATATATATATATGTATGTGTGTATGTATGTATGTATGTATGTATGTATGTATGTATGTATGTATGTATATTCCTCTATGTATACGTATACGTATGTATACCTATATCAATACATTAGTATGGGCATGTCCATTCACCAATGTACGCATGTATCGATACGTATATACACATGGATATGTGTGTGTGTGTATATATATATATGTTCAAATTCAATTCACATATAGTTATTCACAATTAACATTGTATTGATAAACGTTTATGTGTAGTACATCTATAAATGTGTATATATATGTCGTTAGATCCCATTGACATATATGTGCATATATATACACATACTGCACATACATTCTTCTTATCAACATTATCATAATAGTGCAAGAAATAACTCTAAAGCTCAGATAGATAAATGTCACCCGATAATGCATTTTAGTAGTAATCAAGACTTTTACTTATGCAAACACAACAACTAAGGATGACTTACCCTCTTCCCACAAACTAAATCAACTCAATTATTCTACTATGGTGTGTGTATATGCTCAAATAGTTTTGTTATCAGTTACCCGACCAAGATCTTCTCCTGAGTTATACTTCCCCTCCGCCTAGAGGAATTGAACATATACTTGCAACCACTAACACATGCTCACGACAGTCAATTGTTCATAATATATGCAGTATATGTAAAACATCTCCAAAGTTATAATATCAATTCAATAACCATCCACACATATATGTAGTACTTTTCCATGAGATAACATCAAGTGAGATAACATCAAATGAGATAACATTCACATATAACACATTGATAACAAAATACAAGCACAATTTATTCATCTCTAGAATTCACATTACATTCATATTTACCCTACATAGTAGTATTAAATAGTAATTACAAAATTGGGGTGTAACATACTTCCCCCCTTGTGAATCATCATCCTCGATGATTTTGTAGGGGAAATTAGGGGCATCTCAGAGAAACCTCCAAGAACAGTAGTGCCTTCGATAACTTTAATTTCGATTAGATTACCTCAAAGACACATACAACTATGTCCTAAAGCGAAAACAGACATAGTTTATTTCCCACATTAATCCTTCTGAGAGAAGCACATGTAAATTCAACAGCAAGCAATAACAGATTCTAGAAACAAAACCAACACAGATGAAAGATAAGACAGAAAACTAGAACACATAGATTTACGTGGGGAAAACCACACTCTAAAGATCGAGCCATTGTATTATTCAACAACTGAAGATTACAATACAATTCAGGCTCATAGAATTTTTAGAGATTACATCTTGTTCATTCTGGATACAACCTGATAGAAAATTCTCCCCTTTACATTTCTTGATCAATCCATTAGACCATACAATCTTCGCACTGTTGCAATATCCTCACACAATATATAGTGCAGATCAACATGAGAGAGATCAACCATGATCCATGATCAGAAGGAATTCGGCAGCATAAGCTTGCCTCTCACTTCCTCTATTTCAGCCTCATGGCCTCAACCTTTCAACCAGCCACTCGATCCTCTCTCTATCGCTCTCTATATATCTACAGAACATCCAATGCATACATATATACATTTTTTCTCAACAGCCTCTGTGAATCAGTTCATTTTCAACTATCAGATCACAACTGTCAAACAACAATCTCTAGCTCAGCACCACCATCGACCATTTCCCAAACATAGACATTTCAATTTCCTCGCATAGAAGTTTCCTCACAAACAGTTTGTCTTCCACGCAAAAACGGTTGCAACAGACTCACAGTAAAATGGTTCACATTCTTCCCTCTCTGATAGGTCCAAGTCATAACACGTAGGACAACCTTTCACTCGGTCAAGGGTGTTCAACCTGTGTCGCATGTCGGTGAGGCACTAACCGTGTCTCCCTGATGCCACTAATCCCAACCGTCGATATCACCAAGTGTCTTCACTATCGGCAAGACATTATACCGAGCCCAGAAAGCTATTGCTCAGACTTCCCCTTGTCACCAAGACATCATACCGAAGTTCCAAAGTCACATAGACGTTAGAATTTCCATCGATAAGACTATCGCTCTTCACCAAGAAATCATACCGAAATTCCCAAGTCATATTGACCTCAGCATTCTCATTGGCGAGACAATCGCCATTCGATGAGACATCATACCGATATTCAAAAGGTCACTCCGAAATGTCCAATACCGCTATCGCCAAGAGGTCATAGCGAACACAACATGTCACCCTTAAGACCACTATCGGTAAGACTTCAACAATTGCTTAGAGGTTATACCTAATGCTCACACCTTTCATCGAAGACTTCAGTCACTAGGAGACTCACTGAAGACACCTGTTAACAAACACCAATGTCGGCAGGATTTACTGCTTTCACCAAGAGGTTACAATGATAGCCAGTCAGTGAAACCACATCCATCGGCGAGACAATCAAATGTCACTAAGACTTCATACCGAGGTCTCCAGGTTACCCCAAGACCACCTTTCGCTAGGAGTCATATCGAACACATCCCACAACATCAGTGAGACAAATGCCTATCGCCAAGAGTTCTTATCAAACCCTTTTGTTACCCCAATGACTCCATATGTATGACTATCGGTGAGACAATTCCCTATCGCCAAGAGTACCGATAGGAGCAAGTCATACCAATTACCACATTGGCCAGACATACCAAAGGTAATGCTGATATCAGAAAGAATTCCTATTGTCACCGAAACATCATTCTGATAGTCAAGGTCATGCCGAAGGTTTCAGGTTATGCCGATCACCAAGACATTCAGGAGGTCATAGTGACAGTTCAGGATCAACTAGCAAATCCACTAGACATCTCAACAGTCTCACTAAAATTGCTCACAAGAATTTTTAGCATATGGGATTGAGGCACACAATTCCAATAGATTTTATGTAGCAACATAAAACACAAAAAACAAACAACATATTGTTTCAATAATTCACAAAAGCATCAAGAATATGAGGAAACTTTTGTTGAATTTCAGCATAGTCCTCCCAAGTGGCTGAGTCTTCTGCATACTAGTCCCACTGGAATTTGCATTGCAAGACTTCTCTATTACACAAGTGAAACTTACATGTTCTAAGCACCTTGATGGGCTCGAGAGTTACCACTTTGGGGTCCCATACCTATAAAGCAGTCCAATCAATCAAATGATTATCACCTAGTATATACTTTTTGAGGTAGGAAACATGAAAGACATTATGCATTATGGAAAGAGCTGGTGGCAACGCTCTTCAATAAGCTACTAGATTCACTTCTTATAGAATCTCAAAAGGTCCAACATAACGTGGGGCTAATGTAGAAGACTTTGCAAATTTAATGGGGCTCTTGTGAGGCTTCACTCTCAACAACACCTTGTCACCTATGGAAAAATTATGAGGTATTCTTTTGGCATCAATATAGATTTTATGTTGATCATTAGATCCATCCAACCTTTGCTTAACAATCTTAATTTTCTCATCCATTTCAGCCAACATCTTTGGCCCAAGACTCATTCTATCCTCAAGTATATCCCAACTTATAGGAGTTCAACACTTTTGACCATACAATGCTTCAAAAGGAGCCATCTTTTATTGTAGAATGATAAGAATTGTTATAGGAAAATTCTAGTACAGGTAAGTAATCTTCCCACTTGTACTATTGATCCATGCAATAAATTATCAATAGGTCTTCCAATACTTGATTCACCCTTTTAGTTTCTCCATCTGTTTCCAAATGATATGTTGAGCTAATATTCAGTTGAGTGCCCAATGCAAAAAATAAAGTTTTCCAAAACCTAGAAGTGACTCGTGCATCCCTATTTGAGATAATATTCTCAAGAATCCCATGCAACCTAAACACTTCTTGCACAAATTTCCTTGCTATGATAGGTGCTCCATCAGTTAGATTCCCATGTATAAATATGCTACTTTGGTAAGCTTATCTACAACCACAAGAATGGCACATGCTTATTTCTTGACATAGGTAATCCTTGCACAAAGTCCATACTTATGACTTTCCACTTCCTCTCTGGTATAACATGTGGGTATAACAAGACTGCAAGATGATGATGTTCTGCTTTCACCCTTTGACACTCAAGACGCCTAGCCACAAATCTAGCAACATCTCCTTTCATCCATTTCCAAAAGTATAATGGCTTTAAATTTTCCATCATTTTTGTCACTCTAGGGTGTATAGAGTATGGTGCTTCATGTACTTTCCTCCATACTAGATTTCTTAGCTCTTCTACATCAGGTACATACATCCTACCCTTATATCTAAGCAATCCATTAGGTTCAAAATGAAAACCTTCATACCTAGAATCTTGTGGATTGCTAGTGAGTGTTTGTTTGACTTGTAAGTAGTACTCATCCTCTTTGCATTTCTTCAACACTTTCCCATTAAAGTCAGTTTGAATCATCACTATTGAAGAAATATGATGTCTTCAACTCAAAGCGTCGACAACCCGATTTTCTTTCCCTTTTATATAACTGATATTGAAGTCATAATCAACTATCAACTCTAACCATCTTCTCTATCTAGCATTTAGATTAGGTTGAGTGAAAAGGTACTTTAACCCATTATAATTAGTTTTCATCTCAAAGGGTTTTCCTAACAAGTAACACTTCCCAATTTGAAATGCGTGAACCACAGTTACTAATTCTAAATCATGTGGTTCATAATTCATCTTATAAGGTTTTAGCTTCCTAGATTCATAAGCAATTACTTGCCCATATTGCATTAACATGCCTCCTAACCCTTCCCCACATACATCTATGATAACTGTAAAGTTACCCTCAGGATCTGGTACTTTTAAGATCGGTGTGGTGGTTAACTTCTCTTTGAGTAGGTGAAAAGCTTCTTGAAACTTCTCAGTCCATTCAAATTTCTTTCCTTTCTTCTGTAAAGAAGTAATCAGGAAAGCAATCTTAGAGAAGTTTGTAACAAACTTCCTATAATACCCTGCTAGATCCATGAAATTTCTTACCTCCAACACATTCTTAGGTATAGGTCGCTCAAGTACTTCCTTGATCTTAGTTGGATCTATAGAAATTCCATCTGTTGAGATCACATGACCCAGATAATGTACTCTTTTTTGGAAGAATGTACACTTAGAGAGTTTACCATACAACTTATGTTCTCTTAAATTTTGTACCATTTCTAAATGCTTGCAATGTTCCTCCTCATTTCTAGAATAAATTAGGATATCATCTAGAAAAACTAATAATTTTTTTTCTAGGAAATCCCTAAATACACTATTCATCAGGTTAATAAATGCTCCAAGTGCATTTGTTAAACCAAAGGGTAAAATGGTGAACTCATAGTGTCCATATCTGGTTCTGAATGTTGTTTTAAAGATGTCCTCATCCTTAATCCTTAATTGGTGATTTCTAGATCTTAGATATATTTTAGAGAATACGATGGCTCCCCTCATTTGGTCAAAAAGATTGTTTATGTGTGGAAATAGATACTTGTTCTTAACTGTAGCTTTGTTAAGCATACGATAGTTGATGCACAAATGTAAAGCACCATCCTTCTTTTTAACAAAGATGATTGGTGCTCCCTAAGGTGAAACACTTGGTCTTATCAACCCTTTAGACAACAACTCATCCAATTTTTCCTTAAGTTCCATAAGTTCAGTGGTTGTCATCCTATAGGGTACCTTGGAAATAGGTTCTGACCCTAGAACTATATCTATAGAGAAGTCAAATATTATTTTTGGAGGCAACCCTGGTAACTCATCTAGAAACACATCCAAAAAATTTCTTAATATCGGATACTTCTCCATATATGACTTTCCAGTTTCATCTATTTCACCAACTTCTAACTCTTGAAAGTCCTGGAACTCCAAATCATCAACATCCTTTTCAAGTTCTTCTATCTTTACGGAAAATAGTTTACATCCTTTCTTCTTAGCTCTTAATAGTTGCATTGTTGTGATTTGTTGAATCTTGACCTCTCTAGGTATCCCTTGAAATTTTACTTGATTTCCTAAATCATCTAGGCATTCTACAATTTTAGCATGGCAATATACCTTAGCCCTATGTCTCCATAACTAATTCATACCTAGGATAACATCATATGATCCTAGAGGTGTGACAAATAGGCTTACTTCCATAGAAAAACTGGGTAGTTCTATCCTAGCCTCAAATAGACATTGATCCACCTTTTCTCTTGTCTAGTTTGCATACTCTACATCCCAAGACATTGCCATGTATCCAACCTTCCAAGATAATTCCTAAGCTACTCTAGGTGAAATGAAATTATCAGTTGCATCAGTATTAATAAGAATAGAAATAGGTAAGCCAAACAAAATACCTAGCATTTCAACTAGAGTTACTTGGTACTCTGCTTGAAGATCATGCACAGTTGCATGAATATTTTGCTAAAACATCGCTTTCTGGGTGGGTAATGGATTACCATATGTTTGTGGTCCAAAAATTTTATTGGGAAACTTGTTAGCATAGTGGTCCCCTCTACATATAAAACATCCCATAGCCAGTCCTCTTTTCCCTACAGGTTCTCCAGTCTTGTCAAAATTTGCATTAGCTCTATTGGTATTACCAATGCTAGAGTCATTCCTCTTATGCTCTTTTCTAGACTCCTTTCCATCATTATAGAACCTATTTCCCTTTTGTCTTGGAACATTTTGCATAGATTCCACCTTCTTTAGAACTAGCTTGTTAGGAACTTCCACAACCTTCTTATGCTATCTAATTTCTTGATGAGTGGAGTTATCCTTGAGCTTTTGCTCCTATTTAATTGCTTTTTCATATACAAGATCCAATGTTGTTGGACTGTGCATATCCACTTCTCCTCTAATCTAACTATTAAGTCCCATGATAAACTTTCTAATGTGGAAGCGCTCATCCTTGTGATATATGGGAACATAACACATAAGTCAGGTAAAATTCTCCCAATACTCGTTGAATGACATATTACCTTGTTTCAAACCCTAGAAATCCAAAAAAAAATGGTCATAGTAGATTTGTGGCAACCATCTCTTATGGAAAATCTCCACGAACTCTCCCTATTTCAACTTCCATGAGTTAATATTAAGTTCCAATTTTTTTTTCATCCACCAGTTAGAGGCTTCTCTTGCTAAGTGATATGCGCCCCAAGCAACTTTAGTAACCTCATCATAGTTTTGTATTTCAAAATAATTTTCCATTTGGACAAGCCACACCTCAGCCTCATCTCTTCCAACACTTCCATGAAACTTGGGTAGGATAATCTTCTTCATGTCCTTGGAAAGTTGGGAAGCCATGAGCTTCTTATTCCTTTCTTCCACTAGTAGAATTTGGAAAATAAATGACTACGTGACTAAAAATTTTAGTCATATGAATAACACTTGTAGTATCTTGAAAATAAATGACTAATTTGGTCATTTATAAGTGACTAATTTGGTCATTGGGTAAAATCACAACTAAATGACTAATATCAGACAAATAAAAATGACTAAATAAATGACTAAATATATGGCTAAATTAATGACTAAATAAATGACTATTATCCTCTATTCTTTTTTCTTTCAAATTTGATCATAATCCATAGAGCTAATTAAGCCCTCCTCATGGGACCCCTACCTAAGCGGGCCATTTGGCTGCCTAGGTTGCTTGGTGCACCAAAAATACCTATTATGTGGAAGGCACTTCCTCTCGGTGTAGTCTTAAGGCCTTCACATATTTTATAAAAAAAATTATAAACATTTACATTATTTAACTTTTATTACTCATGTTATTGAATCGTTAATGTTTTTAACTCTGATTTGAAGCCAGTTTGATTTTCCTATTGTGTTAGCATGTCAAATGTATCAAAGAGCAATTGTGGTCAATTTCACTAATAAAATATGATTTAAACAATCCAATTGCAATAAAAATGAAGAAATTGATTCACCTCTATCTACACTTGCTGATATACTCGACTATCTTAATAATGTGAAATAGAAATAACAATTACAATCACTTTTGGTATGCAAAAATTGTCTCTTTCAGGCATTATATTGTTAATCATTTTTTTAAAATAGAATTATTTTATAATCTATGAAATAAATTGTGTGTGGATCATTTTTATAGATGTTATTTTTTTTACAAGTTTGAACTCTAGTAATTTTAGGAGCACATCATGCTTATCTTAATTTTCACAACCTATATTAAAATGACAATGTAGATAGATGAATTTTTTCCCCCTAAAACTGAAGATTAATTTTTGCATGCCTTCCACACAATAGTTTTTTTGGGTGCATTTTAGCAATAGGTATTTTTGGTAGACAAAAAAAATAAATTAAAAAAAGGTATTTTTGGTGCCTTGGTCAATCGGGTCATGTATGCATTGGGAGGGAATCTTAGGCAGTTGATTTTTGGCATAAAACATTGTGATTTCACGTTGGAGGAAAGTTTCGAAGTTTAATCAACAATTTGGTAATTCAGCTCACACATGTTTGAAGGTTTTTCAATTGCGATTCTGACAAAGGAAACAACCATTGAATGCAAAGAGTGGTGGTTTCCATTTTTGTAATGCTAGAGCTTGTTGAGCAACATTTTATGAGTTGCAACACCAGTACCATTCAATAAAGGGTAGAACATTAAAAAAGGTTACAATCTAAAGGTAAGTGGAAATCTTGAATCCTAAAACCTCATTCTGATCTTCATCCTTTATGACAGTGATCCTGATGTTGCAAATACCGTTCTTTCTTTCCATTGCTTCATTTTTGTTACAATCTTGTGTGTTCACTAATAAAATGATAATGCTCTTTGACTTTGAATGAATCTCATTGAATTTTACCCCTTTTCACTCTATTCCATGGTATTTTACATATTCTTTGTGCATGATATCGGGTCACATGGTATTCATAACTGTGTGTGTGTGAAATGTGTAAAGTTAGTATCAACACAAACCTTAATGAAATGATTTATATTAAAGATTCAAAGAAAATAAGTCATTCTAATTTGCAAAAAACTAAATCTTTCAAGAACGTCTCATTGTCCTCTATTCTTAATGATTCATTTAACCCTTTGGCCCTCATATTTCGATGTGCACAAAGGCTATTAGAATGACACTTAAGAAATGAGATTAGTATTCAACATGAAAGCCAACTAAATGCCTACATGAAACTATATGCAAACAATGATCATGAATGCTATGATGAGTGGAGGATAATGTTTATGATAAATGAACAAGTGGAGGTGGATGCTAAGGTATTGAACTAGAATGATCTATATATCATTCTAAATATGCTCAAATGCAAAACTAAAAATGACTAGATGATACTCCATATGCTCCAAGTACAAACTAAAATGAACTAATCTAAAATGCAACTATGAAGCAAGATTTAAAGCCAAGATGTAAATGCAAAGCAAAACATGATGTAAAGACTAGCTATAAGAATCCAAAATGCTCCAAACTCCAATGATAAAACCTACATGATAACTTTACTTCAAATGTGGATGCCAAATACAAGGCCCAAGGGTTGTATTTATAACTTTTTCCAAGCATATAGTGAGGTGGCAATAATCAACGGTCCAGATTTGAATAAGAAAAATTGATGGTGAAGATGAAGAGAATCAAGATGTTGTCCCCTTGACCAAAGAAAACATGCCATTTGGATGGGAGAATATCTTGACCAATGGGAAACATGCAATTTGGATGCAAGATTCAAGTGTGAGAAGAGAAGACAATGTGCTTCCAAAATTGGTGGAAGTGTGGGAGGAAATGAGCCATGTGCTTTTGAAATGAGTTGAAGATAATTCTAATTAAAAATCGAGAGTTTTTATTTTCATGTGACCTTGGTGAGGTGACACAAAAAGTTGTAGAAATGTGCTCTAATTCCTAATTGGACTTAGTGAAGATTAATTAAATAAAAAAAGTTTAGGGAACCTTGTTTATTTAATTAATTTAGAAGAACATGTTTTGGATTTGGAGAATTTAGAAAATGAACAATATAAATAAATTGAAAGAATTTATTTATAAGTAGTTGAAATATTAATTAAATAACTTAGTATTTAATTAATTAAATGTCTTGATCGATTTTAAGTGTATACATTTTTCCCCTCTTTGAAATAATGTGTTTACATGTTGCTTCAAAGAAAAATTTGCTGCTAATGTTTAGAAAAAAAAAATTGATTCCTCATACGCTGATTTTCAGGTGATAATGGATATATGCCCCCTCGAGAGATAAATCGGTAAAATGTGGAATTTTTGATGTTTTGTGGAGGATTCAATGATTGTGTGATGATGTTTTAGTGATGTGATGATGATCCAATGTTAAACCAATGATACTTTGATTTCCGATACGATTTATCTCTCAAAATTTGATTCTACACTCTCTCCTTGAACAATTTTGATTAGTTAAATCCCATTTTTGACAATAAATCCCACCATAATTCCCTCCATTGTCCTTTAAAAAGGTAAAAAGAGGGAAAAGTGAATTCATTTGCACATTGTGAGTTTGGAGAAATTGGAGAGTGGAGAGGTAGAGGAAGATGGAGATCCCTTCTCACAATCATCGTTTCAAGCGTCTTCGCCGCCAAGGTCACCTTGCTGCAGCTGGACCTATGGTACGCATTACGAGAAACCTCCTTTAGTCATTTTCCCACCTTTTTATCAATGTTTTGAAGATGGTAGATAGGTGTTGTAGGCCATTTAGAGTCATTTTTTGCACTTTTGGGGGGTATTTTTGTTGTTTTTAAGTCATTTTTGGGAGTTTCTGGGAGTTTTGGCGCCTCTTGCTTCTATTTTGGCGCCTTTTGTCTCTGTTTTGGCACCTTTGCTTGTGTTGTGGCACCTTTTTCTTCTATTCGTTTAGCACCTTTTGGGTCCCAAATGGCACATTTTGAAATATTGAATTTCATGTTTTGATCCTTTTGACCCTGAAATGGCGCCTTTGGGGTCCCCAAATGGCATCTTCTGCTCATTTTTGTGTGGTGCCCCAGGGGTCCCAAATGGTGCCTTTTGCAAGCTTGGAGGTTTTTCCCCTAAATGATTCTTGATGATTTTCCCTATTGTTTGTTTTTCCAACGATGTTTGATTAATTAAAGTCCTATTTATGTCAGATGTTGCATTGTTGATATTCGTTGAGGCTTGCATAATGTTCATGAATCATGTTAGTCATTGCATTGTTCTGTTCAATGATGCGTTTAGTTGATCTCGGTCGATTATTGTGATGTTCATTTACTTGATTGATGTTTGATAAGATAGTTGATGATTTGATCTCATGATAGATGAGAGTCAAATGATAAGATATTTTGATGATGTTTCGACCTCATGATAGGTGAGGGTTGATGATAGGATTGATGATGCATCGACCTCATGGTAGGTGAGGATTGATGATAGGATTCACTGATGTATCGACCTCATGATAGGTGAGTATCGATGGTAAGATTGAT
>VDFB02255837.1:0-28570 GCA_007258455.2 Sequoia sempervirens
TCCTTAAAGATTTAGAAAAATACGATAATTTAAGTCAAAATATGGATGTCGCATACATGCATGGTATGGTAAAAAAAAATGACTTTTAAACAGTGGTTTTTTGAAATGCCTATTGAAACTCGATTTTTACAATCTGGGTATTGAAATAAATTACATATTTGGAAACTAGACTCCGAGCACTACATTTTATGATTAGTGACTTTTTTAAAGATTTCATCTCTAAGTGCTTCAATTTTTAAGGTCAAATGTGTCAAATACTGAAAATCAGGGAAAACACCCACTTTTTGGCCAAAAAGTGGACTCAACTTCTTGCACACACCCTTTTGTCTTGTGCAATCTATTTATAGCTCATATTCTATTCATGTTTTCAAGGAGAATCACAAGTTGAATTTTATGAAGTGGAATCAAGTACAAGGACTTTTCTCAAGAGGATTTGAGGAAAGAGGGATTTTGGATATATTCATAATTTTTATGTACTTCAAATTTTATAGAACAAAGGATCTCCATATATAGTCATTTCAAAATTTGAAGGAGGTAGCAATTTGAAAATAGGTTAACAATAATTTGTTTTTCTATCAAGAGGGTTTGGTAATCATGGGATGAAATTAAAGGAAAATAATAAAATTTAGATAGTAAATGTGATGTAGAGCCAAGGTGGAGAAGACTCAAAACTTATCAGACCTCAATAAGACATCAACCCTTGAAATCACAATCATTCACATTGAATCAACTAACACCAACAAGGTTATAGACTCCAAATCTCAACAAATGGGCTTATCTTTTAGAGAAGGCCACCAAAATACCATCTCAACAACAATTAGGCATCCACTCATACCCCAATACCATATTCCAATCAGATTTTACAAGGTTATTTGCACCATCATAGAGAATCCTCAGACTGCCCTACAAAAAGGCTATAAGAATTAGCCTTTTTTTACAAACAAAGTACCCTTCAAACTTCTCCTAACCCCTCAATCTCTTGTATAGTCCTTAAATGTGTCTCAAAACACCCAAATCCACAAGTCTTTGACAATTGCACACCATCTAAGCCATCGTTCTCCAAAACCCTCAACTTACTCACAAATACATAGGGTTTTTAGTATTTCACCCTTCCGAGGCTTTCCAAGCCCAACCAAGACATCAAACTACTTTATTAGGGTCTGCATAGACATTTCATACTATTTCCTAGACAATACCATCAACAATTCATCAAGACTCATCACTGTCCCACCAATCCTTGCATAAAAAATACATCATTGCACCCTATGGTGACACTCTACATTCTACAACTTGCCTTATTTTCACTCTATAATACAAAAAAACATATTCTAACCCAATTTCATGCCATCCCACTAAGTAATAGGCTGAAACAGTAAGTGGGAATAGCTTAAGACATATTAGAACCTCAAACGGTGCCCTCACTACTTTACACAGGCAGACTATAGAAAATAAACAAAACACTCCCAAAATTTATTATTAAGACTTCAATATGGATTCAAAAGTGATTTATTCCCATTCCCTATAGGAGACAAAAGAAATTAGAGCCTTACATTACATGTACGGTCTGTGCAGTGCAAGGGAAACACAAAAATTCAAAGATAATAGAAGAAAATCATTGAATTAATAGAGAAATGTTGCTTTATTCAAAGAATGTTCACCACCACCGAACCATCAACAGATCCTTGTGCCTTCCAAAGGCCTTTATACATTTTTAAATCAAGACAACCTTCCCCCAACGCCTATAACCACCCTTTAACCACCAAAACCTTCATTTGGCTTAAAAGTGATAACATTGACAATGTTTGCTAAATAAGCATCATTATGCAATTTTGTTGTTCAAGACACCGAAGACCACTTAAACACCTTTATTTTATCCCTAATATAACTTCTAAACCCTTTTCTTGCACTCCCATTTACAATTTGAATAGTTTTCCTTCATGGAAAAGTTGACAATATTGAAGGAAGAGTGCATGTTTGCACATTTGACCACCAAACTCCCAAAATCCTTAAATACATAAAAGAGTGGTCTACTTAGACCTTATTTTCAAAACCTACTAAGATAAAGCACCTAAAAATCCAAGACTCACCTAAATTCCCTCAAGACAGTTTGCTACCAAGGTGAATTTTGCACCATGGTTGTAGGTGCCCCTGCACCAAAATGACACTTGAAGAGATTGATGCAAATAGAGAGATGGAGGCAAAAAGACTAAGAGATATAAGAACAACGATTCGTCAAATGAAATTTTTTTAAGCATCTAGCTCCATGAATCTTGAAGAGGAGGCCATGAAGGATGAGATGAATGTAGATGATGCAAATGTGGAAATGGTGAATATGGAAGAAAATGCAATTATAGAGACAAACCCAACTATGCCTTCAAATTCAACTTTAAATGATATGGAAATAGTGACTATACAAATAACTTCAAGTATTTCTTCAAATCCACCTTTCAATGATATGGAAAATGCACCTATTTAAATAAATCCAGGTATGTCTTCAAACCCACATTGTGATAATATTGATATTAGTTGTTTAGATGAAGCTAGATGTACACTAATAATGATATCAATTATGATAGTGAAATAATGGAAAAACCAAAAAATAATGAAATATCTTGTACGAATGCAAATGAGAATGAAATCCCTTGTATTGATTAGAATGACAATGAAAACCCTTGTATAGTTGAAAATGAAAATGTAACACCTTGTATGAATGAAAATGAAAATGTTTTTTACACAATTGAAAGAGATGTCTTAGATAACCTTTCAGGTAAAATTTCTTGGAGACAACTGAGAAATCATGGAAATAAATTATATAAAATGTTTTCTTATAGAAAGAAATTATGATTTCAATGTCAACTCATGAAACAATTGATGAAAATGTAGAAAATGTGAAAAGTGATGATAAAATTAGGAATTTTTTTGGAACCAAAAAAGAAAGATGATTCAGTAGAACAAGTCATATCTAGTGTTTCCAATGCTATTGATTCTATAGAAAAAAGAATTCAATCTAAAATAAGAATGTCACACATCATGGAATAACAACTACTTTAGTTAATAAATCAAGTTCAAATTAAATAATGTTAAGTAAGATTAGTAAATATATAAAAGTAAATCCTAAAACTTTGATAAGAGTGGCTAAGAGAAGAAAAAATATTGAAAATGATCCAATTAATCAATGTTGGAGTTCTAGTGGTAGACTCCTAAGGTTGGACATGAAATTAACTAATGAAATCAAATATTCAATTGAAAAATGTTGGCATTATAATACAAGAGTATCACCTAATATTAGAGATGTTTTAAAATTAAGGGTGAGATCAAAATTTTGTTGTATGTTTTTTCAATGTATGAACTTCAATGAACTTATAAATCACATTTTATATTGTTCCAATCTTATCTTATACAAATTGTGTCTTTCATATATGTGTGTGTGTGTTAGGATTCAAGTAGATTGGAGCAATTTAAACATTAACAATTATATGCAGATTAAATAACCCAAAAATAACAATGAAGAATAGTACCAAAAGATCAACACAGATTTAACGTGGTTCACCTAATATGGGATACATCCATAGAAACTCAACCACCCAATGATTTTATTATCTAGTGAAAAATAGATTATAATCTCATGAATTACACGCCTTGCAACTTACATCCCAATCGCTTATAACAAGCTTTTTGGAAGCTTCCAAAATTAGGATTTTACAAAGTCATTTTTTTCATTTGAAGTGTCAATGGGAAAACCTTGACAAGTTAATGAGAAAAAAAAAATTGGGGGTTGTACCCCCAAACCCCTGCTATCAGGGCTGCCACCCTCAAACCCCCACTGTTAGGGGCTACCGCCCTTGAACCCCCGCTCGATATATATATCATTCTTATTTGACCATCTATAGGTGACCTTCTTGTGAGGTCAATAAATTTTTGAGTTGTTAATTATATTGAATTTGGATTAAACTAAGTGTGTCCAAAAGGATTATATAGATTTTATGGATCTTAATAAGTCATCATTTAAGGATGACTTTCATTTATCCAATATTGATATATTATTGTTGATTTTTCTATAGGTCATGAGATTCCCTCATTTATGGAAGGTTGTTACTCACATAATCAAATACTCATTAATCCCTAATATCAACATAAGACCACTTTGATAAGTTTGCATTAAGTGGCATATATGTTGTATAGATTTTTGTCTAGTGATGATTTTTTGTTAATTGGAAAATAAGTAAAACTAGGCCCTTAGTTTATTATGAATTTATGATAAACTATATGGATTGTATTAAATTAACCAATATCTAGTTTAGCATTAGTTTTTGATTAAATAAGCAACATTTATAGGGTGTTGTACCCTTTACACAGAAATCCCTCCTGTGTGATTTTATTGAACTTTAAAAGTTAATCATTTTAAGACATCTAAACTTCATTCAACAATAGCATCTAAATATTGTAATTTGATTAGACAAGAATTTATAGTGCATACTTGAAAATGTCTAAAATATATATATATGTGAGTGCATTTAATCAACATAATGAACATAATGTATGTGAATGCATTTAATCAACTATATTAAATTCTGTATGAAATGCTAGATATATATAGAGCTAGTCTAGAATAAAACATATACAAAAAAATGTATCTACAAAAATATTAAAGTAAGAATATAAATAAATACAAATGATCATATAGAACTCATGAAATGTACTAAAAGATGCTTTAAAGTGGATATGAAATAACATGTGAAATCTATGTCAAGTGACACATATATAAATAAAATATACAAATACACATGTCTATACATGTACATATATAATCCATAAAATAAAACTAGCCTAGCTATCAAGACGATTAGTAAAATCAAGACTCATCTTCATTCCATGTGGACTAGATGGACCTATATCATGTTGTAGAAGAGTTCAAGAAACTTGAAATTAGATAAGGTTAAAGAAATTTTGATTTAATTTAACATAACTGATAAAATCATGAAATTAAATTTTTAAATCTAAACTCTAGAAAGTATGCATAAATTATCATCTGATCATGTGAATATACTGGCACATTTTGTTCAACAAGTGGTACAATTGTCAATTGAGGACTAAATGAATGAGCTGCTAATTCTTGGATATTCAAATAAAGAAAACAATAGGGTAGAAAATATTAGTGATAAAAAGGATTTTAATCATATATATATTTAAAAGACCTTAAAATTGTATAGGAAATTTAGTAAAGTTTAGGACCTCAAATGACATGGCCTCATGAAAATGACCCTGATCAGGAACCTGGCTAGCACCTATCAGTATATTGCTATCATCATGTATATAAATACATATGAAACACATATATTTAAATTTAAATATAAATTCAATTTAATTTGAATTTTAAATTTTAAAATAATAGTAGTACATCTAGTGAATTTTTAAAGTACATGTAAATTTCAAACTTAAATAGCTTTTGAACACACACACAAGAGATGGCCCATGCATAACAGTTGATGATGGCTCAAGAGCGCACAACACACCTTGTTGTTGGTCAGCCATGGATATCACATGAACTCCCTACATAGATACAATATATTGTTTCACACATGTTTACAAATGAATTAAATTCTATGGACATAAATTAGAATATATATAAATAAGAAATTAAATAATGCAACATTAAATTAAAAATAGATCTATATATATGAAATTTTCTAGGGTCAATATATATTGGTTTACCTGATTGTAAGGTGTTCCCACTTGTACAACTGCCAATTTAAAACAAACATGATCATATCGAGATGGCCTCCTATGGTCATGCATCTACACTAAACACTTCAAATTAATATTATATATAATTTAATGTTATTAAACATGAATTTTGGTACATGTAAATGTCGCACATTTCAAATAGATTAAAATGTGACTTGATGTACATACCTATGTAGGACAATCATTGGAACAGAGTAAATCCAAAACTAATTCCATCTCTGATGTAGGTGCATCTAAAGTGGATACCTGAGTAGGCCCATAGCATGGATGAATGCAACTTTGACAAAATTGTGGTTATGGCACATGTGAGCTGCTAGGACCATCTCCTCCATGCTCTCTATCACCGACTTCAGTTTCCATGTGGAGATCTCTTGAGAGAAAACTCAATGCCCCTAATGTCAACATCACTTCCTAATGCTGAAATGGTGCAAGAATACTAGGAGATGGAGGAGCAAAAATAGGTGATATCAAAGCACATCACTGAGGATTGACATGTGATCCTACTCTATGTTGAGGCATGCCACCCCCAACTCCCTGAAATGGCCTTATATCAAAATAATTGTGGTTTTTACCCATCTCAAACTCATCCCATAATTTTCTCAAAAAATGAAGGGACACGTCATAATTAGCATGTAGTGGATGATCAAAGACCATCCACCATCAATCCCAAAAATGTGTGACTATCTGCGGGTGCCTACACCATCTAATTGATTTTTTTTTTATTAAGAGGAATTTGTAGGTTAGTATGAGGGTCAATGGTTTGTTTAGTAATGTGAAGATCTAGGATCTCTCTATATGATAGTCTATCTGAATAGAATTGTCTCTTATCCACTCTCCATCGATGAAAACTATTTAAATCTACATTGATAGATTGAACAAAGTCAACAACAGTTTGCATCGAAGATGCAAAATGTGCTAGGTGGAGGGGCATATTAGGCTCATTTTTTTATCAAATTAATCTTTTCTTAAATGATGTTTATGTTTGCATTGATTCTTGCTCATAATTTAGCCTCATCAAATGCAGGGGTTGGAGGTGAGGGGTTAGGAGATGGAGGTGTGGGGTTTTGAGGTGGGGGGCTATGTTGTGGAGAGGGTAGAGGTGAGAGGTTTTGAGGCTACTCATTATGCAGACGATCCTCTATAAAAAACTTATCAACTAATGGTAATTGCTCCATGTTAAGGGCCACTACATGTTAAACAATTAGAAAAAAATATCAACAAACTAATTAAATAATGTATAATTTGAACTAAAAATTGCATTGAACACACAAATTTAAATTACATCATTTAGACTCATTCAAATTGAACATAAATGTACAACATTAATTTGGACTAATTATTCCATATAAAGTAAAAACTTAAGGCATATAATCATGTATGAGGCACATAAAACACCATCTCATGGAGTAGAAAAATATTGCATAATTTGTTCAAGAATTCGTTTTTGACCCAAAAATAAGGAAATTTTTTAACTTACTTCATGGTTAGATATTTAGAGTTTCAAAATGTGAAGGTAGAATATGCACACCCTAGTGGTATAGTAAGTAATCACATGAAATTTTGGGCCATTAGTGTGGTTGATAACTAAATTAGTATGAATTTCATTTCAAGTTTTCCCAAAAAATGATATTAATTTATCCTAACACCATATATTAATCATGAATTTCATCCTAATAAATAGTTTCTTTGGGAGGGATATATACATGATGATCATTATTAGGTATGTATACTTATTATCCCTATTTCCTAAATGTGAAGATGATGTTGAAGTTAATGGAAAAAGGGAAAGTTTCACTTATATGATGATGTCTAGAGATAAGGCGGATGTGCCTCAATATAGTAGGCTGAAAAAGTACTCAATTGACATCTTTTCTAGATATTACAAAGATATTTTGGAGTTGATGTGTATATTGTTTGGTCACAAGTATTACACCCGTTTTATTGGAGATAAGATCCTATAACTTTACACATTACTTAAGAGAAATAATTTCTTCCAAACTATATTGGAATCTTATTTTTGTAACTCTTAATAACTAATTTTTAAAGGATAAAAATGGAGAATAATGTGTAGCATATTGATGAGATGCGAGTAGCATACTTTTCTTGGATTTTTTTACTCATTTGAAGGGTTTTCACTAGTAATGTTTTCTTATGTAGAATGTGTCTTCTTCTTCATTTTTAAATTCTATGATATTCTCTATATTTTTTAAAAATGGAACTATTATAAAGTACATATGTCTTCCAAGAATGACTGTTATGATTACCATATTATGATGCCTTCTATTCATCATCCTTTACATGGTAACATAATTAGTTTCATTCATAGGCAAGTTGTTTAATTCCTTTTATGAGATACTAAGTACATTTATCAATAAACCTACACATATATTAAAAAAATGAACCTCAATTCATAATGTAATTCCCATTAGTTACTCCCCCATTCTCTAGATTCTTGTAACCAAACACAAGCCAATATGTGTGTGCTTAAGGACCCAATGGAAATTTTTGAGACCCCTCTAATCCAATATACATAATCTTTATATCTCTCACATACATCCCATAATTATGTCACATTATCATCCTCCTAAAATTATTATCCAAACCACTCCCATACCGAAACTTATAGTATACTTGGTTTTCCTCCATTTTTTCCCACTTTGAATAAGCAATTATTCATACCCATTACACTCAATGAAATAATATAAAACATATCAATCCCAACTTCCCTTCCCTCTGATACTATTAATCTTCCCCCCTCATCCCATATTTTGCTAATAACCCTAAAGAATATGATCTCATGGAGCAAGTACAATCCACACAAGCTAAATTATCTCTTTTGGAACTATTTTAGAATTTTCCTTCTCTTAAATACATCATCCAACAAGCCTTATAAAATATTATACTACCTATCGCAATAGGTCATGTCAAAATTAAAACACACTTTTTTCTATCACACCTAGTAAAGTCACTTATGATATTCTCCTTGGATGACTATGGCTCCATGAATGTGTGTTTATCCCTCCACCCTTCATAGATGTTTAAAAAATTTATGAATGTTAATAAAATTTATATTATATATGTTAATTTGAAGCCCTTTTTCAATTTTTTCAAGTTATATAAAATTATATTTTGCCTAGTCACACATATTTCACCTCTTTACTAAAATTTCATCAATAAAGGCTCACCCAAATCACCTCCTAATACTTCTTCAAAACTTACATCATTAAAAACTTAGAGGATAAATAGGTTTCACACATTACTAGTGAGGTTTCTTATGTTACACTAATCGCATGTGTATATGAGAAGAAAGAGAATGATATGGAAAATTTTGTGCATAGTTATGGAGTTTTATATCTAGTGTAGCAAGTTGTATAGATGAAAATAAAATTTCATCAATGTCGTTACCTTCTCATAGTCTTACCCCTTCATGTACCCTCTTATAATTTAACTACCCTTCTTCAATAATTGATCTGCCCTCGTCTAAAGGTCCCCCTTCATCTTCTCCCTCCTCTTCCCATAAATATGTTCATTCATTTAATAATAATATTTTTCCAAATCCCCTATCATCTTCTTTACATAAAAACACATCATTGATCATGACATTAGTTTACTTGCTCCTAGTACTATAGATCCCCCTTTCTCTTCTCATAAACTTGAATTATTATATGGCAAAGGGTTCAAGATATTAGCACACTCTAGATATAAAGGAAAAGACCCTGGCCTAATGAAGATAGTCTTACATGAAATCTATTCCCTTAAAACCATATTTTTGTATAATCAATCATGGATATTCTCCTAATACCTACTCTTACACTTCTTCATATTCTCATAATATCTATTATATTTTCCACTCCTCAATCATTTCTCACTAAAACTACATAACATAATTCTAGATTTACACACTATTATCATTCTCTTATGTACTATGAAAGGTAAAACACTTTCTTAAAAACACAAACTTCATGTGTATATGCAATCAATTAAATTAAGCATAGTTATCTAGCATATCGAATTTTGTAAATGGTATTCTTTTCAACGTGTCTACCTTATATTTCTTCTAATTATTTTATCATTCTTAGTTCATGTATATGTAGTGTAGAAAAATGTATCCCTTTTACATTTTCACACCTAATTAGGAATTAGTATTAAAATGAACTTAATCATGCAAAATGAGATTCAATTCAATGCAATACAATGAAAATGAATGCAAGATCTAGATCTAGGGTGAAAATGGACTCCAAAATAAAAAAAATGCAATGATCAAACATGGGTTCACCAAAATGAAAAAGGTGTAAAATGGGTAAGTTCACCAAAATGGGGTTGATGAACTAATTAGGACCTATTTCTCACTCTATTTCATTAGGAAACGAGATCCATACAATGAAATGACTTACAACCATTAAGCATACTAAGTCAAAGTGTGAATCTATTGATTTCCTTTTTCTGCAAGGATGAAGGTCCTGTTTAAACAACACTTTGGGGAGAAAGATTAAAAATAGTAAAATAACTCCAAAATGCAATCTACAACTTAGATCTAATAGATTAAGCTCAATACTAACAAAACCAGAAATTGAAATGCATATTAGAGAGAGGTAAGATGATGTGTACTAGTCACCAAAAGTGCTATGCTGAAGTTGATCTAGGACTCATTTGCCTGGGTGAATGGTTCTTGAGTTAGGGTATGTCTACAACTTTTGGGAGCCTCTGCTATAGATTCAAATCTCTCAATTTTGCCAGGTTTCAAGTTCAGAAATCCGAAAATAAATTTTGTAGATGAGTTTCTATGAGATGACAACTTTTACAACTTTGACAACTTCTCCAAATTTTCTCTTCAAGAGATCTTCAAGATTTCTTCCACCTAAATTTGCAAACATAAATAAAGAGCAAAATTGGAGAAGTTCTCAAAGTTGTCATCTCATGGAAAATCATCTACAAATTTTTTTTCTGGCTGTTTGAACCTAAAACCTAGGAAAATTGAGAAATTCATATATGTAGCAGAGGCTCCCAAAAGTTGTAAACAAACCCTAACTCAAGACCCATTCACCCTGGGGCAAATGAATCCTAGATCAGCTTCAACAAAACACTTTTAGTGATTGGTACACATCATCTTGCCTCTCTTTGATCTGCATTTCAATTTTTGGTTCCATCAATATTGAGCTTAATCTATTAGATCCAAGTTGTAGATTGCATTTTGGAGTTAGTTTACTATTTTTTATCTTTCTCCCCAAAGTGTTATTTAATCAAGACCCCCATCCTTGCAAAAAAAGGAAATCAGTAGATTCACACTTTGACCTAATTCGCCTAAGGGTTGTAAGTCATTTCATTGTGTGGATCTCATTTCTTAATGAAATAGAGTGAGAAATAGGTCCTAATTAGTTCATCAACCCCATTTTGGTGAACTTCCCCATTTTTCACCTTTTTCATTTTGGTGAACCTAAGTTTGATCATTGCATTTTTCTGCTTTTGGAGTCCATTTTCACCCTAGATATAGATCTTGCATTCATTTTCATTTCATTGTATTGAATTAAATCTCATTTAGAGTTGTTTAACTTGCATTGGTTTCCACTTCATTTATGGTTTTAGGATTGCATTTTTGCATCTCTTAAAATCTAAAAAATATAAAAAATAGTCATTTTGCAAATCATTTGCATAGCATTACATCATCATTCACTTGCATTTGAAAGTTGAATCAAAATTGCACATCAAATTAGGTCTCCTAGTTTGTCATTTTTTCATATTTTGCATTTGCATTCAATCTTAATTTCATAGAAAATTCAAACTGTAACTCACTGTTTTAGATCAAAATTTGGGAACCACTAGAATCAACTCAAAAATCTGAAAAAAATTAAAAAAATTAAAAATTAAAATTAAAAAACCCTAACCTAGGACCCATTTTCTCTTGGGCGAATGAGTCCCTAATCAGGGTCATTTCTTGAATTTTTGGGCATTAAAACATTTATTTTTGCATTCTACTTTTCTACTTTCAGATTTTTGTTTCAGTTTGCAGAATTACTATTACTTGAAATTGATCATATTAAGATTCATTTGATAAATTTAGTGCATTGTGTGAATTCAAAATTGCATTTACAAAACATCATTTTTAGGTTTTTACATAGCATAGTTAGAAAATTACCTTGTTATAAATCTAAAAATCCCCTTGCATTTCAAACAATGGACATGTGCATTGGTAATCTATGGAAGTCTATAACATCTTTAGTTAATGTTTCAAGTTATGTTTTTGGAAATGATCCTAATGCAATTGAACCCAATCATGCTCAATAAACTCCTAATGAATTTCCTCGTGAAGTTGACATCATTGGAGAAGATGATAATAGCATGAACAACTTCATAAATGATTGCCTTAACAATCTTGAGAACAATTCATCCTTGTACCCTTCCATTCAACAACCAACACCCCCTACCATCCCACCACTTGAGATGTTTGGTCTTCTAATTCCGAAAATTGAGTCATAAACCAAAGCCTAAACCTCCAACAATTAGTGAACCTAGCTCCTCTAATCAAGTGCATACCTATCCATCTTATGTTAACAAAGTGACCAAAGAACCCATCAATATAGAAGAGACCTATGGCCAAGGATTTAAAATCTTAACTAATCAAGGATGTGGCATAACTAATGAGCATGAAATTCATAAAATTCTATAACAAATCCCAAGTGAATATACTTAAGGATTAGGATACCAAAATCCTTATCCCTCCACATCTTCTAAGGATGCAAATTTCCTCCCTGATAATGATGAAGTAATGTATCACAAGGATGATAGGATCACTTTAGGTCCTTCTCCTTCAAATCAACCTCAACAAGATCCTCAAACAAGCGAGAAATCCAAACCTTACAAACTCAAAAAATTTCCATTCCTACATACTAAAACACAAATTGAATGAAAGATGGAACACCTTCTTCATATAGGATGGATTACATTGCCACCTCCTAGTAAGGGTAACAAGCCTAAGAACATGAATTATTGTGCATATTATAGAACCCTTGGGCACCTTATTGATGAGTGTTGTGCCTTAAGGAGGATCCTTGAGCAATTTGATATGATAGAGATTGTCCCTTAAAGCATGCACTTTGCTCTGTGCCATGTAATAGTTGTAGGATCATAGCATGCTCACTATTACATGTTTAATATTCATTGCAAATCATTTTCTTTATTGCAAAGAGCTCATTCTCACCACCCATCTCAGCTCATCCTTGTCCTACACTTAGTGGGGGCAAGGGGTTAGATAGCCTTGTCCTAGTTTTGGCACTTGATGTTGTCCTGTTGGCTAGTTGTCCACCTTCCATATATATTGATCAAGATTGGGATGTAGATGACCTGCTATAGGCGGACTTGCATGTGTCTTACTAGTCTTTTGTTTTGTTTTATTTTTCATGTTCTTTATGTGATTAGATGTGCATAATGTGATCTCCCTCATACTATTATGTTTGATGTGTCTCTCTCTTTATGTGTGTTCTTCTATATGTATCTACATTCTTCTATATGTCGTAAACATTTACCTTTGCTTTTGTCTTTTGTTTTCCTTTTAGGGATGATGCAAGATGTCAAGACATGATTTAGGTCTCTTCCATGTTGAATCAAAATATTTTTATTTTCTTTTTTCTCTCTATGTGTCATTATTCAGGTGTTATGCGAGTATTTAGGGAATGATGAAATTTCCAAGCTCTATAACAACATTGTAGCAAAGATATACTGACCCTAAATCCATAGATCCCTTATGTGTTTTGGGATTTCATTTTGGGGGAAAACCCTTCCTCTTTCTTTTTCACGTTGTAGCTTCATTCGGGAACATACAACTTGGCATAGGGCTTTCCAAATAAGCTCTTTTATCTTCTTTATTTGGCTACTTTAAAGTAAATTTCTCCCAACAATGGTGCTAGCAATTTCTTTAAAGTGGGGGTGTACATTGGTATTATTTTTAGCATTCCTCATGTTTCATTGTGCAATTTTATTTATTGTGATGTGTCTTTTTCTTGGTGGTGTCATTGGGTTTGATGTCTTCTGAGAGCGTGATGTTTCTTAGCATACAAATTTTCTCTTAGTGGTGATGCTACATGTTGCATCCCCTAAGATTGTGAATCTTTTACCCTTGACTTGTCCTCTCTTGGATACATTAGGCACGATGTTCCCTAAGAAGAGACCTTACATGAACTAAGCAAGATCCCTTTAAACAAACCTTTACTTGCATTTTTTTTCATATGTGTTTAGCATAACACAAATTTCTAACATTGTGAAGCCCAAACCCTTTTCAAGGCCACGAAGCATAACACACTTTTCTTGCCAATGGAGCCTTGCCTTGTTTGTTCATAAGTTCTTAGCATAATGCAACTTGTTAGACCTTATGCAACCCTATTTTTTGTGGTGCCTTATTGAAATTGTTAGAGGGGTAGCTTTAATATGGTATGGGAGCCTAAAAAGATTCTCTCATTTACCACCCTTGGGGGCTCACCTAGTGGACAACCTGAGGTTCCATTACCCTAGAGTGAGCATGCACTGCTTGCATAGTGGGCATCGTGTTCCTCTTATGAAAATTCTTGGACAAATAACCGAGAAATGTTCTACATCACATTGGACAATTAAGACTTGATCCTCCCCCCTTAGACAAATAGCTAAGACATGTTCCACATCGCATTGGACAATCGCTCGACTTGATCTGTCCTCTTTGTTCTCACCTTTGCTTTTAGGTTTTTGATGTTGTATGATTGAGAATATTTGTCATTGCTACGTACATATGTCTTTAATGTCTAATTTAATGTGAGTTTGATGCAGGGTCATCCTCTCACTAAAGTTGGGGCTAAATATAGTGTAGAAAAAATGTATCCCTTTTACATTTTCACGCCTAATTAGAAATTAATATTAAAATGAACTTAATCATGCCTTAATTTAGTGTTGTAATATGTATTTTACATATTCACATTAAGTTTAGGGGCTTATTAATAAAAATGGAATTAATTGTGCCTCATTTTTAGTGTTGTAGAGTGTACCTCTTTACACTTTCACACTTATTTAGGGATCCTTTAAATAATTGAGCTTAATTTTCCTTAATTGGCCTCTTTAATTCAAATCCAAGCCTAACTAATCACATTTTTCGAAGAGGAAATGTAAAATTCATTAATGCCTTAACATAACACTTCTCATTGAGCAATATGTGTCCTAAGTGAGTAATCTAGGACCCATGGCTGAATGGGTCCTCATTTAGACCTAAGACCTAAATTTAAATTATGTTTTTGGTGATATTTTAACATCTTCAAATCCATATTCAAATGTCGGCTTGTGTTATTTGAATTTTGGGAAATTAATGTTACATACCTATAAATATAAGGTCATTTCACTAAGTTTCATCTAAGCAATCTAAGATTTTGAAGTGAGCACTCCTATATAAAAGTTAGCATATCAAGAGCATTTTAGGAGAAATTCAAGGCATTCAAGAGCAGATTTATTGAAGAATTATTGCAGCAATCAAGATCTAATTGTCATGTCAAAGTATTCTTGCATGCATGTTATTGGAGCTAATACGGTGATGTAGTGTTCACGATCCATTCAATTATTCAAATCATAATTTCAAATCAAGTTTCAAGATCAAGATCCACATCCATTGAAGCCATTTCATGCAAGTTTTAGATCTACATTCCAAGGTTCATTCAAGGTTTTGGTGAGTTGTTACATTGGGTTGTTCATTCATCATTCCTTTCATGTTATTTTTATTCATTTCAAGGTTTGATTACCAAAATAGGGATTGACCAAGGCAAGCCCCCATTCATCAAAAACAAACAATTTTCCCCTCTTTGTGTGTTGCAAATTTGCAGGTTGAAGAAAAGTTGAATATCTCAAAAGTGCAAAATTGTAAAGTTGCATTTGTTGTCATCTCACAGAAACTCATCCTGGATTTATTTATAAATGTCTGACTGTGAAAAATGGAAATCTGGGAGTGCAAAAATAGGAGCAGAGGACCCAAAAACATATTTTGGAGATCCCTAACCAGGACCCATTCACCATAGGGCAAATGAGTCCTCATACAGCTTCTGAAAACACCATTTTGTGAGAGTTACACAACACTTATCCCTTCCAGATCAACCAAAAATTTTGTTGGTTCTGTTAGTTTTATGTTTAATCTACTAAATCCAAGTGATAGATTGCATTTTGGAGTTGATTTTCTATTTTTAATCTTTCTCCCCAAAGTGTTGTTTGACCTGGACCCCCGTCCTAACACAAAAAGGGAAATTGCAAGATTCCTCAAAGAATTCACTCACCTAAGGGTTGAAAGTGGATTTTAACTTCAGGGATCTCATTTACTAAATGAAATAGAAGAATAGGTAGGTTCATTCATCTCATTTTTCTCTTTCTAATTATAGTAAGTTTGGTGTAGTATCCCAAATCTAGTATAAAACCCTATGTGTTTGAACCCCCTAACCCATTTTTCTATGTTTCAATATATACTATCTAACTTTCTAAACCTTTAAAGTAGAGGAAAATTATTAGGAGAGAGTTTTCAAGAGCTAGCATAGACAATCCATGTTTAATGTACATTGGGATTATACAATCAATGATTAAATGAATTGTGATATCATAGCTAGTTATTTCTAGAATCTATGCAAGGTTTTGGGAGTATTATGCCAACCAAGAGGTTGAAAGTGGTAGTGGTGATTTAATTCCATAGTTCAAGGATTAGTTTTTCCAATACTAGTGAGCCACATTCTTAGTGATCATTCATTTATAATGGTAGGCAAGAGTCTATTAGGGTTTAGGGTTTAGGTTTTAGGGTTTAGGGTTTAGGGTTTAGGGTTTACGATTTAGGTTTTAGGGTTTTAGTTTTTAGGTCCAGGTTCTAGGTTTTAATTTATTGTACATGTATCCATTATTTTTATGAATATGTTTACAAATGGAATTTACAAACTATAGAATTCAACCTAATTACAACAATTAAAATAAGTAAAAATACAAACCATGAAATTACAAACCATAAACGTTACATTATATAATTAAATTTTAAACCATAATTACAAAAAAAAAAAAAATATAAAGCAAAATAAAAAAGCACAAATACTAACCTTGAGGTCATTAGTTCGAGTACATCAAAGAGAGGAGGTAGCAGGCACAATTTGGTGACATAAAGGGCTTCAAAAATAGGTACCCAAACTCCTCTAGTCACTCTCTCTGGTCACAAAATTTGTAGTGAAAATAAACCAACAATCATGTTTTTAAAAAAATAAATACCTTTTTGAAACATGTACCTATTTAGTAGCGAGTACTCAAAGCAAAATGGGTTCCCATTCGAATTTCGGCTCAAGATCTTGTTCTAAAGGGATACCCATCTTTTTCAAAGCGAATATTCATTCTTTTCAACAATTTTTTGGCCAAAACTTTCCCTCTTCATGAACCCAACTTCTTGAACTTACCCAAGGCCTAAAATAATGTCTTGGTTAATGAAATTATCCATAAGGTCAAAGATGAACCAATTGAAGAGTTCATAGATGATGTATTAGAAGAACCTCTAAGATTTATATTTTCAGAGAAGTTATCCATTTCCCAATCTAAAAGGAAAGAGAAATTAGACTCCATAACTCCTTACCAAAATAAGAGGGGAAGGAAACACAACCAAATAAATACTCAAGAAGATAAAATTTTGTATCGATCTAATCAAACCTTGACAAAAAAATAGAAGAGGAAGAGGAGGTTGCTCTCCTCGAAAGCAAAGAGGGTCCTTTCATGGAATGTTAGGGGTATTAATGCCCCTAACAAAAGATTCTTGAAAAAGTGTCACTTAGAAAGTAGCAGACATGAAATAATCATCCTTCAAGAAACCAAACTTTCCAATGAACAAGGTAACTTTATGTTGGGAAATTGGTCCAAAAGGGATCATTTTAGTATCTCAAGGAGATTTTGGAGGTTTGGTCATACTATGGGATAAAAAAATGTTAAAATTGATAGAGTTTCTTTTGGTTCAAATGGGATGTTGGTTAACATTTAGATTTTATCCTCACTCCTATCATTTTGGCCATTTAACATTTATGGCTTGATCTACATAGCTTCTAGAAAGTTATTATGGGATCAATTTAGTTTTTTACTAAAAGTTCTAAAAGAGGGGCCAACTATTCTAGGAGGGGGCTTAAATGTAATAGTAGAACAAAGAAAAAAATAACTTGTATAAGCTCCCCTATAGTTCTAGAAAACTTTCAAGATTTCATTTCTTTGAATAGTATTTTCTATTGTCCTACTTGTAATGGTAATTGGACCAATTGGCTGAAATATTTTCATCATATTATTTAGAAGCTTTATGGATTCATCCTCTCCTCATCTTGGCTGTATGGATCAATAAATGTCTCCAACACTATTCTCATTTTTTGTAGATCAAATCATTTCCTAATTCTACTAAATATTTTTTAGCATAGATCCACAAATAAATTCCCATGTTTAAATTTGAAGCAATGTGGTTTAGAGATTAGAACTTTGTGTCTCTCTAGTTCTTTACTGAAAGTTATAAAAGATGGGTTGGCTATTCTAGGAGGGGGCTTAAATATAATAGTAGAACAAAGAAAAAAAAAATAGCATGAATAATCCCCCTCCAGTTTTAGAAAACTTTCAAGATTTCATTTCTTTGGATAGTCTTTTCTATTGTCCTACTTGTAATGGTAATTGGACCAATTGGATGAAATATTTTCATCATATTATTTAGAGGCTTTATAGATTCCTCCTCTCCTTATCCTAGCTATCTAGATCAATAAATGTCTCCAACAAGTTATTCTCTTCTTTTCTAGATGAAATCACTTCCTAATTCTACTAAATATTTTTTAGCATAGATCCACAAATAAATGCACATTTAAATTTGAAGCAATGTGGTTTAGAAATTAGAACTTTGTATCTCTTTCCCAATCTTAATGGGACATTTTTTATCAAATCAAAAGTACAAGGATGTTTCAATTGTGTTCAAAACTCAAACACATAAATTTAAAAATAAGAAAATGGAACAAAATTCACTTCAAAAATACCTTTAAAAGAAAAGAATTAGATCCAACAATAATTACATGATTGGAATGATTTTTTTATTCAAAATGAAATGAACTCAAAGTCTGTGTACATGGAGAGAAAATTCAAAAAAGATATAGTAGAAATATTACTTTGAGAAGATATCTATTGGAGAAAAAAGTATAGAGAAACTTGGCTAAAAGAACAGGATAGGAACACACAGAAACTCACCCCTCTACTAAATTGAGAAGATAATAAACTCATGTTTCATGGATTAAATCATCAGAAGGGAAAGGCTTGAGAAACTAATGAGAAATAGTAAAATAATTCTTTTCTTTCTTTGAATGGCTACTTAACAGATAAGATGAGGATTAAGCTAATGTTTCCTCAAAGCTACTAAGTCATATTCCAAGTCTCATATTAGAAGAAAATAATAGAACACTTCTTTCAAACTTCACAATGGAAGAAATTTAGGAAGTTATATTTTCATTGTCTAGTGATAAGGCAGTCGGTCCAAGTAGTTTCTCAGCTTTTTTCTATAAAAAATGTTTGGACTAAAGTGGGCAAAGATGTTTGGTTCGTAGTATAGTAGGTATTTCTAAAATAAATGAAGACCACCTTCACTGCACTAATTCCCAAGAAATCAAACCTATTATCCTTTTCATATTATAGACTAATCTCCTTGTGCGCACATCATATAAGATCTTTTTAAGAGGCAATTACATTTACAAATTTGGGCATATTTTTCCTCTTAATATTTTAGATGAACAAGGGGTTTTTTTTTGGGGAGAGAGCTATCAAAAGGAGTAGTAATAGTAGACAAGGTGCTTCCTTCAATTCAATGAAAAAATCAATTATTATGTCGATTAAGTTGGACATGACAAAGGCTTATGACAAGGTTAGTTTGGAATTATTGATGTAGGTATTACAAAATTTGGTTTCTCAAAACATTGGTGTAAATAGATATTTTTGTATCTCAGGGGTAATCTCACAATAATGAATCCCACTTTTGGCCAAGATGGACATTGATATCAACATTTTTAACTAAATCTTCACTTTTTGAGACCTATAACAGCTAAACCATTAATAATTTGAAGATGATGCAAACTAGTGATTTGTGTGTAGATTCTAAATATATTTTTTAATTTTTTTTGAAATAAATCATTAATCTTTCTACATAACTTTTAATAACTATTTTTTATAGTAAACAATATTTTTTAAAAGTAACGTTTATGTTGTCCAACATAACTTTTTGTTAGAAAGGATAAAATTATAATTTTTAATATATAGATTTGTAACATCAATATCTAGTGCATCGATATTTTTCATAATTTTTGTTACATAATTTTTAATTATTTTTTTAAGTCA
Organism: Sequoia sempervirens; assembly: GCA_007258455.2. Classification (NCBI taxonomy): domain Eukaryota; kingdom Viridiplantae; phylum Streptophyta; class Pinopsida; order Cupressales; family Cupressaceae; genus Sequoia; species Sequoia sempervirens. Next base: position 20,098 of record VDFB02255837.1, read on the forward strand.
AGGTAATTATAATTTGGACATAGGTGTATGTCGTCAAGCATAACTTGTGTATATATCAAAATTCAAAAAAAATGGTGAAAGGACATCAATACCTAGTACACAGATTTTTTTGGATTTTATATTCAATATTTTATTATTTTTCCACCTGTGTAGAATGAAGAACTTGATGTTTGGTGAAAAACCTATGTTCAATAAAAATTAAATTGAATACTTAATAAAATGAAAATATATCAAAATTATACTTGTTGGAAAGTTTGTTTCAAGGACTACAATATTGAAAATTATCTTGTCAAGTTAATTACATTTGAAGCTCCAACTTGAGGTTTGAAACTGGGATTTATGAGGAAATTTTGAAGCAGACATTGAAAGTGTCTTACTAAGGCCCTTCGTTTGAAGGTATTTCAAATGAATGCACCTTCACTTGAAGGTATTTTGTTCCCATAAAAAAATGAAAAAAAGCCTTCGAACGAAGGTAATTTCCAAAAATGGAAAAAAAATCCTTCAAACAAAGGTCCCTTTTCATTCCTTTTCTAAAAATTTCCATATAAGGAATAAAAATGGATCTTCATTCAAAGGTCTCTTTTTTCATTTTTGGAAATTACCTTTGTTTGAAGGTTTCAACCTTCAAATGAAGGTACTTTTTGACATACTTTCGAATGAAGGTAGTCCAAAAAAAGTTGTCACTCCCTTCTGAAATTTTCATGTTCCAAGTTTGGGACCTAGTATTGTGGGATTACCCTGGGCACAAGGGTTTCTATTCTTCTCAATAGGCCCAATAAGTTTATTCAAATCCACCTAAGGTTTAAGACAATAGGATCTAATTCCCCCTTTATTGTCTATTCTAATGGTAGAGGGTTAAAGAAAATATATAACAAAAAATAACAATAGATTTGGAAAGGAATTACTATTTCTAGGTTTTTAGATCCAATTGACCCACATCCTTTTTGTACTAAACATTTTATTGATAAGTAGGTGGTATTTTACACAATGTGTCAAATTATGATATTGTTATCAAGATTCAACCGTGTAGTTTTTTTATTAAAACTCATTGACCCATGTTTCATGAGTAGTGGCTCACAAGAACCCATCTTTCATGATAATGAATGGTCCACTTAGCACTCATTGCATCTAGGTGATGCTCATAGTGAAGCATTGGGCCTTCTCGGGAGGTCACCCATCCTAGTACTACTCCAACTCAAGCATGCTTAACCATGGAGTTTTCCCCAAGGTTAAGCCCACTTAGCTTGCAACCCTATTTGCAAGAAATGTCACAATCAAAACATTTTATTGTTTAGTCAAGCTAATTTTTAAGAGTAAAATCCATTAAGAATGCTCTAGCAGATTATTGTTTAGTCTTAGGTCAAGAAATTAACCCTTCAAAATCAAAGGTTTTTTTTTAAACTCTTCCCCCAAATCTAATGAAAAGTTCCAAGCCTTCTAGGATTCAAACCATAAACTCTTCCTTGTACCTAATTAGGTGTATATCTCTATTTTTAGGCAAGATATAGAATGAAGTATGGAACTCAATGATCTTCTTTATTATTAAAAACTTGCATTGTGGAAAGTAAAATACCTAATAATGGTGGGGAGATTAACATTGGACAAGGTTGTCGTTTCTACAATTCCAATATACATTATGTCCATCCTCAAGGTTTTGAGTAGAGCAGCTTCCAATATTGGAAAAAAAACATTTAAGAGTATTTTTATGTAGATGCATTAGTGGAAATAAAAATGTGCCTCTTTTATCTTGGGAAAAGTGTGAATTAATATTAGTTGGGGTCTACAGTACACAACATCAATGCAAAAAAAAAAGCTCTTTGAGCCAAACTTGTTTAACATATGTACTCCAAACTAAATTTTTGATGGTGCAAAACTATGCAAGCCAAATACCTTGATTCAAAGATAAATGAAAGAATCCTCACAACTTCAAACCCTCCTCTAGACTCAAAAATGTGTAACTTTATTATCCAAAGGTGAGAATTTATCCTTCCTCACTTGTCTTGGGTAATCCAAACTAGGAAGAATAAACCTTTTGGGATGACTCATGGAATGGTTACAAACCTTTGGATAGACCACCAAGCCTCCTAAAAGAAAATACTTTTCTTACTTAAGAATTGGGGAGATAAAGACTTGAAGATTATCTAACTATTAATTGGAAAGATAAATTACCAAAAGTTAAATAGGAAATCTTCATGAATTGTCCTACTAGAAAATAATAATAAAATACTCAAAAAAAATTAAACAAAGGGAATAAATAATTCTCTCGAAGGGAGGATGAAGTAAGATGGATGACATCTAAAAATAGAGATAATTTGATATGTCAAGTTTTTTTTTGGTTCTTAACCATTCCTCAAACTCGGGTGTTTGGCCTATTTCTTTATGTTAGGATAAGTTTTGTCTTCCCAAAGCTAGTTATTTTACATGATTAGCACTACATAACAAAATTCTCACTTGTAAAAAGTTGGAAAAACAAGGCATTTCCACATCCTTCAAGTGTGTGCTCAATGAATTTGAAATAGAAAACACTAATCATTTTTATTAAACTACTCTTATATTAAAAACGTTGGAAATGGTTATATAATTAGGTTAGCTAGGAAGGTGTCTTTCCTATCTCTATATTCCAACATTTTCTCAATTAACCTTTCCTTAACCAAGAATTAGCATTTGCAAGTATTTGAATCATTAGCCCTTCCCTATTAATATAGCATTTGTGGAAAGAATGTAAGAAAATAATCTTAAAAAGATCTCCTTTACTACCGGAGACACAATTATTCAAAATTGAAAAGGCAATATTAGAAACTATAATTTTATTTGTGTATAAAAAAAAAAAATCAAATCTAAAAAAAATCTCAAGTTGGGATAGTAAGGTTCTCAAAATTTGACCTTCTCCCAAGCCACCTCTAGCAAATGGTTTAATTTGAAAGATCAAGCAAAATTGATAAAATTCTTGTTCATTGAAAATCTCCCACACTTTTCCTAACAAAAATGAACTTTGATAAAGCATCTCAAAGAAAACCAAACTCTTTTAAAGTAGGGTTTGTTTTGAGGAATAATGAGGGAATAATTATTGGGTTCAATTGTAACAAAAAGAAAAAATATAAACAAAATTCATATTGCATGAGATTCTATGGTATTAATTAATGCAATCAAAGAGAAGTGTATAAATAATTGGAAAATCATAAACATTCTTCAATCGGCATGGCAACTCAAAAAGCTTTGCCTACTGTGAGTATTCCAACTATTTCTAAGAAGCTAACAAATTAGCAATATTTTGGCTAATTTAGCAATTAACTAAAATGAAGATATGGTCAAATTTAACTAAGAGAAGGATATAGAGGGTGCCAATTCAAGTTTGTCACTCACTAAGAGGGTTAGAAGATTTTAATTAATTCTTGTGATGCCTTATGATTGTAGGATTCTAAAGACCTATCTTCATTTCATGGCCATGTCCCCTTATGATCCATTTATGTTTTAATGGTCAGATTCAATTACCACATTTACTACTGGGTACCAAATCACATTGCTTGAATGATGAGTTCAAGTCATGCAATCTATCTCCCCCTTTTCTAGTGTCTATAAAATCCCCATCTTGGGCACAACAAATTTTTTTATACCTTTAAATACACAACAACTACCAACTTAACTAACCAAGCATATTCCATTTAGATTAGATGGGATAAACTCAAAAAAAATCCATCCATCCTGGTGACATCAAATCAACACAACTACTTATAGGCTTACACTCAAAACTGTGGTAAGGTCCCAACAAAAAGGTCTTTCCTAGACCTACAACCTAAGCCTCAAGGGTTCACAACGACCCTACATATGTTCCCCTCATGGGAATCAGAGACATCGTAGTTCGCCCCACAATGTTAGAGGGAGTTCAATCTCTCCTCTTGCATGAGATCTATTATCTCACCTTAACCCATAACTATTAAATTAGTACATATAAGCTATCAACATAGTCCATTATAATATAATGATAATAATCTTCCCATCAAGTGTTAGGTCCATACCAAACATTACCAATCATTAGTGTAAAAACATTCACAACATTCACAAGGGGTCATTCATACCTTAATTAAAAAGATCATACACATTTACTGTCACAAGTTTTCCTCCATATACACAAGCTAATTAGCTCATACACAATACAATTACAACAGTGACCAGATCATACACTAATCACAAGTGCGACAATGACTAGATCATACACAAATCACAAGTATAGTAGTGACTGGATCATACACATATCACAAGTATAATAGTGATCAACTCATATGTACATCACAAGGGTAATCATAACTGCCACATTTGTACATCACAAGTACACAATGAATATCTTATATGCATATCATATTTACATTAGTAATTGGATCCATCATATATCACAAATACATAGTGACAAGCTCCAACATGCATCACATATGTAGAGTGACTGGCTTACACATCGACAAAGGTTGAATAACACATGTCCATGATGCATCCCAGATAGAAAGAATATTGGTGCATTGTGCACTACACTGTGGGTCCTATCCTTTTCTCTAGTCTTCTCCACCATTGGAAAAACGGGAAGAGGATTCAGTGCATACCATACTACATCGTGGGTTTTTCCACCATCCCAAGGGTTTTCACAAGTAGTGAACCTACCAAAACTAGTGGATTCTGACGTTGATCACCTATAGGCCACCAGAAACAAGTCTGTCCACCCAGGAAGAAGTAGCTCCCGACATATACCACCTTGTGACCTTAGTGGTATTTTCAGCTATCTTCTTCACAATCCCATGTAACACTTGGCATCAGTCACTTTTGTGCTTACCAGTGCCAACTAGTGAACCCTCTCAATAAACAATTAGCCCCAGATTACCGTTACCCACATGGATGGGTCCCTACCCGTGCAACCACTACAATCGTATCATAACCAGGGTAGCCTACTACCTTCACCTCTATGAACCAGGTGAATGTTGACTAATCCCTAGAAGTAGCCCATACATCAGTCATTGGCATGGTCCAATGACTACTTGTCACTGCTCAAATATCCTGGAGGTTCACTCTTGGATGGGTCATACATAACATGAATCACAATCTCAATCCATAGATACACAGGCCTATACATAAATACATAGATATGGAGTTGAATTACATAGACACATAAGAGATACATGGAACCAACACTAGATGGACTTTACCCATCATATACGTATAATCAAATGCCCATTATAAAGTAGATGTAGTCAATCTTCGCTTATTATATAAAATCATATTATGTATTAAATACAAAATATTAGATTCCCTTAACTTGTTCATGCACATCTAGTACCCATTCAGCCTCAAACTGAAGCCTACTAAAGAGAGAAGGTCAAACCAGTTGGGAACAACCCCAACCCTTGGAGTTATCGTGCCCCTAGATCCTTCCCCTATGGACTTGAGGTCACAGGGACTTCTTCGCCCAAGGACCACCTATGTTTCCCCTTCCAAATAGATCAAAGTCCCACGTAGTTATCCTCACATAGTCTCTTAAGGATACCTATGCACTAGTTTCCCATAATCAAGGTTTTTCTAACACCCCCCCTTAAGGATATTGAGGTTTTTACCCCCTTTTTTTATAATCCAACTTGAATTCCCTTGTGTTCATTTAACCAACATAGGGCTAAGCTTATTACTCAACATGAAATTACCTTGGTTTACACAACTCCTTAGGAAAGCATTTCTACTTTGAAACTCATATAATAGGTTCAATATTAAGGTTTTTATACTCAAGGGGCATATATATATATATATATATATATATATATATATATATATATCTTTATATAATAAATATAAGGGCTTTATCTCTATACCTGATTGTCATTCTAGACTCATATAGCATGTCTCAATATTGTAGTAAGCAAGAAAGATAAAATGCCATTAAATGACCTTATTACTTTTATTTCTCTTATAATAAAATTTCTCAAATGGTCTCCTAATATCCTTTTGAACCTTGAAATACATTACACTTTAATTATAAACTTTCTTTAAGCATGATCAATGTCCAAGTCATACTCAAGATAATTGGAAATATTGTGCACATCATATCTTAATATAAGGATATTCATTCCTTAATATTAGTAGTAATAAAATTCTTGACCTCCTAAATTCATTTATCCTATGGTGTAACGACTATCCTTGAATTAGCTTAGCTCTTAACTAGATAGTATTTTCACTTGGAATTTGTAACTAAATGCTTCTTATAATTTCATATGCCCACCTACTAGGATACCGACCATATCATAATATGTCTTTTGATAGAAATACCAACTATAAGGAACTCATGTTTGAGACCCATCCACTAACCTTAGACTTAATAAACCACTCATATAATATACCAGTGTCATAGTCTTTAAAACTATTGTCTTCAAGGTAAATACATCATGCAAACTATAGTGCATTATCCAACTATCAGAAGGCATACATCAATAACTATGACTTTTCTAAGCTTGATCAATATCTAAGTCATGCTCGAGGTAGTGGAAACAATGTATCTACTAGATCATCATACAGAAATACACCCCATAAAATTTGGTAAGATTAATAGTTACAAATACCATACAAGTTCTCCAACCATAGAGGTTAACATACTTTCCATAAGTTCGTCCAATTTCAACCCAATTGTTATACCATGAATGATATACTAAGATGCTTCCTCATGTTATAAATTCTACAATTTAGTGATCCAATACGTTTTGAGACATGATAATGACCTTCTTATTACCATCTCATATAACACATGCAATGAACAATTATATGTATACATGCCTTGTAGAATTGTGGTCTGAAGGATGAACTTGTTGCAAATTATATTTGATGAGAAATGATACAAAAGCCTTAGAAACTAGTGTAAGCAAAAGAGACTAAATGTCATACTATTACGTTCCTCGAAAATAATGCTTATGAGCTTTTTTTAAGCATAAATCAACCTTGATTAAATTTTCCTTGGTGGCAAAGGTGAATATTTAGAGTTTGAATACTATTTTATTTTATCTTTTAAGTAATTATGAAAAAGGAATTATACTTAGCTCTAGTCCAATAGTCTAGAATATATTTCTTTTTGTAGATAAAAGAAAAACTTTTTGATCACTGATCCATGCAACGACAGTCAAAATGGCATGCAAATCTTGCTCCCGATGTGCCTGTATTGGCCAAGGTTGCCACTAGAGTCCCACTTGTTGCCAAGCTTGCGATGCAAGCTCATTATGAAATGATCCTCTTCTTTCCTCCTCTTCTCTTTTTTTTTTTTTTTTCTTGTCCCCTTACTCCTCGATCTGCTATTACTAGCTTTCCCCCTTTCCAACATGGTGTTTGTTGTCTTACCCACTCCCCTATCTCTCTCTGTGTGACATCTTCTACTTGCATCCCTTTGTTATCTCTTTCCCCTGCGATTCTTTCCCTTTTTCCTTCCAAAATAGAGAATAAATAATTGCCCTTTGCTTTCTCTTTCTTTCTTCTCCACAAAATTCCTTTATCACTCACATTAGATGGAAACCCATAACCTAATCAAATACTTCTCATTTTGTGCAAGCTAGGGGGATATTAGCAAGGGCTACAAAATTTATCTTTCACTTGCCAATAATTTTTTCTAAAATGATTCCTTCAATCGGAAGGTGTATGAGTTCTGGTAGGGTTTTCTTGTGTCTATGGCCGTTCTTGGCCCCTCTTGTGTCTTACTGTGATCTTTGCGTAGGATTTTTCTCTTTTCCTGTGTATGACCACATTTACTGCAGTTTTTTTGTTTTAATATGCCTTCAACTGGCTCTAACCTAGCAATTAATGTTGGTGTCAGCGGTTCAATGACTCTGCACAATGGCTCCTCTAAACAAATGACCCTGAAAATTTGTTCTGAAAGTGTTTCACAAGGTAATTCTTTTGACTCCTAGTTGATGTGGTTTTACCTTTGCCTGATTTTGATTCTACTTGTAAATGGCTTAAGCAACATACTCTTGTTGGATACTTTGTTAGGAGGACTCCCCCTGAAAGTGTGCTTAAAGAATGGGTCCACAAGGCCTGGGTCCCTCATGGGGTCATCCTTGATATGGTTCAAAATTTAACCAAGGGTTTTTTCCTTTTCCATTTTGTGGAGGTGAGTCATGTTCAGGAAATCCTAAATCATGGTCCCTGGTATGTCAAGTCTTCTCTGTTAGTTTTCTAGTTGTGGACCCAAGACTTCATTGTCTCAGATGACACCAAGTTGTGGGTCCTGAGATGGATTGAGTTCCCAGGGCTTCCCTTTCCTTGTGTTCCTTTTTTGAGTCATATTGCATCATCTCTGAGGAAGGTCATTTGTATTGAGCCAGATAGGTCTTTCCAGGCCCGACCCCAGAAACGGGTATGTGTTGAAGTGGACCTTTCACAAGATTTGAAAGACTCCATTAAAATTCAAATTGGAGATTTCAGGCATACCCATAAGGTCACTTATTTTAATCTATCGAACACA
>VDFB02255838.1:0-63262 GCA_007258455.2 Sequoia sempervirens
TGATGGAGTTAGAAGAAACTAGAAACAAGGCTATGAAGAATATGGAACGTCAACAAATCCTGACTAAAAGAACATTTGATAAGAAAACTAGATCAAGAGATTTCATGGTGGGAGATCTTGTGCTGAAATGGGATGTTCTAAAGGGTAGGTTGGGCCATCACACCAAGTTTGACAACATGTGGACGGGTCCATTTGTTATCAAAGACTACAAAGAATACAATGTTTACCAACTGGCCACAATTGAAGGTGAAGTGCTTCCTATCCTAGTCAATGGGATACACCTCAAGCCTTTTTTTGAGGTTTGATAAGCTCCTCCTTGTACATGCTTTAGGTTAGATTTCATGCATTCAATAAGTGTTGTTGCACTTTAGTTTAGTTGTTGTTGCATTCCCTAAGTGTTCTAGCATAGTTAGATAGTTTTCCCTTCTATAGTTTTCCTATTTTCAATAAGTTTCCAAGTCTTCTAATGAGTTACAAATGAGTTACAGCCATGTGCAAGGCTGCTCCAGGTCTGCTTCTAAGTTTTCCTAATGACTTCATGCCCAATGGACAAGTTTAGGCTACTGGTTTTCATGTTTAGCAGGCAAACATCCAGCTGAGGTCGCCACAAATGTTACCCAATTTTCACCTACAGGCTCAATCAGGGGAAATTATGTTTTAAATTCAGCACGTGGATTAAATGTGGCTCCCATAAGGGTTGAGCCCACCGTGCAGGTGTTCGGATTTCATTGGGAAGGTCTTTATCTGATGCTATTTCACAAGGAAGTCTATTGGAAAGTCTTGCCTCAGTCAGATTTGGCATAAAACTCTTGAGGAAGAAAGTCGCTAGGACCTTTTAGATGTCTTGCCGACTGGCAATGTGTTATATTCATTTGAGATCCACTAGTCGACCAGACATTTTATTCACTGTAGGTTTTTATATGTCTCCCCGACTGCTGAGGTCTCACCGACCATTGCATAGGGCTAGTGTCGCCGAAAGAAAGGAGTTCGGTGAAAGGTCTGGCCGACAAGAGGAAGTCTTGGCGAAAGAAAGGAGTTCGCTGTAATGTCTTGACGACCAAGTAGAGTCTCAGCGATAGGGGGTAGCAAAGGGGTAAAGTCTCACCAACAGGGGGGACTCTTGTCAAAGTGAAATGACGTCGACATAAAGTTTTGAGCTCGGCGAAAGGTCTCACCGACCAAGCAAAGTCTCCCCGAAATGAAATGAGCTCTTGCTGAAACATATGGTCTCGCTGAGAAGTCTTGCTGACCCGATAGGGTCTTGCCGAAATGAAGTGAGCTCGAGGCGAAAGAAAGGAGGTCGACATGATGTCTCGCCGACCCGACAGAGTCTCAACGAAAGATTTAAGTTCGGCGAAAGGTCTTGCCGATTGGAGGAAAGTCTTGCCGACCAAGCAGGGTCTCGCCGAGATGAAATGAGCTCGCCGAAAGATCTTGAGTTCAGTATAATGTCTGGCCGACCCGATAGTGTCTCGCCGAAGGATGAAGGGCCTGCTATGACCTCTTTTTGACTGAAAGATGTCTTGCCGAATGTGGATGTTGTGCTAACGGAGCCACGCAGCGGTATAACCCTTGAGGCCGCTCGCTATGATGTCTGGCCAATAGCGATTGTCTTGGCGACCACTGTGGATATCGATATGACTCTGGCCACTCGCTATGAAGTCTTGCCGACCGTCGTATGTCCTGTCAACCATCTTGTGAGGTATACTCGCATCGGGGAGACACGATTAGTGTCTCATCAACATGTGATTTTATGTGAACAACCTTTGACCACCGAGGAATCTTATGTGGAATGTGTTCACCCAATCAGGGGGAGCTAAAGGTGAACCATTGGCCATTTGACTAATTGACTGCCCCTATGAGGGAAATCAACAGAATGTAAGCAACATGGATCTGCTCTACGATCAAATATGATGGATCATTCGGTGGACAGAGGTGTTCGTCTGTAAGGATCTAAGTAGGATAAACTTGATGCTGCTTCTCGAGGGGATCAACTTGAAGAAAGATCTGAAATAGAAGGAAGAAGCCGTGAGTCTCAAAGATAGTTGGGATGTCTGCTGGAAAAGGTAGAGTGACATTTATGATAATGCTTCAGGGCATTCAAGGCAGCTCTGATGGAAGTTCAAAGGTGGACACGGGGGCCAGAAGTTAATGTGATGGTTACAGTTACCTTGGAGGACGTGTAGCAGATATTGCATTTTCCTATTCATGATGATCACGTGATTTATGACATCGATGTCAAGTTCGATGCATGCCTTGAGGTGATGGAGATGGACCAGATTATATTGGTCACATCTCAGATTGATTTGGAGACATACAGAGGTCACGTGCTGACCTTTAGATTGATCATTGCAACCATCATTTCTGGTTTGGTCGCTCCAGATAGACACAACATAGTATTTAGCCCAAGATGGGGCTTGGCATGGCACTAGATGCTATTTAGGACTCTATTTACATGGGGGCTTGTGATGCTAGCCTCCTTGTACCATGATTTACATGAATTTGTTTATTGTGATGGGAGAGTCATTGGTGCAGGGGTTACTCTGCTACACATTTGGGCATGGGTGCTTTGACCAATAGTTCAAATGGCAGACGTGGAGCCAAATGATCCCATCATTTGGAGATATAGAGGTGCCATTACTCTAAGGCACACTGGACAGATTTGGCTCTCGTATTGGAGATGGGTTATTGATGACATGACAACTTTCCACTAGCGCCCATGGCTTCAGATGGTGCCATAGTTTGATAAAATTCAACAACTATATTTTTCCAGACAACCTCATTATATGTAGGGTCGAGAGCACATGATGATCAAGAGATATCTTCCTAACAGGGTGGCTCGTCAGTTCGGGGATGTAAAAGATAGGCCTGGCGATGCATATAGGGCCACTTTTGTGAGATCGGCCAGAGAGGTTCCCACATGGGGACCGACCATTCCAGCTCCAAAGGCCGTTGAGAGCTTCATACAGTTGGTGGCCTAGCCTTGGGAATATGATTAGGGTTAGCTAGTAGCATAGACCACTTCAGCATATGATGCATGGTTCGTCCCACCCAGGCAACTTTGACAGATTCAACAGGTGCTCCTCCTAGAGGGAGACCGAGAGGAAGGGCAGCTAGAGGTAGGGGACAAGGAGGACAGGATGGCCAGGATAGATAGGTTCCGGGAGCTCCTCCGGTTGGACAACATCCACAAGTTTAGCCATAGGTGCAGCCACAAGTACAGCCACATCCAGGACCACCACCACCACCACCAGATGCACGAGACGCTTTGATACAACAGCTGTAGCAGTAGGTGTAGACATTGACTAGTGAGCGGGACTAGGTCCATCAATAAATTTTTGCTATTACTGTTGAGTGAGACCAGGCTTGGTAGTAGGTGGTCGTAATGATAGCAGAGAGAGATTAGGCGCTGCAAAGAATTCAGGCTATCACAAGAGAGAGGGATCAGGAGGTGGCCAGGCAGCAGAAGATTGAGGTGATGGTGGAAGCAACACATGGTCAGACCGTGTCAGTGTGGTTATATAGAGAGGCTATGATAGAGGCTCCATACTACAAGCAACATTATCATTGGGATGTTCCAATGGCTATTCAACAACCAAAATTTTCTCAACACAACGATGCGCATCCCCGAGTAGAGGATTAGCCTTAGAGGCAGGTTGGAAAGGGTAGCAACGACCAGGGCTAGCTTTTTGATGTATAGACATTTTTTGATTTTGCCTCATTCTTTATCACCTATATACATTCATGGGTTCCTTTTTTATAGCCTTGTGGATATTGTATTTATAATCGATATACATACATTGATCCAGATTTTGTACCATGGCACATTTTTTGATATATATATACGATACATATACATATGATTCATGTTATAATGTGTTCACTTTATTTCATGTATGGATGATCATGATATGGATGCATTTTATGTAATGATGTATGAATGCACTTTATTTTATGCCCATGTGATATGCAATGATCATGATATGGATGGATGCAATGTTATGTTCTTTTTCATTATCTTTTCATGATATGACATGGATGGATGATGATGCAGATGTTATGGATGCATTTCTTTTTTGTGTATTTTCTATGCATGTTTTATGATGATGTGTGCATATGGATGTATGGATGCAAATGCTTATGATATACAATGATTTAAGATGCTTAGAATAAAAAATCTATATTATTCACCATAACTCAAATGATTATGCAGAATGTATGATGTGATATGATCAAGAGATGTATGATTATGCTGATTGATGTTATTATCTTATGAGATGCATTTATGTTGATGGTTTGTGGATGTAGGGTGGATGCATTGATGATGTTTTTGTTGACTGTCATGATACCAGGTTAGCGCGGAGAGAAGATAGGAGAATAAAGAATGAATGACCATTGTTGATGATGATTGCTTCAAAATATCCAACAAGTCCTTGATCCATCGAGACTTTATTAGAGATGGTGATGAGACAATGCAAAATGCAGGATGAAATGCAGGGTGATGAGATGCTCACACTTCGGGATTGGGATTTTCCATCGTTCCTTATTGTTTGATATAACACATAGATACGATGCATCAAGGTATTGATAACTAGGACAATGTTGTATCTAGTGTAATGGAATTTGACTCGACAAGCAGATAGGATAGTTCTTGTTCACATCTTGACATACAAAAATGTCCTTGGAATGCAAGTTAGAAGCTTAGAATATATTGGACCAAAGCATACACAATAGTCAACAACATACTCCAAACGATCTTCCTACACACAACTAAGGAAGTATGCGCCAAGATTATTTTAAAAGAGTACCCACAAGCACAAAAAATGAAAGATAATGATTGATGCCCCATTCCTTTCTCTCTAAATCATTTTGTTAAACATCATTGAGAGGTCCTCAGAATGGGTCATTAAGATAAATGATCAGAAAAGATCAAAGACAAACAATCAGTGTTATCTATAGCTCTTGCCTAGTTTGAGATTAGCTAAAGTGATATCTAATACTGATGTCCATCGCAGGAAGGATAAATCCTAGGAAATATTGATTAGAGAGTTGTTTGATGTTGGGATGATGATGCTAAGATGAGTCATTGCTACAAATTTTGCTGATGTATTTACCTATGATTTAGACTCTAGATTTTGACTTTTGGGTTCACACTTTACGACTTGCTATGTTTGTTTACTACTTGTTTCACCAAAGGGTGAAGGAGACAATCATTTATTATGGGTGAAAGTTTATTGCAGCTGAAAGTGAGATGGGATGGATGGTATTTTGTATTTTCTGGAATATTTGAATGTTTTTGGTATTTTAAAAATATTTTGAGGTTGTTTTTGGTCTTTTTGGAAGTTTATATGAATGTTTAGGATTTTTGAATTTTTTTGAGGCTGTTTAGGGTTTTCTAAATGTTTTGAGGATTTTTTAGGTCTTTTGGAAGTTTTCTATTGTTTTTTTGTTTTCAATTTTCAAATGTTTTTGTTTTTAATATTTGGATGTTTTTGGGTTTTGTGAAATATTTGAATGTTTAGGGGTTTTCCAATTGTTTTACAAATGTTTTTTTTTTTTTTAAAGTTTTGACCAAGAACCTAATCTAAAGACCTATCTTAGGGGCCTCGGGGGCTAATCATAGATAAGCTTTGCATACGTTATACACATAGAGACCACGTAGTTCGATTGACTCGACCGATTTACAAGATGAAGATATGAATAGATGAAAGACGACAATTTATTATGACAGACTGCTAAAGGACTGACCTAGGGTGTATCAGGGGCACATCAATGATGGCCTTTCCTATGTTCAAGCTTAGAGGTGATGCAGTTCGACAAGGGTGACCGCTATTTTTTGGATTTTTGATGTTCGATCTTTTTAGGGATTTTGATGTTTTCTAGATGTTTTGGATTTTTCCTTTACAAATTTTTGAATGTTTTTGGATTTTAGCTATACAAAATTTTGCAAATGTTTTTTAGGATTTTTTGGATAATATTTTATTAATGTTTTTGGTGTTTTTCTGATAAGATGTCCCATGACCTCAAGATATACAAGAACTCGTTTGTGACGCATAATGAAATTCCCCCAGTGTGACATATTAGCCTACTTCGATAAAAGGTAGGACAAAATAACCTTAGGAATATGCCAAGTAGTGCTAACGGGTTCATGATACCTTACAGTGATAAGCCATGATAAGGACGCGGATGAGGGATGAATGGCAATGCAAAAAATGATAGGCCAAAAGAGCCAAAGAATAGATGGAGATGCTTTATTTACTCATGGTGCCTGTTTGCCAGGTTTTCACCAAGGTACTTGCCCAAAGAGCCACCGAAGTGATTTTCACTAGAGGACAAAATTTTTCTTTACTTTTTTCAATCTTTTTTCTCATTTTTTTGGATTTTGATCATTTTTTGATTTTTTTTGTATTTTTTGATTTATACCCTTCATAATTAGGCATAATTTTTTTTGAGATGCAAGTTGTTGGTTGGCTCCTGCAAGGGTTCACCTTCAGGGGTTGACAATTGGTATGCTCTTGATCCGTAGCTTGTTGTGATGACAAAGGGACCCAACTAGTTAGGTTCAAACTTTCCTTTGTTGTCTTGATTTGGAAGGTTCTTTTGATTTTTCTTTAAGACAAGACCGCCTACCTGGAACGATAGACATTTGATTTTCTTGTTATAGCTCCATTTCAGTTGATTTTGATATACTTGCAAGGGATTAAGGGCATCAAGACAACGTTCATCTAGGAATTCTAGCTCAATTAGTCGAGACACTCTATATTCTTCCTCAGTTATTAGATTCTTCAGTGACACTCGCAATGATGGGAGCTCAAACTTGATAGGAAAGATGGCTTCTGAACCATAGACCAAGGAGAAAGTGGTTGCACATGTAGGTGTGCAAATACTGGTTTGATAAGCCCAAAGAGCGGGATTTAGCTGTAGATTCCAGTCACGACCAACTTCATTGACTATTTTCTTTAGGAGTTTTAGGATAGTTTTATTTGTTGCTTCTACTTAGCCATTGCCTTGGGGATAGTACGGGGTAGAGAATCAGTGTTGGATATTGAATTTTGGCACAAATCCTTTACATCCTGATTCTTGAATGGTACACCATAACGAAAAATTAGGTAATTCGGGATAAACTTGGCTATCTGCTTCCTTGTTATGTAGGTCATAGGAATGGATTCAACCCACTTAGTAAAGTACTCAGTGGTGGTTATGATAAAATTATGGTCGTTGGATGAGGTTGGAGTGATTTTACCTATGAGGTCAAGTCCCCATTGCCAAAAAGGCCATGGTGTGATCATTGGTTGCAATTCTTGAGCTAGAGCATGAATCAGATTCCCATGCTGTTGACACTGGATACATTTCCGCACATACTAATGAGCTTCTTTTTCCATGGTTGGCCAATAGTACTTCATCCTCAATAGTTTCTTAGCTAATGCCATACCACTAGAATGGGACCCACATATGCCATCATGAATTTTTGTTAAAGCAGTTAAGGCTTCCTCTTGGTTAAGACAATGTCCCTTCGATGCTTTAATTGTAAAGGGTATCACCTAGGATCACAAATCAGGATTCCTTTTTGACAAAGGTCTTTTTAAGGTTCGAGGTGATATCCGATGGGAGCGTTCCTCTGTTAAGGTAAGTAAAGATGTCATGGTACCACGGGGATCCAAAACCAACAACAATACACACGAATTCAGATTTAGGGATTTCAAAAGTTGGTACGAGAAGTTGTTCTACCAAGAATTCACATTAGAGAATGTTGTTCGACATGTCTAGTAATGATCCGATTGTTGCCATGGCGTCTGCTGCTCTATTGTTCATGCGAGGAATCTGCTCAAAAGTTATGTATATAAAAAATTCTTTGAGATTCTCCACCATCTTCTTGTAAGGAGTGAGCTTGTCATCTTTAGTTTGATAGTCATCAATGACTTGGTTGATAACTAGCTGTGAGTCTTAATAGACTTTCATCTCTTGTATCTACCACTGAACTGTTATCATGAGGCCTGTGATCAAGGCTTCGTATTCAACAATATTATTGGTACATGGAAATGATAGTTTGTATGACTTTGGGATGAAATCGCTTTGGGGGGTGATGAAAATAATGCCTGCTCCTAATCCATGTTGGGTGAATGATCCATCAAAGTACATTTTCCACTAAGCTATGAGATTAATAAGGAACACTGATTCGTCAAGGAACTTAGATATTAAAGGGTTCTCATCATAGATGGGTGCTTCTGCTAGCTGGTTTGTGATCACTTGTTCTTTGATTGCCTTGCGCTCCACGTACTGTATGTCAAACTCTTTCAATATCGTTACCCATTTACCCATTCGTCCTATGAGGGTTGCTTTGGATAAAAAATAATTTAATGGATCAATTTTTGCGATGAGCTTGATTTGGTGTGACAATATGTAGTGCCTGAACTTTTGTGAAGTGAAAACTACCGCTACGCATGCTTTCTCAATGGGTGAATAGTTCATCTCATAGCCTACCAAGGTTCTGTTGATGTAGTATATGGCTCTTTCCTTTCTGTTTTCATCATGTTGTGCTAAAATAGCTCCTAGTGCTGTTGGTGTTGCTGAGATGTACATGATTAGTGGCTTGTTCGGTATCGACGACATGAGCACTGGAGGTGTTAGTAGATAATCCTTGATATGTTGGAAAGCTTTATCACATTTGTCATCCCATTTGTAAGTTATTCCTTTATGGAGATGCGAAAAGGGATGAATCTTATCTGATAGTTGGGCTATGAACCTTCTGATGGACTGTAATCTTCCTTGTAATCCTCTCATCTGCTTCAATGTCTACGACGGTTCCATTTCTAGGATAGATTTTACTTTTGTTGGATCAATTTCTATCCCTCTTTGTGAAAAAATAAAGCTAAGAAGTTTCCCTGATGTGACCCCAAACACACACTTTTTTGTATTCAGTTGTACCTTGTATTCTTCAAGCCTGTCAAAGATAGGTCCTAGGACCTGTATGGGATCATTTCTCTTCTTTGATTTTTCCAAAATATCGTCTACACAATCTTCAACTATTTTATCGATCATGTCGTGAAAGATGAGTGTCATTGCTCTTTGATAGGTGGCTCCTACATTCTTCAACCCAAATGGCATCACATTCCAGCAGTAGGTTCCCCACAGACAAGTAAAGGAAGTTTTATGTTGATCCTCTTTAGCGATTATGATTTGATTGTAGCCTAGAAAGCCATACATGAGCGATAACATTTAATGCCCAACTATTAAATCCACAATGAGATCAATGTTGGGAAGAGGGAAATCATCCTTCGGACATGCCTTGTTCAGATCTCTGAAATCAATGCATATTTTGATGCCCCCAGTGGGTTTTGAGACTGGTACCAGGTTTGAAACCCACTCACGATAATCTATCGGTCAGAATTCTAGTTTAACCAAGAGTGTTATTTGAGGGCACATCTTCCTTAATTTCTACTTGACTGGTTTGACATTGGGATAAACTACTAAGTGATGTACAACCACTTCTTGATCAAGGCCTAACATACCTGTGTATTACCATGCAAAGTTAGCTCTTCTCTCTTTAAGGAACGTTGCTAGGTTCTTCTATTCTTCGTCCAACAAGGATTCAACATAAAAAGTATTCTTAGGTGCTTCTTTTGTTCCCACATTGATTGGAGTAGCCTTTTCTACTAGTACCGCTGACTTCTCTAGATGCATTGCATTAAGGGGGAGATTGAATCCTTCATCCGTGAGCACCTTGGAGAGGTTTTCACTGTCGGATGCATCCTTTTTTTTACTATTTTGGGACCAGAGAGTGCCACTAGGTGGATTTCACTCAAGGATCTGCATATTAATTGCATTTCATTTATTTTGTGATTGAAGGATTCAATCGTCTCCCCATAGTATGCCCCTGTATCGAGCTCTATGTCAAAACCAGCTTTGTGATCTTCCCATGATAAGTTGTCTCAGAGTCCCATGAATTTTGAGATCGCTTCATCATTTTTGAATAAATCTAGAATCGGTGGTTCTTGTTGGTCCATGTCAATGAGTTGTGGGTATACTAGGCGTATTTCAGTTGGTTGGTTTTTTGAGACAAAGGATGTTATGGATATCATAAAGAGGGTGTTGTTCTCAAATAGGTTAGCAACATCAAGGGGAAAGTCATCTAATATTGTATCACATGATGTAGGTGACCAAGAGGAAGCCTCAACTCATTTAGCAGAAATACCTTTGCCAATAAGAGTGACCTTGCTAGTAGTACAACCTAAGCCAAGATTTTTTATTCGTTTCTCACGAATGATGGGTTCTAGTAAACCATTGTCATTTTGCCCTAGCTTCTTATTCTTGTTATATCCCATGGTCTGCATTAGTTGTAGGCCTTTGTTGTCATCTTCCATGGGAAGAACATGAACAGGTCGTTCATCTTGATAAAGGAGTTTAGAGATATCTTGCTCATTGACGTCTTCTTGATTTAGGTCTCCCCACTTGGTGAAGGTATTGGCTGCCATCTTGATTATTTCTGGTTCTTTGGTGCTAGATGTAGGTTTCCAATGAGATTGAGGAGAAATAGGTAATTATCCTAAGACAAAGGTGTCTTTCAATAGTTTTTAGCTTCCACAACCATCATCTTGAATCACTGCTTTGACATTAGGTATGCTTTTCATGATGGGTACTTTTGATGCTGAGGTAGAGGCTAGGGATGATTAGTCAATAAATGAGTTTAATGGTGTAGGTCCTTCATCATTTTTGGGTATTTGTGGAATCTTATAAAACTTAGCCTCAAGGATTTTACAGTAGTAGAAAGGCTCAGGATCTCCATGGATAGTGATTTCTCTACCTTGAAAATGAAACTTCACACACTAATGATAGGTTGAGGCTACAACTTTCAAAGCATGGATCCAAGGTCGACCAAGTAGTATGTTATAGGGAAGATCAAGATCAAGTAATTGGAATGTAGTTTTTGCAATAAGAGATCCCACTTGGATTGGTAGTGCAATGATTCCTTGTGATATCCGTTCTTGGTTGTCCTATGCTTTAATGGTAGTACTCTTTGTCTTCTCAATATTATCTTCTGAATAGCCTAGATTCTTGATCAACTGCAGGGTACAAATGTTTAGATCAACACCTCCATTTACCAAGACTCTTTTGACCTTATTTTTATGAATGAAAAACTCAAGGTGTAAAGCACGGTTATGAGATGGTTATGATGGTAAATATTGCTCGGAGAAGGTGAGAACATGGTTGGCGATATGCCCTACCATAGCTTGAAACTGATCGGTATCAATGTTCTCAGGAACATATGACTCAAACAAGGATTTTTATAGTATTTCCCTATGTGCAAGGGATAAAATTAAGAGTTCTAAGATTGATATCTGTGTAGGGGTATGTTTAAGCTGATCTACAAGATTGCACTTGCTAGGATTAGATGCGAGAAAAGTAGACTATGTCCTAGATTGAGCTGGGACATCTCCTTGAACAGTTATTTTGCCATGTCGTGTGGTGACTCCACATTCCATACTAGCTCCTTTGATGGTGACAACAATGATAATGCTATCATAGGAGGAAACTACATTTGAATAAGTATGTTGTACATTGGTGTAATCCTTAGCTTTTCCATTGTTGTTTGCTTTGTTATGATCTGACATAGGGGTCTTGTATATCTTGAGATCCTGGTTCCCAGCTGGTACCTCAACAAATATGGTATTGTTCTCTATGGGATCTTGGATGATATTCTTGAGTTTCATGTAGTTTTCTGTTTTATGTCCTTTGATTTTATGAAAGCCACAAAGATCACACTCATTGTACCAGGATGGCTTCTCTTGTGGTTCTTGGTAGTTTTCAAAGTTAGGAAGTGTTATCATATTTGACTCTACTAGTTTCTCCATGATCGTCTCGATGGGTTCCGATAACTATGTGTACTTGCATTTGGGATAGTTGTTCCTATTACCGGTTTTCCTTTGTTACATGTTGGTGTTACTAATCTGATTGTTTTGTGGTGGTACCATTTGTTGCACAATTGGTTGGATGTTAGCAACTTGATTTTTATTGGGTCTAGGAGCACTTAGTATGACCTTAGCGTCTACCACATCGTCGTTTGTTATGTTTTTGTTCTTAGCCCATACATGAGGTTTCTCATTTGAACTAGTTCAAGGATGGTTGTCTTTGTAAGCCTGAGTATTTCCTTGTGAGATTAGGGCACTTTCAATGTTAAGGGCTCTAGGAACAAGCTCATCATACGATATGATGCATTGCATTTTCATGTGGAATGGTAGATTTTGGTCCAGGTTGGCTATAATGATTCCCACTTGTTGTTCGTTAGGAAGATGCCACTTGCTTTTACTAGCTCTTTGTCTCCATTGTTGTAAGAAATTAGCGAAGGTTTCTCCTTGATTTTGTTTAAGAGTACAACTCTTCTAGACTGATGTCTATGTCAAGATTGAGGGAGAAGTGATCGATGAATTTGTCAGTGATTTCTTGAAAATTTTTGATACCAGGAGGAAAATGAGAAAACCAATCCATAGCAGTACCTGTTAAACTTCGAGGGAAGAGGTGCATTAGATATGAATCATTGTAAGCCACCTCCATGCACATGATGTTAAATTATTTTATATGGTCAACATGAATTCCTCTCCCTCTATATTTATCAAACTTGGGGATTTAAAAACTAGGAGGGAATGATATCATTGCTATGTTTCGATCAAATGGGTAAGGACACAAGTTATGTGTATGAGGTTTCTTTGTCTTTCCCATGCGAAGGTCCTGCATTTATTGTGAGAGTGCTTTCAATTGTGATGCTAGATTGTCTTGTGGATTGGGTGGAGGTGTAACATCTCGCTACGCAAACCCGAAGGGTAAGAGCCAAAAGAAGACAAGATAATTTTTTTTTGAAAAAATAAAGAATAACTTACACATAAGGCGATTACCAATATGATATATTGACAACAAACATGGCCAAACATGGCTGAATGCACAACCCAAAGGAGAGAACTAGTTTACCCTCCAGAGAAAATTCGATATGGAGTAAACATGATAGCTTTGGAAATTTCTACTCCGGTGCTCTGGAATTGTCTGCATAGGTGCTCCTGAATTATCTGCACCGGTGATCTAGAATTTCCTGCACCGGTGCTCCAAAATTCTCTACGCTGGAACTTTCTATGCCAGTGCTCCAGAATTCTCTGCTGTAACATCACAGAACACATACAAAAAGCTCTGATGCGTCGAAACTTTTGCAGACTTCATGCAAGAAGGAAACACAACCAAAGATCTAATTTTTGCATGAGAATTTCTAAAAGAAAAGCCATAATGATCTTCATAATGCAAGTGAGTCTGATACCAAAACTGGAACTTATAAACCAAATATAGAACATCACATTTCTTCTCATTTAATTATATGATTACATCTCTCTTAGGAGAGTGCAATATACATAAAGGAATATTCATGGGTACAATGGCATAGCCATGAATAAGATACATCAACTGATTAAATACGAACAAGAGAGAACAACTCCAACTAGTGCTCCAATAACCTGTACACCGGTCCCCAATGGCGATGGCAACACCTCCCTACTATGTGGACTCAAAAGAGACCACCCCACTATGCTCAGAGGTAGTCACAAGGCCCAAGTAGAAATAACAAGGCAAGGGAAACATATGGCCAACACTCACATCAAACACAGAGCAAACACGAAATACAATGCACCAGGCCAATGCCACAACATGAAGATGCTCATACAATAACATGTCGGGTACTACTCACGACTACTAAGGTAAGAGGTACTAGAGTGTTGATCGAATGGAGTGTCATAATGTGTGCTCGAAGGGATGGCACCACACAAAATCAAGTACACCTCTCATATAGACGAGGAGACTCAATCATGCCTGTATCAATGCCTTGCAGATGGATAACTCAACGCCCAGTAGACGGATAAGCCTTCTCGAGTGCATCCTTAGCCTTTACAAGTGCTCAAGGCAATGCATGAGGACTCATTATCTTATAATTGTTTTACCCCATCTCGTTTAACCAAACAAGGGACCCAAAGCAAATATGAACAGTGAAAAAGCCACTAAATTCCATCATTAGAACCATCTAATACAACCAAACAAACATTGTTGTTAAATCATTTAAACAGCTGATCACATATGCCAACAAGTAGATCAAATACCATTCAAACATTCACCATCAATTCATAAAAATAAACCAATCATATATTGGTATTAACCTCATTAAATCATCTCGCAAAACCACTTTTAAATAAGATAAAACCACTAAGTGACGGTGGCACAATACATGGTTTTAGTTGCTATTCAAACGAATGAGAAACGATGACAAAATGCCTCAACAAGATATACTGGTAAACCACATATGACCGAAAGGTGCTCCAAACGTTATCGTTAGGTAATCGGATGGTAAGACATCAACACAGAAACATTGCACTAATAGGGTACAGTGGGCTAGGGTAGGGATGTTTGGCCTATGACTACCTCCAGTAACCACCATCAGGGAATATGAGTACGCTTAGGCCTGTGGATCTAGGTGGAGTTGATACTTAGTACCTGCATCACTCCAATTACACGTCAAAGTACATGTGCATATAACATATATCATATAGTCAAAGCAACATCAATCATCAAGAAGAGGGTCATGATATCATAAGCCTCTCAGATACAAGTGTTACGACATCATCCCTTTCCTTTCCATAATCATATAAAAGCAATGATAACAGTATATAAACATGTAAGCATGTAATCCATAATAATAACTAATCATGATATCATTTCCCATAATCATCAATGTCTAATCTCATTATTACAACATTTAACATTTAGAATATCAAATCAAAATCAAAATGCTATCATACCTAGGTTGGGGTTAAAGAGGTGTTACATCCTCCCTCCCTAAGATTTGACTTACTCCTGGAAGTCATGTAAACTCAATATGCAACCATGTCACACATTAGTACTCAAAATATATTAATCAACATTAAAATATTGTACTTCATTCCAAGAATGAGAAATATAATATACATCATTCATCACTAAACGAAATAGAAAGGGCATCCTTTTAACATTCACCTTTCTAAGAATCATTATCAATATATTGACATATGGCTTACTCATAAGGTCTCAACATGAAACAAAATAACATGGTTAATCTTGCTAACATCGCATGTGCCACAATTCTCAACATAAACATTTATTTTAACATCCACATTCATTCATGGATAGGTTAAGATACACCTTGATTTCCACTGATAATAGGGTAAATAAGATGCTTAAGCACTCAATTCTCTCCAAACACCATTGTTTGCAACAATATTTGTTTTCCACACATTTCCAATCTCACACATTAGAACATATTTGGCATCATTTTCAACAAAATATAACAATTTAGACTTTCTAAAGCACAATAAGCCAACTTTTGAACTTTTCATATGTAACCATATCCAAGATGAAACCTGCATTTATACATACATACATACTTACATCACTGGGAATCACATCACAAGGCTACACAAAGGTCCATCTGGACACCGGTAAGCAACATACTAATCTATGATACATAAACCATGAGCTAAGAGCCAATATCCATCTCACATAATCCATATCTCACACTCAGTGGTTTGATGGTGTTAGGCCACACATGCAAGGTGAGACCATCCAAACAAAACCACAATGACCTATCTCTTGTTGAATAAGGTGCTTAGCCTCCAAGAGATAGTCATCACACATAGGTGGGTAGTGGATCATAGCTGTGTAACAACCTCACATACCCCTGTCCTCAAAGCTCCTTGTGTCTACTTCCTCATATACACTCAATCGAGTCCGACTCTCCCATTCTCGATAAGGAATCACATTACAACACAAGACCAACATTTGAAAACAACAAATAGAAAACTAGTTTAGCCACCAAATATTATAAACAAATATCAAATAAAGATTCAATTTCAGCAATAAAGCAATAAATGTGCACAATTTCAACACTAAATCATATGTAACCATGAGGGCTACGTGCAAAGAAATTTCATAATCTGTGGCTAAACCATCACAAAAAAGATAAATCAATTTTTTTCCGGTCCTCAAAATCAAAATAAAAGTCATCAATAACCAAAAGAAGATTCATAATCTTTGAAATGGCACAATACATAACTATGTGACTAAACTAGCCACCAAACGAGGAAGGAGGGAACAACGTTTGACTATCGCAGTAGCCCCCTCATGTGGTGCAGAGTGAGCACGCCAACCACATGGCATGAGGTGTACTCCTCGGCTACACCTCGCATCGCGTCATCACGCGACATGGACTCGCCAAGTGGCCCATGCACTCCTTGGTTGTCCGCATGGAATGTGCACCTCGACCACATCTTGCATCGCATCTTAGCACGACATGGTCATATGCCAGCCGGAGAAGGCACATACTGGTCGTATGCCGCATGGCAGTGTGTCTGTGGCTCTGCAGAAGTAGGCACACACAAAACACACCTCGCATAGCGATACCTTGTGGAAAGGGCACACGCAAGTACTCGCCATAGCTAGAGGTATACATGGCTAGGACATACCCATATGCCAACCGACCCAAACACTGTTAAGAGAAAACATGATTGTCCCTCTACAAGTGTATGAGGCTCCATTACGCTCATCACACAAGTAGGCTATCATAACTCAAGCTCATAGTGCACCTTCAAACATCTATGCACATGGCATCTTGTCCTCAAGCTCAACTCACTACCATCAACAACACGACATCATCACCAACACTATGTCAGAACATCAGTGTGGTGTGGCATCATATCTATGGCATCATGGTAGAACACGTGCAAATACATAATATATAATGCATTTATGAGTATAAAAAAATATGGGGATACTCGAGCCTCACCTCTCATGTGGATGAGGTCGACTCGCTAATGCTAGCTCAACGCCTTTTGTAGGCGGCCAGACAATATACTAACAAACCAATGTTGTTGTACTCAAAATTGTGGGGATTAGGCTAACACATATGGATCAAACACCCTAATCCATCATAAGGGGAAGTAGTGAGTACTTCCCTCGGGATCGGTTGAGCTGAGACCGCTCTGCGTTGTAATATGCGTACGCTGCACACTCCGCCCAAGGAACTTTGTGGCTGCTACTACCCCATCATGGATTGAGGGTATAGAGAACAATTGATTCCTAAGCAAGGACACTTCAAGCACCAATATAAATAAACTCACGACCTTTGAGGCGAGATCATATGAATTCCCAAGAAGACTCAGTACATGTGAGACATGTTATTCATCCCATGATCTAATTAAGTGTTTTACTGAAATTATAATTTTAAGAGAAAAAATTCTTCAATGAAGATGGAATTCTTGAATATTATGAGAATTGTGATATTGATTATTTGATGCATATGAGTACAAGCCTATAAATAACAAAGTTGACTAGCAACTCACTATGTTGATGAATTATTTTAATATGAATATATGATAGCATTTAAAATCAATAAGAGTTCCAACCTATGATTTTGAGTATCTAAAAGGGCTCATGCAATAGCAGTATAAAAGAGAAATTCCTTCATGTGAAAATAAATAAGCTTTGATTGATGCAAATTTTATGTAGGTGCAAAGTGGGTATTAATTAAGGAATAGAGAAGTAGCAACTAGACATGGTGTTGGCACAATAGGTGATCCTAATGCATCTATCTTGCATGTAGATAAAATGAAGCTAATATCACATGTTGAGATTAGAGATAATGGTACCTCAAAGAAATTAATACAGAAGGGATTTTTTGTAAGAACATATAGCATGCAAAGAAGGTATGTAGTAGAGAATAAGGAAGCTCTGGTACTAATGGCATATTGTGGAGGTTACCAAGATGCAAAAGAAATAGGTTTCAAACCAATCAAGGGAAGAATATGTCACAATTCAATAAAGTGGGTTGCTTCAATAGGCAGAAGAATTCATGTGGAATTTTCCATACTACTATCTTACTACATAGAAAATAAGTTAGGTTTCATAGGGAAAATAAATTATTGTATATTTTGGAAGACCATGATAATCCTACTAATGTGGTACTATACTTGTGGCCTTGACCACTTTATTAGGTATAGTGAAGAAATGGATCATTCACCCATTGATCCCACCTCTTTCCTTTCTCCTTGTGTTGAAAATAATGATTTGAAGACCATGTTCTTTGACAACACATGCTCCAAAGAAGATTCAGGTGCAAGTATTGTTCATGTTTCTCTTAGTGGTGAGTATTTCAAACTTTCCTTTATATTTTCAGTGCACCAACAAAAATGTGGAGTGTTAAGCTTTAATTTTTATATTAAATATTGCTCATAAGCATTGTGTTGATTGCTTGACATTATGTGGAGATTCAAATTGATTGTGCCACAAGGAAGAGGTTCATATGTGATAAAGGATAAGAGATTTTACTAAATGGTTTGAAGTTATCCCTACTAAAAATGCAATATATAAAGTAGTGGTTAATTTCTTGTTAACTATTGTGATCACAAGGTTTCATGTTTTCACAAATAAAATAGATAATAATAAAATATGTATCATATCCCATGAGATTTAATATTTTTGTTCCAAGTGTGGGATTAATTTGACTTTTTCATCTCCCTATCATCCCAAATTCAATGCTCAAGTTGAGCCTAGTAACAAGAATCTCATGAAAATCAAGGGAACACTAGATGTAAACGAGAAAATATGGAATGATAAATTAAATTTTTTTATTTAGGTTGAAAAAATAATATACAAGAAGGCTATTAGAAGGACTCATTATGAGTTGGCCTATGGAATAGAAGCCAAGATTGATAAGCGTATATTTTTTAGTTTACAAATAACTACATGAAATAAAGGACAAGAAAATGATTCAATATCTTAAAGAGTGAATGAATTTGTTGAGATAGATGAGAATAGAAAAGTTACAAATGGAAAAAGATTATTACATCGACAAAGGATGAAGCATATTTTTGATAAGGAATATTAGTGAACCATATATTTTTGGGCATGAGGCTTATATGCTACTCTTGCACTCTTAGGATGTTTCACCTAAAAGGAGAGAGATAAACCTCATGCAAAATAAATGTGGCTCACTCAAATTAGATGTATAATGCAATTAAGACTAAATGGAATGATCCAAGTGCCACTAAACTAAGTAATTGACTAATTATGAATGCAAAACCTAAGAATTATGCAATGTTGGAAAACACAATGTGATATGCAAACATGAACTAAGTACGAATAAATGTAAAATATAAATAAAGAAGGATAAATCATAGTGCACCTAGAAGCTTGATGAAGATTCTAGAATATTCTAAATGCTGACAGAGATCACTAAAATCACTAGTGGGACTCATTTTCCACTGATGGCTAATCAATCCTGTTTCTGATGAAAACTTTTGGAAACTGGTTTCTGAGTGTCGGGATCTAGATTCTGACAAAATCTAGATTTCCAGCCTTAAGGTGGGACTCATTCACCACTGATGGAAAATAAGTCCTCTCCCAAAATTCTGAGAAATCAAGAACTAATTATGTAGCACCAAATATGAGGTTGTTTGCTTGTCGGGTTGGTGGAGTCAAATCTACAGAAAGCGGGCTATAGGTTGTCTCCAAGCTTGAAATAGGGTTGATTTGACTTTAAAAACTTTTTTGACCACATTTCAACACCTAATTGCTTGATAAATATGCACACACAAGTCTGCTAATACACATGCAAAAGGGGAAAAATGGTTAAGGGTCGGGTTATAGGGATTTGCCTTGGTCAAATTCCACTTTGGTAATCAAATCACTAATGAAGAAATGGAATAAATTGAACAAGGAAAGATGAATAAACAACATACACATGTCCTAAACTCACCTCCACCTTGTTGAAGAAATATGAAGATATGTTAATGGCTACTCCAAGATACTTGATTGAGTGATGCAAAGTGCTCAAATGCTTAGTGAATGAAAAGATTGCTTGAATGAGTTAGGAGATGTAAAATGAGGAGAAAAACACTTATTTATACATTCTTGTGCCTTAGTAACCCAATGATACCTCATCATAGGATGACATAAGGTAATTTTGAATAAAAAGCTGAAAGAAAATTTGAAATATTTTGAATTTGGAGCCAAGAGGGACTCATTCGCCACCCATGGCGAATGGGTTCCACCTTGGATTTGAAAGTGGGTGTCGGGAATTATTTTGCATTTAATGTTGTTTTTTGGGTTTACATTAAAAAATGCACTTAATTAAGCCTTATAAGGGCATAAAGGGGTCAAATAAAGCATAAGAAAGGTGTAAATAGTGAAATTATGCCTAGAAAATCGTGAAATCTTATTACAAGACTTTACAACACTTCAAAATAGGACTTGATAAGTGATGAAAAGGTGATTTTTAGGTGAATTGTAATGAATAGAGTCTAGAAAAGTGTAGAAATGTTTTACAACAGTTCACAACACCTTCACAAGATGCTATTATTTGCATTTTAAGAACCTAATGAGAATGTTTAAGCCACATTACAACATTAAATCAAAGAAAAATGGACCAAGCATCATGAAGAAAGACCTAAAAGACCATGAAAATGTCTAAGGGGCCATTTTCTATGGCACATTTAGCCCCCACTTTAGTGAGAGGATGAACTTGCTTCAAACTCACACTAAAGTAGCCATGCATATCGAGAGGGATCATAGTGCACTTATGTTAGCAAGATGAAATGACAATGATCAAGAGGGATGATCAAGCCCCAAGATGAAGATCCCATGGAAAATTGAACATAAGAACAAAGGAACACACATGTGAAAGAGAAGGGAAAAGTTGGATGAAGCTTCGATCGTCTGTCCAACTAGTTGTGGATTAGATCTAGGCTATTTGTGAGAAAAAGAGAATGCATACTCACTCTGGGGCGACATAACTCATGGCGGTTCACCAGGTGAGAAAACCTAGAAGGTGAAGTAGATACACTAGTTGGCATGCACTCGCAAACACATAGGTGGCTATGGGGAAAGTCATGCCGCTGAATGGGCTTCCCGCTCATCCATATCAAAGTTATACAGGTCCTGATAACTTTAACAAGGCACCACAAAGGAAAATGTTGGTTTGTGCTTCATGAGACAAGCAAAGATTCGTATGCTTAGAACCCATGGACAAAAATGAAGGTACAATAGGCATGCAAGTTGCGTTATGCAAGGTGGAAAAAAATTACAAAAATGTAAAATGTAAAATGTAAAAGTGTTCAAAGGAGTCTTGTTAGGTTTATGCGAGGTATATCACTTAGGGAACATTATGTCTAATGTCTCCAAGAGAGGACCAATCAAAGAATAGTATATTCACATTTTAGGGGATGCAGTGTGTCACATCAAACCACTAAGAGGAATGTAATATGCTAAGATAGATCACACTTATGAAGGACATCACACCCAATGTCATCCACAAAGTGACAAACACGTCATATGAAATGACAAGGCTCCACTAAGAACCAAGAATGAAAATAAAATTATGCCAATGTATGCCCCCCACTTTAAATGAATTGCTACATGTCGTTTTGTGAGCAATTGCTTTAAAGTAACAAAGGAAAAATGCAAAAAGAAAATAAGACATGAGAGCCAACTTGTAAAGCCCCTATGCCAAGTCATATTTTTCTAAGTTAGGCTGCTTCATGTAAACAAAAAAGAAAAGAAAAGAAAAGGGAGGTTTCCCCCCATAAAGGAACACACCAAACACATAAGGGATCTATGGATTTGGGGTCACTATGTTCATTGCTGCAATATTTTTATGAAAGATCTCAGAACTGTCATCATTCACCCAAAGCACATAGAACTAGAAGAATGAAACAAAGAGAGAGAAAACAAAGGAAAAAAAAAGTCCGTTTTCGGTCAACATGGAAGAGACATTTCGGTCTTAATGCTTTGCATCATCCCCAAAAGGAACACACAAGTGAAAGGAAAACAAGAAGGAAAAAAGAAAAGGAAAAGCTTTTGGGTAAGCATGAAGGAGACATTTCAGTCTCAATGCCTTGCGTCATCCCCAAAAGGAAAAACATAAGAAAAAGACAAAGTAAAAAGTAAAAGGGACCGATTGGGTCAACATGGAAGAGACATAGGTCGTCTCTATGCTTTGCGTCATCCCCAAAAGGAAAATACAAAAGAAAAGGAACTTTTGGGTTAACATGGAAGAGACATAGGTCGTCTCTACACTTTGCGTCATCCCCAAAAGGAAAACACAAAACAAAAGAAAACAAAAGAAAAGGACCTTTTGGGTCAACATGGAAGAGAAATAGGTCATCTCTATGCTTTGTGTCATCCCTAAAAGGAAAATCACAAAACAAAAGCGAAAAAGGAAATACACGACATATAGAAGAATAAAGGTAAAAATAGAGGAAATGTACAAAGAGAGAGAAAGAACATCAAACACACGATATGGGGGAAAACAAGACACACATACAATGAAAGTGTAAAAGGAAGTAGTAATGAAAGTGTAAGTCAACCATTAACTAAGTTATTGGTTTCTCAATCTTAAGTAGTTAAGTGAAAAATGAATAACGTAGTTAAGAGACAAAGAAAAATGCATTACAAGGACAAGGATAACAAATTCTTGCTCCCCTTAAAGTGTAGGGCAAGAGTGAGCCAAGGTGAGTGATGTGAAAGGATCATGCAATAGTGAGAATAGAAAATTCTACAACTATAGCATGATAAAGGGGATTGGTTTTTATGGGATAATAGGAAAGCAATCAGTATCAGTGAAGTGATACTTGTCCAGTATGTCCTTCAATGTTCAAAATTCTTCGGTTAGATGTCCCAGAATACGATGATATTTGCAATATGGTATGTTACAATCTTTAGGAAGAATGACCAACCTATTCATAGGTGGTAAAAGTATAAGGCCTTTGTTTAAAAGCAGTTGAAGTCTCCTTTCACATTCAAGTGGAGGATGAGTAGGAAAATTGAGTTTCTTCAATTTGTAAGGTCATTTTCGTTGGCTAGACTCTCATTTTTCATGAATAGGAGGAAGAGGACCTGTCGGGATCCTAGCATCTGTGTTATCAGAATCAGGTAATGGTTGTTCACATGGAAGGAGAATGTTTAAGTTAGGAGGAGAATCGAAGGCCACTGTACCATCATCTCGAAGTCTCCAATATTCAAAAGGAGGTCTATCAATATGAGGATCTTGATATCCTAATCCTGTTGTATTTTCTTCTGTTGGTTTTTGTTAAAGAAGTTGGTGAATGTCATGTTCATGTGTTGTGTCACAACCTTGTTTACTTAGGATAGTAAATCCTTTTCCATATGTTTCTTCAAGGTTTATGGGAGTATTTGTGACTTTGTGATCATAAAATGGTTGAGGATGTGTTGGTTGAGAGGAACTAGGTCCACTTGATGGAGGAAATTTAGGTCCTTCATTGATTTCGGGATGTAAGTATGCAAAATGATTAGGGGGTGCAACAATAGGAAGATCTTGTGGCTTCATGGATGGGTAAAAGGTTGCATCGGCTTCAAGGTTATCAAGACATTCATTTAAGAACTTGATTATGCTATCATCATCTTCTCCAATGATTTCTACATCATAAGGAGGAAAATCATGAGGAGTTGAAGGAGCATGAGGAAGCTCAAGGTCATTAGGGTCACAACCAAAGGCACAATTGGACATGTCTACCAAGGATTTTAATGAATTCCAAAACTTATTAAAAGAAAATGCCCTGATGCAAGTAAACTAAGATGCAAGAAATAGATGAAAATGGAGAATCTGGAAAGTAAAACAAAAAGCAATGAAAGAAAACTGTAATGCAGGAAATACCCAAAAAATGCCTAAAAATGTTGTTATGAATGTGTAGGTGGACTGATTCGCCCAGGGTGGTGAATGAGTCCAGTTATGAGATTTTTTTTTGTATTTTTTAGAAAATTTAAAGTGGTTTGAATGCTTTTCAGATGCCAATGAAGGATGCAGATGCAATTTTTCAGTTTTTTCAATGATATGTTATGCAAAAATGAAATCTAAATGAGTCTTTCACTAATGCAATTTGAGAGACCCTAGGATGCAAAAAACAAGACAATACCCGAATTGAATGTTGATTCAAATGAAGTCTAGGATGCAAGATGCAATTGAAATCAGAAAGATAAAGTGTTCAAAATGTGGGTTCACCAAAATGAATCATAGATTTTTTGGGCATGAGGCTTATAGGCTACTCTTGCACTATGAGTATGTTTCACCTAAAAGGAGAGAGATAAACCTCATGCAAAATCAAAGTGGTTAACTCAAATTAGGAGATGTATAATGCAATTAAGACTAAATGGAATGATCTAAGTGCCACTAAACTAAGTAATTGACTGATTATGAATGCAAAACCTAAGAATTATGCAATGTTGGAAAACACAATGGGATATGCAAACATGAACTAAGTATGAACAAATGCAAAACAAAAAAGAAGAAGGCTGAATCAAAGTGCACCTAGAAGCTTGATGAAGATTTTGGAATATTTTGAATGCTGATAGAGATCACTGAAAATCACTAGTGGGACTCATTCACCACTGATGGTGAATAAGTCCTGCTTCTGATGAAAACTTCTGGAAACTAGTTTCTGAGTGTCGGGATCCAGAATTTGACAAAATATGGATTTCTAGCCTTAAGGTGGGACTCATTCACCACTGATGGCGAATCAATCTTCTCCCAAAATTCTAAGAAATCAAGAACTAATTTTGTAGCACCAGATCTGAGGTTGTATGCTTGTCGGGTTGGCAGAGTCAAATCTGTAGAAAATGGGTTGTAGGTTGTCTCCAAGCTTGAAATAGAGTTGATTTGAATTGAAACACTTTGTTGACTTGTTTACCACCTTTCAACACCTAATTTCTTGATAAATATTCACACACAAGTCTGCTAATACACATGCAAAAGGGGAAAAATGGTTAAGGGTTAGGTTATAGGGATTTTCCTTGGTCAAATCCCACTTTGGTAATCAAACCCCTAATGAAGAAATGGAATAAATTGAACAAGGAAAGATGAATAAACAACATAAACATGTCCCAAAATCACCTCCACCTTGTTGAAGAAATCTGAAGATATGTCAATGGTTGCTCCAAGATACTTGATCGATGCTTGATTGAATGATGCAAAGTGCTCAAATGCTTAGTGAATGAAAAGATTGCTTGAATGAGTTAGGAGATGTAAAATGAGGAGAAAAACACTTATTTATACACTCTTTTGCCTTAGTAACCAAATGATACCTCATCACAGGCCGACATAAGGTAATTTTGAATAAAAACCCAAAAGAAAATTTGAAATATTTTGAATTTGGAGCCAAGAGGGACTCATTTGCCACCCATGGCAAATGAGTCCCACCTTGGATTTGAAGTGGGTGTTGGGAATTATTTTGAATTTAATGTTATTTGTCGGGTTTACATTAAAAAATACACTTAATTAAGCCTTATAAGAGCATAAAGGGGTCAAATAAAGCATAAGAAAGGTGTAAATAGTGAAATTATGCCTAGAAAAGCATGAAATCTTGTTACAAGACTTTACAACACTTCAAAATAGGACTTGATAAGTGATGAAAATGTGATTTTTAGGTGAATTGTACTGAATAGAGTCTAGAAAAGTGTAGAAATTTTTTACAACACTTCACAAAACCTTCACAAGATTCTATTATTTACATTTTAAGGACCTAATGTGAATGTTTAAGCTACATTACAACATTAAATCAAACCAAATGGACCAAGCATCATGAAGAAAGACCTAAAAGACCATGAAAATGTCCAAGGGGCCATTTTTCTATGACACAATTAGAGATGTGTCTAGGTAGGATAAATTATCCTCACGTGGAATACAAGATTAGAGGATAAATGGAAATATGATTTTTTTTGTTCCTTCTAAGTTAGGTCTTATGAAGTTGTAGACAAGTTTGGCATAGGCACTTATTATCTAGGAGTTTAGATTGAGATATCTGGGAATTTCCAACCTATGGTCAACACCTCAAGCATTATTTATCCAAATTGGTAAGGTAATTTTGATGTTTATTCATATTCTTTTATTTCTTGTTTTTTTATCCTTGTTCAACTATTATTATTATTTATCATGGTGAATTTTATGTCTTATATGATAATTTTTTCTCATGTCATTTCCTACTGGTCAGTTTTTCCTAGTCTTGCTATTATAATTTTATTTTGTGGTCTACACCTAGAGATAAGGTTAGGTTTCTCATTATATCTTGTTAAAATACATCCCCAACTAGAGCCAATGTTTTCATGCCCCCAATTTTATAATTAAACCTAGTGTTTTTTTATTGTAGTACTATTTTATTTTCCCAAATGTCTCATGGAAATATTGTGTATGCTCACTATAACTTGTGAAAATATGTTATCTTTTATTTATTATCATGCATCCTTGTTTCTATGGTGCTCTATTTTGTGTTGCAATATCCCTTGTTACCTTGCAATTACTTCCTATCACTCCTCACATGTTGTGATGTCCTATTCATTCTTGATCTTATTATTTTCACCACTAGGAATGATAATCTACCTACCTATTTCTATTATCTTCCTTGTGCAAAGCTCTTATATGTGTCATGGTTTCTCTAATCTTGTAGTGGTCATATGCTATCAAAATTATGATTCTATGTTATGGTGTCTTCCTTTTAATCTCCCTAGTAGTTTGCAACATTGTAGTGGTAAATAGGCCTAATTTTATAGGGAATTGTATTGCTTACATCTTAGATACTCAACTATATGCATTTGTGAAAATATTTTTTAGTGTGCTTGAATAAAATTAGGTAACTTATTTATGGTGGCTACTATGAATTTTCCCCCTAGTGTGGCAAAGTATTTTTCCTGTGCAATGTGATTGTGGTTTTTGTTTTAGTTCACATTGTGAAGGACCATCCATCTTGTGGTGGAAGTGTTGTGTATTTGGAAGTGTCTATTTGTCTTTGCAATGGACTCCTTATTCATAATAGTCAAATTTTAGTTTTTTGTGTTCTTGAGAATGTGTGGTTTTTAGGGTTATATGTGGTCTCTTACTCATTGGTCATGTTCACGTGCTTTATAGTAATGTAAAACTTTAGATAGAATTCAAATGAACCCTATCTCTCTTGGAAGAAAATTATATTTAGAAACAAAATAATTTGTCTCAAGGCTTTGATTGTCAAGTGTTGACTCACTAGATCACTTGGAGGTTCAAGTGTACTACTTCACATGGGGCATTTATGGTTCTAAAATCTTAAGAACAAGATGAATTTATGAAATATAGACAAATATTTTTAAAAATTATATCCAAGAATTCACAAGGATCAAATGTTATCTAAAAGGATTTTTCAAAATTATCAATAACTTTGATTAATTCTTCTAAAAGATTAAAGAAAATGAAAAATGAGAGGTAGAGAAGGAAGGGCTAGAAATCTAAATTCTCATAAAATTTGCACAATTATACTCCAAAATAATATCAAGACACCATAACCAATTTATGCTTCACCAAAATTACTCACAATTACACATAAAAGCTGCAATCTTCAAAGGAAAAAATAAAATTAAGAAAGTTATCTTGTAATAATCAAACAATGACACAATTTTGTGATATTTTATAATATTGAAAAGAAATATGTACAAGTCACTTGAAACTTACCAAGTATATGACTCGAATGATGTTACAATTACAAGTTTTTTAGTATACACAAAGACAAATACTAATCTAGTTGAAAGGAAACCATGAAAAAAGAAAAATAATAACAATTATTCATTATTTTCCCCACAATTATCAACAATTTCTAGTCCCCCCAAAAGAATAATGATGGCCTTTTATGGAGAAAAGATTCCAAAGTTGAAGCATTAAAAAATTGCATGGATGGAGGTGTCGAGGGTTTCTGTGCAGGCTACGGGGGCTTGAGCGGCCTACCCCCTTTTTTCCTACGTCGTGGGGATATGACAGACTCTTCGTTGACTGTGCTTTACTGTAGTTTGAGGTCGACGTTTGCATGCAAATTTAGTCTAGTTTTTCTCTCTTAGTTTGGCCTTTGCTTTATTTATTTGCTTTTTATTTCCCTGCTGCTTTGGATTTGTGGGTTTGGTGCTGGGTGGGTGTTATCTCATGGTACCCTCGGGGGGCCCCAGAGATCCCTCTCATTTGTCTTTCAAATCTATTTCTATGAATGGAGTTTTACTGAAAAGAATATGTGGTACAAGGATAAACAAGTCAAGGAGTGAAGAAGCAACTCTAGAAAAACTCCTGTAAAATGACATGATGCAAAAAGCTATTTATACTTCAATGGTGTTTGTCATTCCTACAAGAAATTTGGTCATAAAGCAAAGGACTGCAAGAAAAATGGATATAAAAATAAAAAGGAAAATGGAAAGATGAAAGTTACTTTCCGTAAGTGCAAAAAAATGGAACATCCTTGTAGAAACATCAGAAGAAAGAACATCTATCCGACAAAGAAGAATGATCACACCATTGATCCAGAAGTGACAAGAAAAGAAATGGAAAGGACTTGGAGAAAGGATTCATCTGTCTTATCTATGTTGACCTCTAGTATAGATACTCCCCTCTAGTATAGATACTCCCGTCAATTTCTAAATGAAAGTAGCGGCTAAGGGGGAGCAATCATCAGAAAATCTAATAAAACCCCTTATTGGTACTTGTGTCATATCATGACAAAAGTATATTTAATGTGGTAACAAGATTAAGGTATGAGGTCTATAGAATTTGAAAGAATGGAGGCGTACATAGTTTTTGAAGCAATCTACCTGCAAGTTGAAACACTTATTGCAAAATCATTCAGAATGGAAGGAATAAGATCAGATAGCATTAAATGCCTATGCATTTTAGAAGAAGCGTGCAAAAGAAGTTTGGAAGGGAATTCAAAGTTTTAGAATTTAAAGAAAGTAACAATCGAAGTGAGCTCTGGAAACAAAACATCTATACATTTTCAGAGGTATTTTTGTTTGCACAATCTTTTAATTTTATTGATGGATAATTCAAAGATTGTGAACTGTGCGGATAAAGCTAGATTGAAGAGATATATGAGGAATGTGTTGGAAGAGTCTGTTGGTGCATTCTCTTGCATCCCTCTGAGAGTGTTTCCTACAAAAGATATCTATGTTTTTTTTTCAATAAGATCAAAGAAATGTCATCAGTTCAGTTGAATATGCTTTGGGAAAATGAATTGAAAGAGAATCATGATGCCTACAGAGTATTAGTTGAGAAAAAGTTGGATGTTTGGAGAAGAAAGTTCCTTTGTTTGAATTTGAGAAGTATATTCGAATGGTATTGAGAAAAATTCATGATGAAACTTTGTGGATTGATGAGGCACATCTGGTTACCAGAGAAGCAATTAGAGATGTAACTGGTCTATGTTCCTCAAGACTGATTCCTAAACTAAATTCTATGAATTATAAATAAATAATTGAGGTTATAGGTGCGAGTTTTAAAGGAAAATAAATTGGATTGAGATCTATTGTTGATCTGATAATGAGGTATGCTACTATGGTCATTGGTCATAAAGTTTGTATCCCTAAAAATGACTACAATTTCTATTACTGCGGTGAATATTGCTGTTGACATGGTGCTAAGAGGTATGGAATATGACTTGTGTGAACTACTTCACATACATATTTTGAAGAATTTAAAGGAGATCAAGAAGAGTAGGAAGAATACTTTTTGGTATGGCAATTTGGTTGTTTGTCTACTCTTTTACTTTTTGAAAGAGTTATTAGTAATAGGAAAGTTAGAATGGTCAAATTAAAAGCCTATTGCCTATCAAATCATGAATTTAATGATAAATCTCAGTAGTTTGGATGCACAAGAATCTGCCTTTGCTGCATTCTTTGGAACATTTTAGATGAGGATGAACAAAAGGTCCAGGATTCCAGTAAGTGTTGTGGAAAGATACTCTGGAAGCATAAATTCTCTTGTGTCTACAAAAATTTTGTCACATAGAAGCAGTTTAATCAAGGTTAGTTTGGATATCTAAATTGGATTATGAAGTGTCAGAGGCTGAAATTGATAAATATGCTAAAATTCTCTTGGAAAGCTCTAAGAATCTCAATGAAAGTAACCCCGATAGCAAGACCAGAATAGGGAAGAAAAGAAAGAGTGTAGTAAAGCTAGAAAATGGAGAGGAAATTAAGCTTGAACATGAGCATGAAAGAATGAGTATTCAGAGAGCTTTGTAAGATTTGCAGAAGGTTAAATACTTGATGCTAATTTTGATTCATCTATTTTTTTTGTGGAGAATCTTTGTGGCATGATTAATTTTTTTAAATTCTACATCTTCAGACTTAAAGAGTTTGCTGGAACTAGGTATGATGAAGAATATTTGAATTATATCAAAGGAAAATGTGTGAATGCATACAATCGAGTAATGAAGGAATTTGAAATTGTACAAGGTTGTGAAGAAGAGGCACATAAACTACTTT
This sequence comes from Sequoia sempervirens, assembly GCA_007258455.2. Classification (NCBI taxonomy): domain Eukaryota; kingdom Viridiplantae; phylum Streptophyta; class Pinopsida; order Cupressales; family Cupressaceae; genus Sequoia; species Sequoia sempervirens. The sequence goes on from VDFB02255838.1 coordinate 30,328, forward strand.
CCTTTTTTCTAGATTGGTTTGGCAATACATTGGATATGAGAAATGAAATAAGGATGAGTGAGTCTCGACTGAGCACTCAAGTAGATACTTACAAGTTAGTAGAAGATAAAGATAATCAGAGGTGGTCCTACATTGTGCAGCTTCAAGACAATTTTTTCTCTCTATAGGATTGAAGAACATATGTCATCAGGAAATTTGTGGCACTCAGAGACATGATTAAATTCAAACATACTTCTATTTCTAGTTCTCTTGGTTGTATTGGTGAAATATCACAGATCAATCTTAGTCCCAATACTTTAATAAATGGTATAAATTCTCTAACTAAACTTGAGCTATTTTACAAGACTCTTGTCAGTACAAAAGGTTCATGGGAAGAAGGTAAAGCGTCATGGAAGGCTATTCTGGAGAGTCTCAGAGGTTCTTCTTTTAATTAAATCTGTGTTCATATCTTTTTGGCTACTTTTTGATATACATTCTTATATTGAACCCCTTCCTTTGTCATTGATATCAAAAGGGGGAGAGATAGAGAGATAAAGAGAAGGAGAGATAAAGAGATGGAGAGTCAGAGGAATTTTTTTTGTGAAACTTTTGTGAAGATCAGTTTTGATAGGGGGAGTAAGTCAGAACATTCGGTTGTGGTAAACTTGGAATTTTTTTTGTCATGCATGTTGCCATCAATGCAAAAGGGGGAGATTGTTGGAAGCCTTGCAACATGAGCATGAAGTATGGATGGTTGTGCTGGTTGTTTCTATGTTGTCATTGATTTCAACATGGTAATAACTACATGGTGATGATTATATGGGAATTTTTCTTGGTTTACCGGAAGTTCTTTGTCGGTAATGGATTAGTATGTTGGTATTTGAGTCTGGAACTCATTGCAAGATCTGATATGACTCTAATCTCCTAACCATGTTTTATTGACTTATCCAGACTACTTTTTCTTGGATCTTGAGACATTCTTTTGACTATGAACAAGAAGTTATCTTTGATAGAGTTCAACTCTATATCCTACTATTTTTCTATGTGTGGTGTACTATGTGGGAGACTCTGCATTCTACTAAGGTGAACATTTTTATACTGTGGTTGTGCTGATAGTCTCTTTACTAGTAGTATGATGGGAAATTAATGTGTTTTCAGATCCGAAAGGTGTTTGCTTTGAGGATTATTTACTGGTTTGAAGTTTTTTTTAGTCTTGGCTGACTCAACGAATGCAATATATTATGAAGACTAATAGCTGACTTGGCATAATGCACTACATGGATAAAATGTTCGAATCTTATATGGTGTCAACTTAATTGATGAATAAAATATACTTGTATATATATATATATAAGGAAATGGAAAGAGAAGCAAGTGATGTGGAAGAAGAAGGAAGGGAGCAAGACAAAAAAGTGTGAATGTGTGTGTGAGCAGGTGAATGCTTTATCAGTAGTACAAATTTGTTGAGCAATGCAGTGCTTTTTATTCTGAGCTTTAGTGAAATTGAACCCTGCACATTGAAGGTGTATTCCATCAGTTCATTCTTTTGGCAGTGAGCCACTATCATTGTATCTTGGCAGTGAGCCATCTTTTGTACTCAGGTTGTGAGCCTTTTAAGGACAGTGAGTCATGGTAGTGAGCCTTGTAATATTTTGTATCTAGATATAATATTGTGGACAATGATTTTGGATTGCCCACACTGCTTTAGCTCCTTCTAGGGTTTTTCACCTAAAAGGAGAAAGGAAATGGGGTCCAAAATGCAAATGTATACACTCAAGAGTAAAGTAAATGTGATGTAATATGTCTAATTATGATGTACTAATGTACTGATCTAAAAATAAAATGATTTAATGATGCAAAACCTAAGAAATGCAAAGTGTTGGAAAACACATTGTGATATGCAATAACACCTAAAAATGCAAGTAAATGATGAAATAACTGAATAAAATTGGAGAGGTACACCTAGAATATGAAATATGATGTGGAGAGATTCTAGAATCTTGAAAATTTGACTAAAAATGTTGATTGGGACACTTACGCCAGGCTGGACGACTTAGTCCTAGTTTCGGGAAAAACTTGCCAGAACAGGAATTTGCCAAATGGGTCAAAAATGTAGAAACCATTTTTCAAGCATGGCAGTGGGACTAATCCGCCACTATTGGCGACTTAGTCCACCTATAGATTTTGAGAATCTCGGGACAAGATCCTATAACTTCAGGTCTGCACTTGCTTTTCTGACAGGTGTCCACTCTTGATTCTGCAAAAAATGGGATAAAAAGGGTCTCCAAGCTCAAATTAGGATTATGTTGACTTTAATAGCTTTGATGACTTCTTGACCACTTTTCAACATCTATTTCTTTGACAAATTTTCCTACAAAGTTTGCAAACACACATGCAAAGAGGGAAAAATGGTTAAGGGTGCCTTGGTCAAATCCCACTTTGGTAATCAAACCCTATGAAATGAAATAAAATGGAAAGAGAATGATAAATAAACAACATGCAATGTCATAAAATTACCAAACCCTTGGTGTGTAAATCTGAAGATATGCAATGAAGTACTCCAATGGATGACTTGATTATGCTTAGAGTGCTTGAATACTTGAGAATGATTAAGTTGATTGCTTGAGTGAATGCTTGAATGAATTAGGTGTTAAAATGAGGGGAAAAACCCTTATTTATACTTTATTTTTACTAAATTTCCTGAAAATAACACATCACAGGCCAACCTCAAGGGTTAGAGAATGAAATCTCGCCAGAAAATTGAAATAATTTTGAGTTTTGTGCCAAAAAGGACTAAGTTGCCCTATTGGCGACTTAGTCCCACTTAAGTAAATTAAGTGGGTGTCGGGAATTATAGGGCATTAAATGTTTTCCGACGGGAATATCCCCAAAAACAAACTTAAGGGGGGCTGGAAAGTGTATTAAGGGGTCATCTAAACATGAGAAAGGGTTGAATTAGTGATGACAAGTCTAGAAAAGCGTGAAAGTGGGTTACAACACTTTACAATACTTTGAAATAAGACTTGGTAAGTGATAAAAAGGATTTATTAAGGTGAATTGTGATGAAAGGGTCCCAGAAAAGTGTGAAAGTGGGTTACAACACTTCACAACACTTTTACAAGACAACCTAGAAGTCTTAATGATTCACAAAGGTCCAAGACCTAATGTGAACGTGTTGGCCACATTGCAACATTAAATCTAGGCAAAATCAAGTCAAAGTCCACTAGGAGGGCCTGAACATGAAAAAGTAGAAGGGTTTCTTTTTCCATGTCCACAAATATATTGAGTTAACCCTCACCATAGTTTTTCCCTTATTGGGTTTTCCACATAAAAATCCTGGTGTTCATGTGTGTGATTGTATTGACTTGCTTTTATGTTCTCTCTTGTTGATTCAGTCAAAATAGTAATAATGATTAAGTGGATTTTATTATCGGTTTGTGGAATACTGATTCACCCCCCTCTCAGTATTCCAGATGTTCAACAATGTAGCCCATATTGGGTGAACCATGTTAAATTTTTGTGTTGATCTCTTTTTTTTATTCTTCATTGTTATTTTTGGGTTATTTAATTTGCATATAATTGTTAATGTTTATTGCTCCAATCTGCCTAAACCCTAACATCAATTACCAATAATCTTGGAAAATTTATTTCATTTTTCTCTAATATTTTCTCACAATCATTTATTAGCTTTAGTATATCAATTCCATTTAACTACTTCTTCCCATTTCTCAGAAAGCATTTTTAAGAATCTCCTCTCCTTTTAGAATAATTTTTTCATCCATTCTTATGTTATTGTGCTTATATTTTTTTATTTTTCCTAGGGAAGACATTTCATCATGAGAAAGGAGTTTTGGGATAGTGGGAATTTTATCTATAGACTACAAAGTACCTATTAATTGCTTAAAATATTATTGAAACTCAAAAAAATTCCTCTTTAGTTCCCATTTTCTTTTCTTATCTTTGTGCATCCGAGAGTCTACAATATCTACATTGGCTTTCACTTTTGTAATCTCTTGCTCTTTGGTATAATACCCTAAGTTAATAGTGAAAATTTGGTATTCATTGTATTTTATCTCATGTTTATCTTTTGGTATAGTGGGGGTGGAAATTTGCATAATCCACAACACTAAAGTATCTCTTGTGGAAGAAGACAAAATCCTATCATTTCTCTTTGGCTTAGGAGTATCAATTTATTGTATCAATATATTAAATTTATTTATATTATTTCCATCTAATCAATCCTTTGAATGTTATTTGTTAGCCATGTTAGAGTAGCAAGATCTTGTTCGATAGATTGGATTTAGGGAATTTTAGGTGATCCTAATTGATTTTTCCCTTATTCCATGTCAACTCCACTTGCATCTTTGTCTTGCTCCTAGAGTACCTCCTCCATTATTTTTTCCTGAGATATGGGGACCATTATTTCTGACTGACCCAATGGTTGTTCAACTTGAACTCTAGCATCAATCTCTTTATTTGCTTCTTCAATGATATTCTCCCCTTTATTTTTCTCATCAGGCTCTTCAAGTTCCTCTAAACTAATCTCTTGAATAATTGATGATAAGCTATAATCAAGATCCTTGATTTCTTCAATAATGTATTGAGGGAAAAGAATATCTTGTTACATTTCTAAACTTTGATTATGTGCTTCAAACAAGCTTCCCTTAGGATCTCTTTCATTTCCTATTAGGATTTTCCATTCTATATATGCTTCTTGTACTATTTATTGCAAACTAGGAGTTTCCTCTCTCCTATTACTACTGACTTCATCCTTGGATAGCTTTGCAACTTTTGATTCTTGGGATAACCTAGCTATATTGGATGTGAAAGGAGGTGGCATAAACAATATCTTCTTGTCTAGGGAGTAAAAAAAAGTTGTCGTTATTTGTTTCTTATCTTTTGATGCAACTTTTTGAGTCCACTTCTCCACTAGGGTAAGTGCAAGAAGATGGGTCCACAAAGAGGGGAAGTTTCGTGCAAAAAAAAATCCAAAAGGAACGGGTACTTGTTTAGGAATGGGGACCCGAGCCTCATATTGGGATCTCATTCTTAAATTGGTACTCGTTCTAAAAATAGAATGAGTACCCGCTTTAAAATGGGTACTCGTTCTATTTTCCCATTTTAAAGCGGGTTCTTGTTTTAGAAAATTAAAATCCCAACCCAATTTTTTATTTGGGTTTAGGCTCGAGAAAGGCTTGGTAACTCAAACCTTAGCCTTGGACCTGCATCTAAAAGACTAAGGAAATGCCAAGAGAAAAAACTGACTTTGGCAATATAGCTGACGGTTTTTGTTCAGAATTAGTTTATGAAATTAAAACCCATTATAGATCATGATGTCTAGTTTTCAAATATGTAATTTTTTTATGATTGGATTATGTTTTCTATGAATTGTTAATTTTTTTGGATTGAAACTGTGTGCATTTAAGGTTTAATTTTCCTTCCTTCTCATTTCTATTTTCTTGTTTTAAGATATTTTTTCTTAATTTTCTCTTTTTGTCACTCTAAGGCTATTTTGTTTTATTTCTATATTTTTTGTTATCCTTATATATTTATGACAAAAAAATGCACACTGTTTCAGTCCAGAAATTTTAACAATTCATTATCATGGATTGTGGAAACTTGATTTTATGTTTTCTATTTTTAATTAATTTCTAATGAAACCGGTCCATAAACTTAAAATGTCAAGCTTTTGTATTTTTTAATAAATTTTTATTTGATTTTTTTTTTGTAAAAAATTTTATATGGCAGCAATCTATAAAAAATTCTCTACACAATGAAAAAAATAAAAAAAATGATTAGTTTAGGTCAAATTATGGTGTCTGTACACGAGGGTTTTCAAAAACACTAATTAGGGCCAATAAAAAATTAATAAAAAATATTTAGAAAAGAATTATAAAAAATATCCTCATCAATCTCTCGTTTATTACACATCTTTCTCCAAAAGGAATTAGAAAATTAATTTTATTTAGGTCAAATTATGGTGTTTGTACATGTGCATGGTAGAGTCCTAAAAAGCTGACTTTTAAAAAGTGATTTTTATACATGCCTATTAAAAATTAATTGTATCATCTGGGTATTAGAATAAATTACATATTTGCAAACAAGACTAAAAATATTATATTTCAAATTACTATTTTTTTAAAGATTCAATATGTAAGTGCTTCAAATTTTTAGTCCAACTATGACAAATTCTGAAAATCAAGAAAAACACTTCCACTTTTTGAATATTTTATGGACCCAACTTCTTGCACATGCCCACTAGTGGCTCTTTAATTATATGAGAAATTCTAGGGGCTACAACCTAAGCCTATAGGAAAGGAGCTGGCATGGTTCCTTGAATAACCTAAGTTAAAATTGGTATAACACATTTGGTTGAGTATCAAAATAAACTAATCCCTCTAGGGTGGTTGTAATAGAAACATCAAGGATGAGAGGAGTCTCAATAGCACTAGACCCTTGTCCTTGTTGCACCACTTGTGTTTCTTACACTCTCCTCTTCTTTATCAATAAATGATCAAAATATTTATCTTCTTTATTTGTTTTTTTCTTTGCTTCTTGGTTGGATCCTTGCTATATGTCAATGCAACTCATCTTTATTTTAGAGATTGAATGTGGGAATTAGCAAGGCAATAAAACTATCCAAAATATTTTGTGTAAGTTCCTTGATAAGATATGTTTCCTTTTTTGACTATTTTGGATCTAATATTAGCTAATTGAAGATTCCATTTATTTCATAAATTGAGTGCTTCTCATCATCTTTTATTTGGTGGGGCATTATATGTGTTCTCAAGTTTCTCATATGTTTAATTGTGATCTTATAATATGATCTCTTCCTTACTGCATGAAAGAAGAAACATACTTCTCCATTCTTCCATAAGGATCATAATTTGGCCTTGCCTCATCATATAGTTGTAAATTATGTAATTAAAAATCTATCTTAGAAGCCTTGGCATAATACTATGGAAAGCATACCATCCAATAGTGATAGGGAATTTCACCCATACTATATGTTTGGATTATAAGAGCCCATGGGATACCACTAGTTTCCTTGACATTTTTAACATGACCATTTTTTCAATTGGGTACCTGGGTAATTTGAATGGCTTGCTAGAAAATTCTTCCATTTCTATGTAGGCGAACTTCTAAAACTAGATGAACTAGCTTCCCCAACTATCAATGTTACCTCATGCCTCTATAAATAATCTCTTGGATTTGTCTCTCTCCATGGTTCTTACCAACCACTTGGAAAATATATCATTCACCCTTCTATAATAAATCATATATTCCTTATTTTCCAACTGACGGTAGTAGTCATAAAAAAATTCCCTAGCCTAAGACTGAGGGTACCCACTCTGTCCAACCCAGTAAATTTAGTCGAGTAGACTAGATATGAATCCAAGTAAAACTTGTGGTGCACCTAAAAATTATTTATCTATTCATGCAAGTTTTTTCTTGTGATCTTGGCCCAATATAACATACTTTATTTTGTTATGATGAATTCAACATGTAGAAATACATCCAAGGCTCACATGTAGCAATAGTTGGAAGTCCCACTACTTTGCTCAAGTGTATTAGTACACCTCTAATTTTATTTTGGAAATCACTTTTATACAATACTTTAGGAATTTTGGATACATACTTCTTGGGTTCTCCATCCATTTTATGTTAGTTATCTTTTTCCACATCTCCATCTCATTATTGAATTTTTTTCAACATCATTCCTATCTATGTGTACAACCTTAGTGAAGAAATGAATAGTAAATGTGTTTTTGATGGCATCTACACTTAATTCAGAAAAAGACACTTCCTTTAATAATTACTTTCCTCTTCCCTACATCATCTGTTGGCAAGAGACACTGTGAATTCTTTTTGGTGTTGTCATTGATGGAAACCCTAGTAGGTGACAGATTCACATAACATCATTTGCTTATACCAACAGTCAGATTGAGGACAGTCAGGAAGAATAGAGCATTCGATAGTTTGGTGATCATCGATTCACTTACATATTTCTAGTTGTTATTTTGAGTTGTGGATCTCATGAGAGGTTTATCAGTACATCTAATTTGTTGTCCAAAAATCTCAATGCCTCGTATTAAGTCTTGTGTGAGTTTAGAGATTTGGTTGGTTACTTCTTTGTTTATCAATATTTTGGGGCCGACTCAGTTGATGTAATATGTTGCGGATATTCAGGAAATGTTTATTTGAATATTTTTGTGTTTTCTCATCTTGATTTGGGTCCGAGCTAAGTTGTGGCCGACCGTTGTGGATGCGCATTGGATAACTCTTAAGATTTGAGTGGACAAGTTGCTAATATTTTCAAGTTTTATTTGGAGTTGACATGTTGCGATTAAATTGCTAGTCACAAATATATATGTATGATCTCTTATATCATTTTGGTGTGTGTGCGTGGTGTGTCAATGTGTATTGCGAATATCAAAAGAGTGTTAGAGAGATTTTATGCACAGTTTCACTTGCACATAAAGATTTTGTGAAGCGAGTCAGAGGAGAGAAAATCAGAAGTTTAGTATCAGTCAGAAGGACAAAAGATTGACATTTGATCCTAACCGAAACTGTAATCAAGCATTTGTAGATGCTATTCGTTCCATTCATTCTTTTGGATATAATCCAAATATCTGTAATGAAGTGTGCCTTCCCATTTTGACTAGTGAGCTCTAGGTAGTGTGCCTGAATGCAAGTGCATTCCCATATTGTAAATTTTTTGAGTATACTCAGATTATATTGTGGATTGGCCATCCACCATGGTTTTTCCCCTAACAGGGTTTCCACATAAAAATCCTTGTGTTATGGTGTTGTGGTTATTTTCTTTCTGTTTCTGCATATTTCTCCTGGTTGAATATTTTAAGTGGGTTAATAATCAGAATAATAAAGTCAATTTTTGTAGAACATTGATTCACCCCCCCTCTCAGTGTAGCTTGTTTCCAATAATTGGTATTAGAGCTAGTTCCTCAAAAGAAGTCTAACAACTTGGGGAGATCTTGGAAAGTGTTTTCAATCAATCTTCAACAACAACTTATGGTGGCCCTGGATGATCTTGACCAGTCAAAATCTAAGAACTGGGAACTGTGGGAAAATCTTGAGAATGCAGAAAAATTCATACAGTCATTTAAAGACAAAATCAATGAATCAAGGGAGAAAAGAAAGGAATTATGTGATCAGCTCAAGCAAAAGAACAAAAGCATGGAAGATGAAAAAATCAGTCATGCCTTAAAGGAGAAAACAAAAGAGTGTGAAAAGTTTTCTAGAGAAAATGCTGCCCTGAAGCATGAGATGGAGTCCATCATGATGAAAATGATCAAGGAAATCGAAGATAGAAAGAAGAATGAAGAAAAGCTTGCTCAATCTTTGAAAGAAAAATTTGAACAATGTAGCCAATTGGACAATGAATTGGAACAACCAAAAAACAATGAGGAAGTGCTTGGAAAACAACTAGATGATCTCAAAGATGAACTTACTGCTGCAAATGAGTACAACGAGAAATTCAAAGCCAGTTCAGCCAAGCTTGATGAACTGATTAAAGGTCAAAGGACTGATGGTGATGGGCGAGGTCTTGGATATGAAGAAGGAGAAAGTTTCAAATCTGGACAAAGGAATTCTGGACAAGGAAGATTCTGACAAGGAAATCAGATGAATGGAGCCATAAGAAATCTGGTGAGACAACCAAATGCTCATAGATTCAATGGTTATTGTTTTACTTGCAACAAATTAAGTCACATGGATTCTCAGTGTAGAAGCAAGATGAATCCAAGTGGACCATCATTTTCAGGTCAGTGCTTTAATTGCTATAAGTATGGTCATAAGTCAAGTGAATACAGAGTTGTGATGAATAACTTTCATAGAGATGTTAGATGCTATGCATGCAATAGATTTGGGCATATTGCTAACCAATGTAGATCAAGGAAAAAATAGTGGAGCAGTTGGTCTAATCAGAGAAATGTTGTGTGCTACAATTTCAACAAATTTGGGCATATTGCTAGATTCTGTTGGAACAGAAGAGGTCCGGTAAGAAAAAATACATAGTAGGAAGTCAAAGGAAAAGGGAAAGTCACTATAGATGTGATCAGGTGGAAAATGAAGAAGAAATGGGTGAAAAAGAATCCCTCTGTCAAAGGAAATGTGCCAGCACCAGAATTTTCTTCTGGTAATTCCTCTAGAAATTAGTTTTAGGCCTTTGGCCTAGGGGGAGTTGTCAGAAAAATCCTTCAACCCACCTACAGGCAAGTGATACTGGAATGTGGACCAGTCAAGTAGGTGGATCAATGCTTTTTAGATGTTGTTTAACCAAATTGGAGCCAGTATTGTAAAGCTTCAGAGATCCATACAAAAATCATTTGTCTCAGTGCTTGAAATCAGAGTAACCAGATGAACTAGGGTTAAGACATTTATTGTGACAAAAAGGGTTAGTTGTGCGAGTGATAAAAAGCCATTTTTTTTCTTTGCATTTTGAAGGAAAGCAGTTTGAAGAGCCATAGAGTGAACCTTGTTGAATTGTGAAGAGATTCAAAGCATGGAGAAGAATCTGTGAATGAAATTCGATCCAACAGAAAGGTATTTCTTGAAAATCCTGTGAATTTCTGAATTTACAATCATGTCCACTCCTTTGGTAGTCGAAGTCAAGGACAAACCCCATCCTAAATTCAAATGGAACCCTTATAAGTCTGTTAAGACCGAACCCTTAGGAGTGTTTTCATTTGTGTTGTACGAAGTTTTGCACACTGAGGATATTAGGGCATTTATTCATGCAAAAATTGAAGAGTTAGGAACCTCTCAAATAATGAATCTATATTCCCATTGTATAATTGGAGAAGATTTTATTGTAAAACCATAATTTCAAACCCTAGAAGAGAAGAAGTTTGCGTAGTTTACGATATCTCCCGTATTTGAGGAAAATGAATGGGTTAGATACATTTTGAGCCGTGTTCATGTCGAATTCATGTGGCTAAATATACCCTTCAAAATCACAAAAGAGACTATATGTGCAGTAACGGGTCTAAATTCCATCGGTAGACTTCCAGTCTTGAAATCCATAAAGAATGACAAGGTTACTGAGGCAACAGGCACGAAATGGGATAGAAGAGCAATGAAAATAGAAGATATTGCTGAAGTAGATGTGAAATTCGCATCAATGGTCATTGGTTACAAGGTATACCATTCTAGCTGGGAAAATTCTGTATCTGGTATGGCCATCTATGCAGCTTATGAAATGGTAAAGAAGAATGCAAAATATGACTTGTGCAAGTTGCTCAGAAGTCAGTTGTTGGAGAATTTGAGCAAAATCAAGAAAGACAAGAAGAATACTTTTAAATATGGTACTCTGCTATTGTCCTTATTTTTCTATTTCATGAATGAAGTTTCGGGCATTGGAAAAGTACATTGGAAAAATGATGAGCCTATAGCTATCAGATAAGGAATAAGTTGTTTGGAATGGGTGATCGTCTAGTCAGGAATACTACCCTTTGGGGGTACTTCAAAAATTTCTAGAATATGGTGCATTCCAGGAAAATAATTCCCACCTCAATTGGGAACAATACAAGGATACTATTTGCTTCATGGTGGATATCAAGACCAATATCATATGGAAGCTGCTGATCCCAGAAAAATTTGGATCATGCCAATGGGATACGAAGTAGAGGAAAACATTCTAAAGATGTATGTAGAACACTTGCTGAATTCTCCTCTGGATCAGGGGAAGAGAGGTTTGGAACATATGCAGAGAAAAGTATTCAAGTTCACGAGGAATTGAGAAAATCAGTGATAGTCAGGAAAGTAAGAAAAGAGACAAAAGTTTTTGTAGAAAGGATGGGTTTACCTGTAGAAGCTTTGAGAGAAGCAAGAAGGAGGAGAGAAGAGGTAGAAGCAGCAAAAGTGAAAGCAAAAAAAAAGTCTTCTAGTCCTAGAGCATCCTCTGCCCGCACTAGATCTACAAGGAGTCCCCTGCAACAAAGCCAACTCAAGACAAGCTCTCTGGTAAAAGGAAGAAGAATAAAAGTACAAGAACATATAAGCCTATTTCAGAAGATGAGGAAACATAGTTAAAAGAAGTCTTGAAAGAAGTAAAAGCTATTGGAACTTAGGCTGTCGAGTTAAACAAGAGAAAATATTCCATCAAAGAAGAAAAGGCAAAGAAGGCTAAAGTTGATAAACCTGGTATGTCAATTGATGAAGTTGTGAATGCAGCTGTCAAGGACAGTAATCTTAAGCCCCTCTATGAATTGTATGAAACCTTTGATGAATCAGGTCAAAGAATTCTAGAAGAAGCTACAATAAAACATATGAACATTTTTAATAAAGTTCTTGTTGAGATTATGTCTGGCTTACCCAAGAATTTGTATGATATTTTGGAATTGAGAAGGTTAAGTGCTAGAAGAAAAGAAGAGAATCTCAGGAAGAGAGTTCTTGCAGATTTGTGTCCAGAAATGTCAATTGAAGAGATGGATTCACTCCTTGAAAAATCTAAAAAGGAATTTAAGAGCAAGACAAGGGTGAATAAACTCATGATTGGTGAAACTCATACTGTTGTTGGTGAAACTAAGGAAATTCTGGAAGAGTTTATGTCAAAGAATAAGATTAATGTTGAGGAAATTAATACTAAAAATGTTCCAGAAAATGAGGTAGTGAATGAGGAGGTAAATGTAAATGAAGAAGAGAATGTGAATGAGGAGAATATGAATGTATTTGATCCTCCAGAAGTTGAGGATATTCTGATTTCTCCTAATGTGGAAAATATAAAGACACCTATGGAAAATGAAGTTCCTAAGGTGGTATTAGTTGAGGAGGAGGTACAAAATTAAGAGGTTGAAGTGCCTAAAAGCAATCTTGAAATAGTCTTAGAAGAACCCAAGGTTGAAGATAAAAAAAGTTTAGGAAATCAGAATAGAGGCAAGAGACGCTGCCAAGACAGTGAAGAGATCTCTAATGGAGCATCAGGAAGATTTTGATCCTGAATTGGATGAAAGTTCGATCAATCTATCTACTTTTTCCCCAATTCAGATGATGAAGGTTGCATCAATTGCTCAAGCTAAGGCCAGTGAGAATATATTGAAGCCTCACATAAAGGATAGTGAATTGCTAAGCCTTGCATCTAGAGTTATGCAAAAATTAATGCCTACTCATGTCATGGATTCATTAGGTTCCTCTTCCGGCGAGCTAAAGAAGCTCATAAATGTTGTAAGTACTCAATTTGAGTCTCTTGAGAAATCTGTTGAGGATAAAGTGCAAAAGGAGTTTAATAGAAAAAGACTTAGTCAGCTAAAGAAATTGATTGCAAAGGATAAGATTCTGTTAGCTACTTGCATGAAGAACACTCAAGGTTTTGTATTTGAAGCTCGAAAAGCCTATAAGTCCTGTTTGGTTTTGTCCAAGTTTACTGAAGGTTATGAGAAAAAGGTGAAGGATCTGGAAAATCAATTAGCTACCATTTCTGCTACTTTTGATCCATTAGCTGGTGATGTGGTTCAGTAAGAAGGTCAAGTAACAACCCTAATTGACAAAATAAGATGCTTGAAGAGTGAAAATGATAGAATTGTTGGGAAAGTAAGTGAACTCAGAGGACTAATTTGTTTGAAGATTGAGATAATGGTGAGTGCTTTGAAGGAAGCGAAAGCTGTTGTAGCAGTTAGTGACCTGAAGAATCTTGAAACTGCAGAGGCTCAATCCTATTTAATGTGTGGTCGCATAATAGTTTTGGAAAGTCTCAAAAAGGTTTGTGATGACAATTTAAGAGTGATGAAACAATATTTTGCAGATGTCTTCAAATATTTGTAAGTTACAAGTTCATGCCTGTACAATTTTGGAATTTTGTTTCGGTTTCCCCAATTTTTTCCATTGATGTCAAAGGGGGAGAAGTGTACAGTGAAAAATGTATAGTCATCATAGGGGGAGTTTTTTTCCCAAGATTGAAGTTTCTTTTTGGAGTTTTGAAATGGCAGTGTAACTCATGTTGGTTTTGATCTGACACTTAGTCATTTTTCACTAAGTGTTGCCATCAATGCCAAAGGGTGAGATTGTTGGCAAGAGACACTATGAATTCCTTTTGGTGTTGTCATTGATGTAAACCCTAGTAGGCGAAAGATCCACATAACATCATTTGCTTATACCAATAGTCAGATTGAGGACAGTCAGGAAGAACAAAGCATTTGGTAGTTTGGTGATCATCGATTCACTTACAGATTTCCAATTATTATTTTGAGTTGTGGATCTCATGGGAGGTTTATCAATACATCTAATGTGTTGTCCAAAAATCCCATTGCTTTGTATTAAGTCTTGTGTGAGTTTGGAGATTCGATTGGTTACTTATCTGTTTATTAGTATTTTGGGGCTAACTCAATTGATGTAATATGTTGCGGATATTCAAGAAATGTTTATTTGAATATTTTTGTGTTTTCTCATCTTGATTTGGGTCCAAGCTAAGTTGTGGCCGACTGTTGTGGATGCGCATTGGATATCTCTTAAGATTTGAGTTAACAAGTTGCTAATATTTTCAAGTTTTATTTGGAGCCGACATGTTGTGATTAAATTGCTAGTTGCGGATATATATGTATGATCTCTTATATCATTTTGGTGTGTGTGTGTGGTGTGTCAATATGTATTGTGAATATCATAAGAGTGTTAGAGTGATTTTATGCACATTTTCACTAGCGCATAAAGATTTTGTGAAGCGAGTAAGAGGAGAGGAGAGCAGAAGTTCAGTATTAGTCAGAAGGATAGAAGATTGACATCTAAGCCTAACCAAAACTATAATCAAGCATTTGTAGATGCTATTCCTTTAGTTCATTCTTTTGGATATAATCCAAATCTCTGTAAGGCAGTGTGCCTTCCTATTTTGAACAGTGAGCTCTAGGAAGTGTTCCTGAATGCAAGTGCATTACCATATTGTAAATTTTTTGAGTATACTCATATTATATTGTGGATTGGCCATCCACCATGGTTTTTCCCCTTACAGGGTTTCCACGTAAAAATCCTTGTGTTATGGTGTTGTGGTTATTTTCTTTCTGTTTTTGCATATTTCTCCTGGTTGAATATTTTAAGTGGGTTAATAATCAGAATAATAAAGTCAATTTTTGTAGAACACTAATTCACCCCCTCCCTCTCAGTGTAGCTTGTTTCCAACATCATCATAGTGGTTGATGCATTCTAGCACCAACTTTTGGCATTAAATTGATACAAGGAAAGTTGAAACTTTATCTAGTCCATTTAAAATAATTTTTTGGGCCTTGGATGTTGCATCATTACTGTCCATTCTTTGATGAAATTATTGCATACTAATATGTCCTAGATAAGCATTTGTTATAGCTCCTCATCCCATGGTGATTGACGAAGGGAAAGACATGCCTTTGAACTCAAATTTCATTTTTTTAGCTAGAGCATTCATTTAACCTACATGAAAAATGAGATCCTTGAATTACATTCATGGTTATTTAAGGCACATTACTAGTAATTATTTTGTTTCCATTTACAACTATTTTTTTAGAATTTAAATTAATTGTTTTAACAATAATTTTGAACTTAATGATTACAGGCTCTAATAGGGTTTTCTACATTTCCAAATGTCTAGTTAAACTAGGATTTTAATTTTTTTCATTTTAACCATAAAAAATGATCTTTAATGGAATTCTCATAAGATTATAGAGAAATCAATAATTGAAATTAGGTTTTTCGGGTACATACCTATTATGAGAAGATCAAACCTGTTGGTAGATGTATTTGATAGGGATGATCAAATCCTAGTAACACCCTCTACCACTTAGTACTAATAGTAGTTCCATACAACATGCTTTGATACTTCAGTGAAATTCATTGTTAGAAATTTTTTCAAGGCTCTGGGGTGTTCTTGAATTTTTTAATGTTTTTGTGAAGAATGGATTGTGAAATCTAGCTTAAAAATTGAGGAAAATTCATAAGAATTATATCCCAATAAATTCACATAGGGATTCATGAGAAATTAATGTCGCATGTGGGAGAAACACTTGTAAGAATTTTCATCTTAGATGTGGTAGAAATTTTGAATTCCTTTGATGAATGTTACATCTCACATATATTTAGAGAGGGTAATGGTCTAGCTGATGTTTTTGCTAACATTGGGGTTAGAGAACATAGGATATGGGGAGGGGATGATCCCATTCCCATCGATGCCCTTGTTTTTCTTAATAATGATTTACAAAAATGCTAAGGAGGGGGTTTGTTTCATTATTACCCTTTTCCACATGAGCCTGTTCACATGGTAGGTTACTTCTTGGTGTGACTCCGATTTGGATTTGGCCTTTTTTTTTGTTGATTTGAAAATCATCTGTAAGGGGTGGCCTTCAAGAATCATTATTACCTTCTACTACCTTATTGTTTCTACATGGATTGTGGGTTGTTCTATATCCTTGTTCTTGAGGTTTCTTCTCATTTTTTGCAAGTTTCTCAAGCTTATGAGGTTTGTGGTGTCTATGATCATGGGTAGAGAATGGAACAAATTCAAGCCTTTCTACTGTGATACTTTTAAGTCCAATGTAAAATTTTGTGAATGGATGCAGTTGGGAGGGATTACACCTTATATTGAGTGACTTCATGGGCATGATTCGAAGGTGACAAAGACTTTTGTTAAGGGTTGGCATAACAGGGTTTTACAGATGGGTGGGACTGAATTTGACATAACTAAGGACCTTATTGTTGGTATCATGGGCCTTTCTACTGAGGGTAGGAAATTTTATAGAGACAAGGAATAGAATGTTGCACTGGAGATTTTCTTTAAGGAATATGAAAGGCAGAAATTGGAGAGGGCTAAATGTGGGGGCTATTATCGTAGCTCAATTAAGGCTATTTGGGGAGATGTTGCCAAAGAAATCATGAGGTACATAACACTTGATGGACATTTCTCTATCCTCTTTGGTTATCATTTTGTTCTTCTTAACCATTTTAGGCACAAGAAGGTCTCTTTTCCTTTCTATGTGTTGGCATCTTTGGAATGTGGCATTAAGGATCATAGGTACAATCCTAAAAACCCTATTCTTCATGTTGGCCTTATCCTCCTTATTTTAGATTACGCTAAGTCCTATGTTATTCCTAATCACCCTAAGAAGGTTTCTAAGGGTAGGTAGAAGAATTTGTATTTGGAGTATGAGACTAGGTCTGATGCTAATGAAGATTATAAACCTGACTTGGAAGCGTCAATTGAAGTGTACTCAGAGCCTCCTACTCTTTTTAAGAGTGGTAAGAAAGGAAAAACAACCCCTATCTCTGCAGAGTATGAAACTAGAAATGAAGAGGTGGTGGGTGATAAGTCCATTAGTTGCAAAATTGGGAAGGGTGAATCATCTGCCCTGAAGAAAGGAAAGAAATATGTTGTTGGGGAGAAGATTGGGAAGCATCATGTGTCTGGGTCTAAGAGAAAGAAGGGATCAAAGGGCGGGAGTATCCAGAAGATGGCCAAGCGAAATGAAAATCCGGTCCATGAGGAGTCTATTGGTGTTGAGTCACCTCTAAATTTTTTTGGTGGGTAGGATAATATGGGTATGCAAGATTAGAATTTGAAGGTGAAGAAGAAAGGGAGGAGTGTTGCTGAAGAAATTGAAAGCTCTCTTCAAAAAATAAAGAAGTTGGTTGTTGGTCAAAAAGGGAAAGAGTTTATTGAAAGAAAAAAATTGAGTAGGGACTCCCAAGAGGATGGGGTGGATGTAAAAAATGTTTTCAACATCAACTGGGATGATCTTCCCAATGTGATAGGCTTGGTGAAAGAGGGTTTCATCTCTCTGTTCAGGCTATTTAAATGGGATTTCCACAAATTAAATCTTACTAATGTGAAGTTCCATGGGGTGGTTAGTAAAGAAGGGGAGTCTTCTAACACTTTAGAGTCCTCTTTGTAGGCTCAAACTAATCAACTTTTTGATGCTTTAAAATTTGTTATTGATGAGATGTTAAAACTGAAGCAAATTTTTGAAACAAGAATTGTGGCTCTTGAAGAGAAAATGGAACGAGTTAATCTGAAATTTGACAAGGTTATGGATGTTAGCAAGTCTATTATGAGGAATGAAGCTAAGGGTTTTACCATCCTCAATGAGAAGGAGAGATTGTGGATGGAGGAAGCTTTAGTTGGTATGGATGTTGCTGGGAATGATGCTGGTCTGCCAAGTGTTTTGATTAAAGTGGTAAGTGAAAAGGGTCCCTATACTCGGACCCGCAATAAAAATAAGCTGAAAGATGGGATACTTTCCGAAGAGATCATTGAGGTGATGGAAGTGCATTAGAAGATAATTGACAGTGATATGGAGGCTGCTAATATTTTAAAGAATCTGTAGTTGTTTCTACTCCTCTTTTTTTGGTAGTTGTTTTGCTTATGGTTTGCTACTTGTTGGTTGTTTGTTGATCTTTGTGCTTATCTTTTGAAGCGGCTCTCTTTTTTTTAAAGGGTTTCGGGCCCCTTCAAAACCTATTTTACCTCTAATAAAAAACACTTGTAAGAATTTGAATGAAAACTGCATCTTTGAATTTTAGTTCTTTTGAAATATCAAGTTTAGATGGGAAGTGATTCTATGCAAGATTCCTTTTATCACTTTCATTATTTTCCTTTTGTGTGCTTTCTTAAGTGAACCAATCTATCATAAGTGCTTAAAGTTCATTACCGAAATAGGGTCAACTTTTTTGCAAATTAATCTTTTGTGGGAATTTTATCTTCAACTGATTGTGTGGTAATTCAAAGTGAACCTATTTTCTTATACTTATATTTTAGGTTAGTATTAACAATTTTGATGATGATATCATTAAAGGATATGATGACATTAACATGACATAATTGAGTGTCGAGGGCATGGGTTTCATGGGTGACATCAACATGATGTAATATTGATGTCATCATTGTACGGATTGAGAATTTCTAACTAAACCAGTTATGGTAGTGGTTCATAGAGGTCCTATTTAGTTAGCTAAGGAATTTTTACATAGAAGAAAGTGACACAATGATGATGTCACTAAATTATGATTTATGGTAATTTCTAACCAAACCTATTCTATGCAAAAAAAATATTGAGAGGATTCAAATAAGTTTGAGACTTCTACAACCATTAAATTTTGATTTATGAGTTCTCAAATTCGGGGAATGTCAAGTGAACTGGATTTTAGTTTTAAAAAGAGCATTTTTCAAATAGATTTCAGTTTCCCATAAACAAAGACCTTTGTGAAACATCTTAACTAAACTAGATATGCGGGATAGACAAAGTGAAGTAGCCTTTTGGACCAATTGTAGGTATGAACTCCACAAGAAAATATCTTCCCTATCTCAACAAATTTTGAGAAATTTCCAAAAGGACTAAGGATTAATTTTAAGTGCTCTATATGGATCCATAATGAAATTTTAGCTCTTGGGGTAGCCAATTTTGAGAACTTGGTAGAGTTTTTGAAATTTTGATACTACAGGACCAACTTATACCTTGGAAAAAGGAAGGGGGTCCCTATTTTGCTAAAATAAAAATAGGGTGTGTTGTGAAAAATGCACAAGCCATAGATGTTATAGTGGCCATGTGTGATTTTTTTGTGGTTCTCTTTGTCCCCATGTGGTCTATTCTACTAATGGTGCATTATTCATAACCCTCATGGTGGCACAAATATTTTTATCCATGACCCTTACTTTTCCTAATCCTTATATGCCTATGTTCCCTTTTCAATGTGTCATTAACCATTTGATCTCCAATGATTCCATGCAAGTAATTTATATTCAATTAAATTTCAAATGACGTGTTGACCTACCATACACTATTCATCCACTTACCTTATTTTGTTCCCTATTTCTTAATTTACATTTGAAATCATTGACTTTATGGTTAGAATCACCAGCATTTGGAAATCTCCTCAACATTGATGTTTCTCCTAAATACTTAAGGCTATTGATTAAATTTACAATAATGTAATATGATGAGATTGTTTGTCTTGAGAACTATGTGAGGTTCTGGTGGGGTTTTCCTCCATGTTGTTCTTGTTTAGCTTGGTGTATTTAGTGCTAGGTTTGATTTGTGGCTGTGCCTAAGTGGTTTAACACACAATTTCAAACTTCTACATGTTATTTGGTATCATTGCTCATTTATGAGTATAAGGGCATATCTTGTTTTCCCTTATGATGTAGATTTTGTGTAATCCTAGAAAAAATTCTCTTCTCTAGGGCATTGGTCTTCTTACAAGGTGATGTATGGGCCTTATGGATTACTTGATGATGATTGGACACATATTTGAATCTATCTTAAAAATTTGATGATATCTAAAGGCTATAAATATTCATCTTTGAGATGATAAAAAATTGGTCGTTGGCATGGTTGTAGAACAAATATAAGAGAAATGTGTAGATGTTTTCCTTGATATATTGTAACAAGTTTATAAGTTAGTATTGAATATTATATATATATATAATTTTAGTCCTCTAGTGCTTCATTGTTTTTGTATACCATTAAAAAATGAATTCAATGTATAATTTGACTATTTGAATGTCTCCATAAATATTTTGTAATCTTTTGATGGTCTTATCAATTCTCCTAGCCACATATGTTGATCTAATTTTTGTCCTTGACTATTTTGTTAGCTAGAAGACTATTAAATATTTGGAAAGGATTTTTCCAAGTGTAATTTGTAACTATCAAAATGTCTCTATGCATATTTTGTAATCTTTTGATGGTATTATTAATTCTCTTGGCCACATTTATTGAGATAATTGTTTTCCTTAACTAGTTTGTCAGCTACAAAACTATAAAAATCCTTGCAAATAATTTTATCATAACATAAAAATTTTATGAGTTTTTTTATCAATTATTAAGATATGTGCAATTGGTTATGCTATAATTTCATATACTTACAATATATATACTTGGATCCTAGATTATGTGTAAGGTTATGAAGTATATTCCTTGTTTCCATCTTCATTAAAATGTCTTCTATACGATTACTCTTGTAATGTCCTTTGGTTTTGAAATCCAAACTCTATTACCCATTAGGGTAAAGGAACACATTTACTTAATACTAAATATAAAATCACCCTACCACAATTAAACAACAAAAGTATGTTTCCTTAATAAATTTAGTGTTATTTGATCTTTCACATTATCATTTCTTTATCAATATAATTTTTTTTGTGCTTCAAAAATATCCTTCACAATGAGATATGCATTATTTTTCTCAATACATCCATGTTTGAAGTAAAAAGGTTAAAATATCAAGGAATTAATATGAAGACATCTTTATTCTCTACATGGCTTTCATGTCTACTTATAAAGATGTGAAATAACTATTTATGAAAAAATAAAATATAGATACTTAGTTACAATCAACATTGGATTCCTTTATGCATTGGTTATTGTTTGTATCAAAGTCTATTATCTCTTCATTTATCTTTCACTATCTTAAAGAAAACACCTCAAGGAATACATCTAGGCATAGTAAATCCTAAAGTAGAAGAATGAATCACCCATCCTTATTGAACGCTTCATCATTATTGCTGATTGATCATAAGCCCTAGGTTATATGTCCTAATGTAAATGTCATGCCCTAGATTTGTATGTAGGGAAAAAAAATCATCTATTTAAAAAAAAAACTATTAACATATTAACACTATCATTTGTCAACCATGTATGAACATGGTAACGTTATGTACGTATCGAGTGGTGTTTCTCATGCAACATCACCATCAACATGTCACCCAAGAGCAAGGTGTGGGGGAGAATTTAGTTAGGTGCGCAAAGTCCATCGTATACACCCTTAAACGAATGATGGATTGATTCTAAGAACTAGGCTGCACAAAGTTCAATAACGTTATTCCTAGGTAAGATATTAGGGTTATTGTCAGGTTGGTGATGAAGCCACTAACCATATTCACCCAAATGATAAGGTTGACCTCCACGTTAATTTTGGGATGTTAATAACTTATTAAGATTATAAATTCTTGTTTCCATAACTAAGGTTGAGGTTGGTATCATTATTCTTTATAGAGAGAGATTTTTTGCTAGTGTTCCCCAACATTATGACACCTATTGATAACCTTCTTATTCTAATGGCACTATCATTATGGTAATTACTTATTTCTTTTAATATTCAAATCAAGTTACTAAGGCTAACATGACACATTAATTTAAAGTCGATATTATTATTATTAAAACCACACTTACTATTTTTATTTATTATTAATATTACATTACATTTAATGTCAATATTAGATTTACCACCGAACTAATATTTTTTTTAATAAAAATATTAAATATTATAACTCTAATATTTAAACTATAAAATCAACACCTATATTTACATTAACATCAACCATCTAAATATTGATAGTAGAATTAAATCCACTTTAATATTTAAAACTAATATCTACATTAGCACTAATATTAAATTCAATGCTACAATTATATTACAATATGTTTATTTACTTGCATTCAATCACCACTCCAAAATAATGATTATAAATAGTTGTGCATTTACTGATATTATTAATAATATGAACATTTACATTATTATTAATCTTTCTCTTGATTTCAACCTTTTTTTTATATTAGACATTATTATTTTATCAAATTGTCTCCTAATATCAACATGAACATTATGATTTTACCAAGATAATAATGTCAAGTTGTCTCTTAATATTAAGAATATTAAAATTACTATTTTTCCTTTAATATAAATAATAGGGAGATAACTAAAGTTATTATTAATATTAATATTAACCCTTTTAATATTAATATTAAAATTTTACCTATTATTGTTGCTAGCTAAACCAATATTCCTATAATGATATAAATGTAAGAGTTTAATATTAGTATTATTATTATTTTTAATAGTATTGATATTAATATTATCTCATGATATTAGAATATTCTTAATATATACTATTATTATGAATATTATCTCTTGATATAAATAAAAAAAATTAAATACTATTATTATTTATAATAACCATGGTCTACACGATGATTTTGTTGACTTTAGTGAAGAAGTTTTAGGATCACGGAGCCTTGAACTGGAGACACAAAAATCCTAGCTGTATCTACTAAGCAACGGAGTCGATATTTCCATTTGGAAACGAAAAGTTCCACACAGAAACCCTTGTCAATTTTTCTACATAAAATTGATATGCACCTCAAAACAGTGGCCAAGCAGGTTGGGGTAATAATCTTGAATCATAATATATCACAGAGGAAAAGGAACACACTTAGGAGGAGAATAAAATGACACTGGAAGGAAGCATGATTGAAGATGTAAGAATGGGTAAAGGAAACACTGTTGAGTATGCAAGAATGGAAAAAGAAATGGAGGAATTGCTGCCAGAAGAACAACATGATGTCAAATCGAGTAAAACTTGAAAAATACAACTTACTACTAACGTTACCGAAATTATCGTTGAATGTCAAAATAGAATTGTTATCTTGTTTTTTATTAAAGGTGTCCCTGGTGAGGTAGAATTTTACAAATGGTCTCGTTTAAACTGGGAAAATTAGGGTTGGGAGATACAATCCCTAAGAGGGCTTGGAAAAGGGTATATTTCTTGCATGTTTAAATCAACAAATCATGCTCAGGTCACTTTACAATATGGCACCTAGGTTATTTTATGGAAAAATTTGCTACCTACAAGCATGGAGTTTTAATTTTCACCCCAAAGAGCCTTCTCACTCACATTATCCTATGCGGGTCGAGTTGTCTTTAATTAATTTTGTATTTAGACCCTTCTTAAAAGATATTGTGTCTCAAATGGGAAGAGTTATTTGGTGTAAGCATAATTCTGATAAATTTTCAAGTTTAAGGATTCATCCAAGAGCCTGCATGGAAGTTGACCTGAATAATCCATTACTTGAAAACATTAAACTTATTGGTCTAGGTTTTGAACTATACCAACCTATAATATATCTAAATAAACTAAATGTTGTTTTGTTATTGTTGAAAGGAAGGCTATCTGATTCATGAGTGTCCTATCAGAAGGAGCAAATTGGTTCAGCCACCTCAAACCTCTAGCAATCAACTCCTCCCTCATTCCACACCTATTATTGATAATATACCCCCTTCCTCTCCAGATCCTTGTATTTCTTATGATGTTTTTGGTGAATCTCCCCCTTCTTACAAAGACATTGTTACATCTGATGGATGGAGATTGGTAAGAAAGAGAAAAGAACCACTGACCCCTTCCCCAGCTCCCATTTCTTGCCCTTCACCCCATGAAATCACTTCCCATCTTCTCCTCCTAATCCATCTTCTCACGAATCTTCTCCCTCCCATCATTCCTCTCCCCCCTTCACTCCTCTTCCCAACCACACTTTTTTGATTCCTCTCATTATCATCATAGATCCATATCTCCTTCTTTTGCTTCCAAAGAACATCAATGCAAAGAACAAGAGCTTACTCTTGACAATAATTTCGATGTGTTGGCTCAAGGTGATGATTCTTCTAATCTTCATCATGAATTTTAAACTTCTTTCATGGAATATCAAATGGATCTCTCTCCCTCATCGTAAATATAAAGTTAAGGATTTAGTTATGAAATGGAAGCCTAATGTTTAATTTCTTCAAGAAGTCAAACTCAACAGCACTAGACTTGAGGCTTCCTTATGCAATGTTTGGAAAGATGCCTCTTTTTTGCATGCATTCCATCCAGATGAAAAATATGGTGTTGTTATTGGGATTTCATCATAGGTCTTAAATTTGGTCATTAATAAGGGTGAAGACCCCTCCCATAGTTGTGTTTGGGTTCTTACTATCATCAATGGTCAAATCATTGAATTTTTTTCTATATATGCTTCCAACTTCTCTAAAGATCTAATCCAAATTTGGGATTGGATGGCCAATAATTTACCTAATATAGATTGGATATTAGGCAGTGAATTTAACATGGTAGAACATCCTCAAAATCACAACTGGAATAAATTGATAAATCTCAGTAGAGATGAATTTGACAGTTGGTTGTTTTGTCGTAATTCCTTAGGGGTGGTTGACCCCATTCATGATAAAATTTCTAGCCATTTAAAAAATGGTATGCCTGGTCCAACTACAGAATGGGAGGAGATAGAAAATCAAGTAGGCTAGATAGATTTTATGTTTCTCCCAACCTTTCATTGGTCCATGATCCATTGGGGTTGTATGTTTAGGTGGATCATTCTTCTACCCTTTCAGATCATTATCCCATTATTTGCAACATTTTCCTAGCCCAAAATTCAAGTATTGTCAATTCTCTCCCATTTAAGCTTAATATTTATCATTTAAAAATCTCATTTGCTTGGCTGCCCTAGAGAAGATTTGGAACTCTCTACCTAAGCCTAGTGAAGGAGATTCTTGGATTGATTAGTGGTGTGTTGTCATCACTCCATGAATTAATTTTCTTCGCTCTTTTGGCAAACAAATGGCTTGGAAATAAAAATGTAAGGAAAAATATCTCCAAGGGAAACTTGCTCATGCTAGAAAACTTCTCAATGTTGATCCTTCCAATATTAATCTACAAACTTCCATTGTTGCTACTGAATCTCACCTTCATAAAATTGATAATTACAAAGGTCAAGGGGCTAAAGTTAGATATAGGTTACATTGGATAAAAGAAGGCAACAAGGGAACTAAATATTTTTTTAATTATCTCAATTACAAATACAAAAAAGAAAGAATTGGTGCTATGAGGGATGAATCTGATACTCTTCATTCAAATCCTATTGAAATATGTAATTTATTCAAACAATTTTATGAAGCTCTTTTCAAATATTATCAATGGAAAGATATTCAAAATTCCCTTGAGGATATGGTTAGAGGGTATATTCCTAACTGAATAGATGTTGATTATAGCCAATATCTTGATAGAACTCTTTCTCTATAAGAGTTGGAAAATTCTCTTTTTCTATGGCTCCTTATAAAAGTTTGAGTAGTGATGGGCTCCCTATGGAACTTTATCAGGCTATGTGGCAACACATTAAGGAATATTTTTATTGCTTATATCTAGAGGAATTTGAGAAAGGATCTTTAGGTCCAACAATTAATGGTGGCATAATCAAGCTTCTTCCCAAAGGAAAAAAGAAAGATACTATCTTTGGTTGGCATCCCATCACGCTTCTTATGGGTTGGTTAGATAAAATCCTTCATGCTTCATGCTTCTTTTTTCTTTGTTAAAGCATCACCTCCCTTTCAATCAATTTGGAAGGCTTGGAAATATACCAGTCATATTTTAAAGTGGAGAGATGCCTTTACTCAACATGGGTTCATCTTCTCCTCTTCGTCTATCTGGTGGAACAAACATATTTTGTATCAAGGGTAGCCTGTAGCCTTAATTTTTTTGAAACAATATTATTTTATATATAAAAAAGGAATTAATAAGGTGCAATACCTTTGGTATTTCATTACTTTGAATTGGTTATCATGGCAAATAGTTCAAACTCAATTCAATATGAGCAACAAATACAAAGTGTTTGTGATCTTTGTGCAGTCATTGGTACCACTAAAACTATCCATGAAGCTTTGTACCCCTATTCAATGCAACTTTTTCTAAGATTGGTTATGGTTATCAACTTATCCTTTCTTATTTTTTTCCTTTAAAAAAGATATATCAGCAATTTCTCCCTGATTTTCCCATGAAATATCACTTGAACTTGAAATGGAATTGCAGATTTAGTTAAAAATTCTAAACAAAACTTTTTGCTCAAATTTGGAAGTCAAAAATCAATTTAGAGGCTCAATTAATGGCTTGGAAGCTTTTAGATTGCAAACTGCCCATTGGGGGCATGTTGAAGTATATTATGATCCAACCTCTTAATTGCCCTTTTTTCCAAAAAACATAAAGATATGAGATACTTTTTTTTGGGGATGCTAGGTTGTCAAAAAATAATGGAACTCTATATTTCATGCCTTGCCTGCTATTTTTATCATAAACTTAATTGGAAAGAGGCCTTGCTTGGAGTTGGGCTTCATAATAATATTATTGTTGATGGAGTTTGTCATGTTATTTTGTTGCATTTATGGAGAAACAAATGTAAAGCAGTGTTTAATAACAATGATGATCATCAGAAATTTGTAGTTTTAAAGCTTTACTCTAAAATATGTTATTGTCTTGCTTCTCTCTTCTTGCTTCTACAAGAAAATTCCAAGAAGAACTTAAAGATAGATTTTCAAATTCAATGCATCAAATGTCAAGTGGATCAGCTGCTCAGAAATCAGAAGATTTGTATTGCTCAAGGGCTAAGGCCTTTCTTGCAAAATTGATTGTTCCTTCTTTTTGTTGTTTATATTGCTAGTCTCCTTTTGTTATGGTTGTCATACAAAAATTAAGACAAGATGTGTGTGATGGTTATATGTTGGACTATTATCTTTGTATTTCCATTGAAATTCTTTTGACTATCTTCCTTTTGTAATCTCTTTTTTGCATTTTTCAATACAAAAAAATAACCATGGTCTACCAAAACACTACGGCCAATAAAATTTACTAATTAATTTACCAAACACAAATTTTCCTTGCATTACTCCCGCCCGTGCATATATCCCTATGAACCCTAAAAACTACCCTTACATTCTTTACTATCAACATTTCCAGCATAGGAAGCATGGTGACTAGAGTTGATGGAGTACACCAGAGATAGGGAGGCATGTAACACTTAGGGCATCCTGAACATTCAACACTGGAGAAGATTCATAGTGACATGCAAGTTAAAGATTACAATTTTTATGTAGTGTAGAAGGAAGGGGTGGTTTATAAAAATCCTTGATTCCTAAGTCGAGCCCCCTAGTGGGGGTCACAACCTCTCTGAGAGTCGCAACTCCCACAAGGGGTTCGCGATTGTCTACAATATGCCCTGGAGGTTGGAACTCTCCTCCTCTAGAGGTCGCGACCTATGGGGAGTGGAGACACCCACCATGGTTTCCTGGGTCACCCCTCTGGTGCCTAGTTGCAGCCTATCTACTTTGTTATATATATATATATATAAACCTTATAATCATTTATTTTTAATAGATACAATAGGGATTTTTTTAACTATCACAAAGAAGAAAAATCTATATATATCTCATTACCATCTATTGCTTGATACACATAATGAAAAAGAACAAAGTTATATTTTAAACAACATGCATAACTTTTACATTAACATTGGTATAGAAAGATAAAACTAGCAATCACACCTTAGTGTGCAATGGGTACGCCGAAGAGGTATGAAATGTAAATTAGGTTTTTTTTTGGTATACACGTATGTAATATATGATGTCAGTTTGTAGGTCGGTTAACAAATGATGTTGTTTGTGCAAAAAGGGTCTTAATGGAGAAGTGATAGCTTCAAATCAACTAATCATCCACTTACATGGATCCAAACATGGCTAAAAAAAGACAACTAAATCAGGATGATATTCAACCTCTATTACCAATAAGATCATGTTATGTTTTGAATAGGGAGAGAGGGAGACACACAAAGACACATGGAGAGAAAGAGGGAGAGATAGAAGGGAGAGAGAGAGAGAGAGAGAGAGAGAGAGAGAGAGAGAGAGAGAGAGGGGTAAGGAGGTAGAGATAAGGATAAATATAGAAATGAAGATAGAGATAGATATGGAGAGGGAGATTGAATAGATAAATATATCAAGAAGGTGATATAGAGAGATAAAGATAGAGATAGGAACTTGTGATAAATAGAGAGGTATAGAGGAGTTATATAGGGGTAGAGAGAGGGAGAGATAGAAATATAATGATAGAGATAGGAAGTGATATAAAGAGGGAGATAGAGAGGGAGATATATAGGGGTAGAGAGAGATGCAGAGATAATGAGATAGAGATAGAGGGAGAGATGGAGAGGGAGAGAGATAAGAGGGGAGAGAGAGGGAGAGATATAGGTAGATAGGGAGAGTAAAAGAGGGGGAGAGGTAGAGATAGCTCACTATATAGAGAGGGAGAGGGAGAGGGATAGGGAAAGAAATAGAAATATAGGAGAGAGATAAAGAGCTAGGGGATAGAGGTAGAGAAGGATATGGATGGAAATATATGCTTTATGTGACATTAGTGAGACCATTTTTTAAAGATAGAGATAGGGAGGGAGAAATATGGAGTGTGTGGGTGTATAAGTGTCAAAGAGAGATATGGAGAACGAGATATAGATGGAGATAGATATATATAAATAGATAGAGAGGGAGGGAAAGAAATATAGAGAGGGGAGAGGATAAGTAGATATATATATATATATAGAGAGAGAGAGAGAGGGAGTGATAGAGAGAGAGGGAGAGATAGGGATAGAAAGGAGAGATAGAGAGATAGATATAGCTTGGGATAGATATAGGGGGTGAGAGAGATAGGAGGAGGGGGAGAAATAGTGATAGGAAAGGGAGACAATGATAGAGATGGGGAGAGAGAGTAGGGGAGATGGACTAAACAAGAGAGAGATAGAGAAATGACGCCTTGATAGAGAGGGAGAGGGAGAGATGGGGAGATAGAGATAGAAGGGGCAATAGCGAGATAAAAGAGGTGATGAAGAGAGGGTGGAGAGATACAAAGATATAAAGAGAGGGGAGAGGTTTGTGTGAGTGAGAGAGATAAATAGAGATAAAGATAGGGAGGAGGAAATAGGGAGTGTGTGTGTGAGTGAGAGAGGAGAGATAGGGATAGAAAGAGGTAGAGGTAGAGAGATAGATACAGTGGTAAATATAAAAGAAATAGAGATAGATATTTATATTATATAGATATAAATATAGATATTTTATTATATTTATATTATATTACATTTTTTACCCTACTTTATCATTTCTTTCATTCATTCTTACTTCAACTTATTGTTTATTTTAGTATATTAAAATCCATGGTATTTACTGGAATGCGATGGGTCCATACTATTGGATGACACCACAAATCTCATCGGAGAAAATAATGCACTTCCAAACGCCAATTCAATTAGAGGTTTCGAGGTCATAGATAATATAAAGACCCAATTAGAGAGTGTCTGTAGTGGAGTGATGTCCTGTGTTGATATTTTGGCAATAGTTGCTCGTGAATCAGTTGTCCAAGTACTCATTTTTTCTCAATTTATATTCTTGGCTAGGCCTCAACTTACAAAAAAATTGTCTATAAAAATGATAGTTGGGAGGTCCAATATGGATTGTGAGCTTGGGTAGGAGAGATTCATGGACTTCCGTCAAAAGCGATGAAAATACAAATATTCTAGGTCTATTTTCAAGCCTTCATAATCTCATCTTAGCATTTCAAGCTCAAGGACTCTCTGCTTGGAACATGATTGTGATTTTGGGTACAAGCAATACAAAAGTTTCCCTTCACCTTTTAGTGAAGCCCTTGCAAGGAGTAATTATGATGACTAACTTTGCATATTTAATAACAACTTAAATTATATAAGTAAATGCGTTGTTATCTTTTTAACATATCTGCAGTTCATACATTTTTAATTTTCAATTTAAATATATTTAAGTGGTCTTGAAATAAGAGAAATTATTTTTCTCAGAGGTTTAACGTCAATACTTTTAATCCTCGAACTTAGATGAAATTTAAGTAGTCTTAAATAAAAGAATAAAATGCAAATTTTATAGTTTGAAATCATGTATCTATCATTTAATAAATAAATATATTATATGATTATGTAGTTTTGAAGATAATATATTATATGATGATTATGTAGTTTTGAAGTTAAACATGCCCCCTAGGGTACATCCCTGCTCCCTAATGAGACTAGCCTCACCCCTTGGAGTTCTCAAACTTCACCCAAAACCTTCTATAGACATCCACATCCACTACCTCAGATATGATTTTAGATAGGCATTGTTCCAATTATTATTTTTGTGTTTTTTTTTCTCTATTTTCTAGGCTTATAGCCTTTAACATTGCTTTTCTCTTTGTATTTCATTATTTGTTGTGATTCTTGAATTGTGATGGTTTAACATTCTTTTCTCTCTGTATTTCATCCTTTGTTGTGATTCTTGAATTGTGATGGTTGAAAAAAATCTTAGAATCATACGAGGAAGTTACCCCAAAAATTTAGAGGGCTTTAGAAAAGTTACCAAACTCGCTTCTTATCCCTGTATATCATAAATTCAATATACACATTCGCATATGACACGCACAGTGACATGTAAAATTGATAAATTCAATATACACATTCGCATATGACACGCACAGTGACATGTAAAATTGATTTACTTGATAAAAAATGTTACAATACATATCACAGAGCGGATCTTAAGCACAAGGAGCCCTCATTGCTTATCTTCTTTGATCTTTGCGTATCTCGCTTATCATCCTCCTGACAGAGAAATGGATAGTCAGTGTATCCAACAACCTGATCATGAGTATAAAAGGTGGACCTGTTATACTTATTGAGCTTAGCAGCTCCCAACCCAAATCTCAGAGGAAGATCAGGATTAGAAATAAACAAACGACCATAAGATATAAGATCAGCTTCCCCATTTTGAATTGCAACCATTCCAGATTCTCTGGTATAACCCCCCGTGCTCATAAGCGTTCCTTTGTATGCCCTTCTCATCAGAGAATGAGAGTCATGGAAGCTCGAAAGGTCCTCCTTTTTAACTTTACGTGCATTGTAGCGGAGCTGCGTAAGATGCATGTAACAGAGTCCAAGATGGTTGAATTTTTCTGCTAGGTAGAGACCTAATGCGAGAGGATCAGAGTCTAAGGCATCCAGGTGGTCGACTACTGGAGAAATTCTTATTGCTATTTTTTCGGCACCAATTTCGTCTGTAATTGCACCAAGTATTTCTAATGCAAAACGACACCCGTTCTCAACCGATCCGCCATACTCGTCAATTCTGTCGTTTATTTTGTTTTTCAAAAAGGAGTTACATCAGAATGATTCGATCTGTCTGTTTTAAACAATCTACGGCTGCATATTACCACACTGTCAACCAGGCCCTCTCGGTGCTTATAAACCGTTGATTGACAAATTGAGCTCCAAAATCTCAAATAGAGACATGCCTTCGGCGTAATAAGAACTAGTCTCTCTTTTTTCTGTTGTCACTTCTTTTAAAACAAACAAAACTATAAATGCTTTCATATTAATGAAGAATAACCTACTTGAGTTTTAACGCAGCAATAGTCATTTAAAATTTAAAGCAAAGTATCTAAACACTTCAAAAATCATAATGATAAAATTCATTTTACAAGTACTCCCTTACATCCTTAAATTTAAAGTTACGTTTTATCCCAAATATGCATAGCTTTCATAGTTTCCAAACATAACACAATATCTTGTTAAACTCAAATATATATATATATATATATATATATATATATATATATATTCTAAACAGAATGCATGCCTCATTTTAAATCCCACAAATTATGGTAAGCAACTACTTCTCTTCACATTTGTAAAACTGAGTAGTACATGAATATCCTATTTTTAATTACTACAAAATACCCATTTGTAATTTCAAACTGTTACATATTTTGATTCAACATAGGATAACACATAAATCTTCATTTCACAACATTATATATATTTCCCCAAATTTTAATAGTTGTTTCTTACATATCAAATGGAAATAGTAACTACAAGATTTGAGAAAAATAATTCACTCATGGGGTTTGATTAATATAAAATGTTTACATGACTTGATACTCATTAAATTTTTTAACATAACATACAATATTTGTTCCAACACTTTACACATTTTTGTTAAATAGAGTACTACATATTTCCTGGCACTAACACATGGAGAGGCATAGATCTTCCCAATATGCAACTTTTCATTTCTCTCCACCTACACATAACACAAAATAACTCTTTCATGGCCATTTGTGGTGCTCGCCACTCAACCTTTGGCTAGAAAAACCAATCACCCCTGAGCTAGGAGGTCTCCATAGGAATTAGGTAACACTCAAGAACATAACCATACATCAAACATTGATACACTCACAAACAAATAAATACTCAAGCCCAAAGATTGACTCATACATATTTAATTTTATCAAGACTCATAAAGGCGAGATGAGGTGACATCTCAACCCAATGGAGAAAAAATAGAAAGTTTA